>WPDH01000152.1:0-389042 GCA_019137255.1 Corinectria fuckeliana | reverse complement strand
AAAAAACTTAAAAACATTTAGGGATTAATTAATATGCGCAAAACAGGGTCATATAAGGGCGCATAGGGTCATATAAGCGCATAGTACAGGATGACTCTAGCGAAATTTCCAAAAAAAGTTGATGTGAGACACCGGGCCCTATGGCCTTCCGTACAACATCTCAACAAATGATGAAAATATAAATGGATGATAAATGTATGAATGGATCGATCCTCTCCTTGATTTGGCCAGAAGTCCTTCTCAGCAATACCCGTATTCACAACAGTACATGACACATCAGTGAGACATTGCTGTGGAGGCGCAAGTGCCGACAGGAAGGAACGTATCGGGAAAGACGAAAACGGAACACAAGGATAGCAAGGTCACGATGGCTTTTCGTTCAAGATGCGCGTTGCTCGACAGCCTGGAAAGACGAGGATGCCTTGGCGAGGTACAAGTAAGAATCTAGGTGCCTGGGTCTCCCGATGACGGTTGTGGCCGAGGCTACCAGACGAGGTGTACAACGTGCGCGGGCGATGTTGTCGACGGAAGAGGATAGCGTTGGCATCCATCTGGAACCTAGATGGATGACGAGGAAAGTTGACCGCCACGACCAGACGGTGGCAATGTGATTTTGGGGAAAAGCCGGAGTCAGTAATTAATAAGTTGGGTAAAAGTTATCATAGCAGCATCATCTAGTAAGCTGTAAGCCGCAAGCAGGATTCGCATACGTACATGCGCATCTAGACAACGAGCATCGAGCGGCTTAGGATCCTATTCCGTCCCTAGTAGATCAGGCAGACAAACAAGTAACAGACACCTTGTCCAGAGCCACGCAATGCTGCTGATGAATGAGGACTTGCATGCCAGACTTACACATAGAAAACGTGTTCTCTTCTGTATTTCTCCTGTGAATAAAAGGCCCAGAGTGATACTTGGTTCTCCAGTTCAGCTCTCTCTCTCGTCGACGTCATTGGCATTGGAAGATTGTAAAACCCTCCGGGTGATCATTTTCTACTGCATCTTTACTGGGTCTCACAGTGGTCATTCCCCCCGCACCACATCACCCGCACTAATTAAGTCATAAGTTAGAGCCCGCCCAAGCTACCCGATAGCAGAAATCCAGCCCCGCCCCCGCCCATCTAAGCCACAGGTGGTCATCCCCTAGAGAGGTACGGAGTAGACCAAGGACGAACCTACTGAAGTGCTAAGCTACAGGGGTCGCAGACGGATGCTCCGGGCACGCTCCCGCTGAGAGGCTGAGGAAGCTGAAGTACTACTAAGCCAGCCTTGCCTGAGGGGCCCTTCCTGCAACCGCGAACCTACAATTCCAAACCTCTCTTCTCCTCTTCTTTCTCCTCCTCCTCCTCCTCTTATTACGTGTTCTTCCTTCTTCTAATACTACGATAAGATTAGGGAGGCACAACCCCCCCGCCTACTCCCGTCTCCTCGTCTCTTGCTCACCACCTCAGCCTCAGCATCGATATATCTATCCACCCGTCAGCTCACTACAGAAAGCGAAAGCGGCCGACAAGACGCTCTCTGCTTTGTCGCCGCCGTCTCTCGCCCGCTCGGCCGTCGCAATCATGTTCGACCTTTTGCCCATGCTCTTATCGTAAGATACCGCATCCCCGCGACGCATCCCCGCCGAAGGAGAAGCATCAGAGACATTTTCCCCACGCTGACGCAGTCTCCCACAGCTCCGTCGTCTCGTTCCTCTTCCCCATCTTCGCCTCGTACAAGGCCCTCAAGACCTCCGATCCCACCGAGCTGACGCCCTGGCTCATGTACTGGGTCGTCATCAACTGCTTCCTCCTCGCCGAGTCCTGGGTCTGGTTCATCATCTCCTGGTCCGTCTCCCTCTACTCTCCACGGCCCTGGCCCAATTCACACGCATGCTGACATTACTCCTCCAGGGTCCCCTTCTACGGCTACTTCCGCCTACTCTTCCTCCTCTACCTCGTCCTCCCCCAGACCCAGGGCGCCCGCTACCTCTACGAGGAGAAGGTCCACCCTTTCCTCCGCGAAAACGAAGCCCAGATCGACGACTTCATCACCAGCGCCCACAACCGCCTCGCCGACGCCGGCATCGCCTACTTCAAGCTCGCCATCGAGGCCTTCCGGACAAAGGTACTCGGTCTCCCTCCTGCCCGGCCCTGCCCTCCTCCGCCCGAGTCCGCCGGCCCCCAGAGCTACACCCAGTCCCTGCTATCCCGGTTTAGCGTCCCAGCAGCCAAATGGGCCGGCTCCGCTAACCCCGGATCCGACTTCTACAGCTTGCTCTCCAGCGCCGTCGCCGCTGCCACGAGCTCCGGCGCCATGGCGAGCGAGTCCGGCCCGACGTCGACGTCGGCCACCACGGCCTACACTTCCTCGGCCGCCCTCATCCCCCCGCACCTGCGCGACTCCAACGAGAAGATGACCTTCATCACCGCCCAGCGCGACCGCCTCAATATTGTGCTGTCGGCCCTCGACCGCGAAGCCCAGGAGCTGCGCAGCGAGGCCCAGCGCGCCCAGGACCGCGCCAGCACCCGCGACCGCCGCGCCCCGTCCATGACCTTCGACGGCACCGAGGACGACGACGAGCCCACGCAGCGGCCGCCCAGCGCCTATAGTGGCCGGAGCGGGCTGAGCAAGAGCCGGAGCGAGGCCGACTTTGAGCAGATCGACTACGAGAGCGGGGCCGAGTACGACGACCCTGTCCGGCGACGCTACGTCAGCGCCGGGAGCGGCACCACGCCAGCTGCTGCTTCTTCGTCGTCGTCGTGGGCGCCGTGGGGATGGGGAGGCAGTGATACCCGGGGAGGCACCAGCTCGGGCATGGAGAGATAGGGGCAGCCTACCCCGCAGGACTGGACCCCACGGGAGTTTTTTTTATGTTAGATTTGGCTGGGTAACGGGGTGGGCTTTGCTTGTTGCCTCAGTCTTCGCTGGTGTCTTCTGGCTTGGGTTGCAAACCGTCTCACATCCCTTTAGAAATTCACACCGCACTTTCAGTCTAACCGTAATTAGTTCATGCATGTATTAGTGGTATAGACTGGAATTGGGTTTGTGGTCTCTCCTCCCCCAATCTAGATTTGGGGGCAAAGGCCGATCCGCTGAATCCTGCAAGTTCCCCCTTCGTTTTATACAGAGTCCCCCGTACGCCAGTTACATGTCTTATTTGTCGTGATATCGCACTTCCCATCACAGTAATCCCGATAACCCAGCCGTACATATCATACAATGTCGCCTAGCCTTCCAGGCCCCCTTGGCCTCTAAATATACAGCGTCAATCCCGTATCTATGCAGCTCCTGCCGTGTCCGAGAGCTTATACCTTATGACAGCTTGTACGGGAACGGCACCTCGATAGGTTCGGACTTCTTGAAGTACCAGCGACGCTTCTTCTTGGTCGTTGTGTGCTCGACCCACTCGCTGGTGGTCCAAGTCTTGTTGAACCAGCGAATGAATGTAGGGTCCCATAGCTCTGATGCGATGCCCAGGTCCTTGCAGCAGCGCATCAGGGCGTTGGACTTGGCGCCCTCGACGGCCTGGGGGATCCCCTCGGCGGAGAAGTAGTTGTTGACGCCCTGGGCTTGCGAGACAAAACTGGAAAACCACAAGTTAGCCGCTTGAAATTCACACACCAGAGGTGCAGGGGCTTGTTTTAGTAGAGGGAAACCTACCATCCGTTGATGATGAGGGCGAATTCACGGGTCACAATCTCCTTCCCAACCACGGCCTCGCCTCGAGGGACGATACCCCAACCCATCGGCCCGAACGCCTCGTTCAACTTCCGCCGGTACTTGATCTCGGGGAGGTAGATGATTCCATCGGGCTTGACCTCAATGTCGATGGGATTCAGCGGTTGTGTCAGGATTTCGAATTGTTTCGGCGTGACGGGATTCGTCCCCAGGCCGTAGAAGCTTGTCTCCCAGTTGATGTCTGGGTGTTGCGCCTGGATGGCCTTGCTCACGGGCGGGGGATCTGGTTTCCAAATGCATTGAGTAGGGGCCAAAGGCTGTTTCTTGGCAAAGGGAGCTTCCGCAGGCTTCGAGTTTGTGGAGTATTCCGCGGACTTGGTCTTGAGGAGTTCCGCAGTTTTCAAAGAGGAAACGGCGTCCGTCGAGGTCGAGGATGATTGGGACGGGGCGGTGAAGACCTTCTTGGCGGCATAGACGGGCTTGAGGGGGACCTTGGCCTTGAGGGGGAATTTGGGAGCCTTCGGGTTCGCAGGGATTACGGGTGGTGTCGTCGTCGCCGTCGTCGGGGGCGGGGGTACCACTGGCGAAGATGCTGCTGTAGGTGGCGGCGCTGGGGCAGCAGCCTCGGTGGAATACCGCATCAGGGGAGCAATTGAGCGGCCCCTAACGGAGCAGAGCCCGGGAGTCGCGGCGAAGGCCCGGCGGGAGGCGAACATGGCGATGGCGTTTGGCGGGCGGTGGGACGCGATGCGAAGATGGCGGTTTCTCACTATACGCAAGGGAAAAGAATGATTTTCTGGAGCGGGACGGGAAGCAGGGGGCGTACCGGGGAATAAAAGTTCCGGCAATCACAGTGTGCACACGGTATATGTACTGGCATGTGTACGGTCTGATTGAGGAAGACGAAAGAATGAAAGACAGTTAGCAAATGGCCAAATGTCGTAATCAATAAGACTTACTTTTCCAGAGCTTGATCTTTGTCTTGACTGCTTGTTTGACATTACTCGTAGAGCATCTTCACACTTCAAAACTGTAGCCACCAGTTACTAGTATCAGTGAAGCTCAGACGAGTAATCTCAGTAGAGTAAATAATTGAAGCCGTGATCAATCCTGTACAGACACCATATTCCTAATGATACATTTGCCTTGGGCTATCTTACATCCTCCCCCGCCTCTATAGACTTGAGCTAGGTGTCCTTGGAGTCGGTCCGCTTGTCGTTGTCGTGAGACTTCCAGCACTGTCTGAATTGCTCCATCTGCCACACTGTCAGCTCAACCCTCCGTAGAGTAAACAGCGGGGGAATCAATGTGCAGTCTCGAAGCAGTTGAAGGCAGCATGTGATGGAGGCTCGCGATGGAAGAAATAAGAAACAAAACGGGGAGAACTTGCCTCCTCGGCACATGCGCGCCAGTCCTTCTTCTCATAGTAGCACTCCGTCATCTTGCTGTTCTCGTCTATGATGACGCCTCAGCAAAATCACCCTCCCTCAACGTAGACGGCATCCAACAGCTCCCCCCGGATACTCGCGAGACTGCAAGACAGCGTAAAAGCCTTCATCTTTTTCCCTGCAAGCATCGCGGGAGTTTTTCCAGCCACTTTTTTGTTCTTTTTTAACTTACCTGCGCACCCGGTGCTGAAGATCCGCTTCTCCCTGCGGCCTCGGCTTAGTGGCTGTCTAGACGGCGAACCAGCGCTTTCTTGCGGGAGTCAGGGTCGGAGACTTACCACTCATCCGGCTCGTCGTCGTCGTCCTCCGCTGCCGCCGTCTGCTTGGCGTCGCTCTCTTCCTTGGACATCGTTGTCTTCGCGGGATCGTCGAGTCTTCCTTTTCAACGCGAGGTGTGACGTGTTGGTTTAACGAGGAGTGAAAGGCGTCAAGTGGTGTGAGAAGAGGGAAAATTGGCCCAGGCGGGAGCGAGATCAAGTGACTCGAACCCCAGACGTTGAAAACCAACCAATATGGCGCCCAGCAAGCTCAACGTGCTTGTCTACACAGGTTAATCCCCTCTGGCTTCTTGTTTGAGGTTCTTGCTCACGCTTCGTTTCGCGGCAACAAGGCATCGGGACGACCGTCGAGTCCGTCCGTCACTGCATCTGGACGCTGCGCCGGCTGCTCTCGCCCAACTACGCCGTCATCCCCATCACCGAGACGATCCTGATCAAGGAGCCATGGGCCTCGACGTGCGCTCTGCTGGTCTTCCCCGGCGGCGCCGATCTCGGCTACTGCCAGGCCCTCGACGGCGACGGGAACCGCCGCATCAGCGACTTTGTGCGCCGCGGCGGCGCCTACCTGGGCTTCTGCGCCGGCGGCTACTACGGGAGCCGGAGGTGTGAGTTCGAGGTTGGCAACCAGCCCCTGGAGGTCATCGGCAGTCGGGAGCTGGGCTTCTTCCCGGGCACCTGTCGCGGCGGGGCCTTCGGGGGCTTCCAGTACCGCAGCGAGAAGGGTGCCCGGGTCGTGCGGTTGAAGGTCGCCAAGGAGGCGTTCGAGCACGATGTTCCAGCCGAGACGCTGTCGTACTACAACGGAGGCGGCATCTTTGTCGATGCTGCCTCGACCAAGACGAGCCAGGTCGAGGTTCTCGCCACGTACGAGGATGAGACCGATGTCGACGGCGGAGATGGCAACGCCGCCGTTGTCGTCTGCAGCGTTGGGAGCGGCAAGGCATTGCTGACTGGTCCTCACCCCGAGTAAGATCTTTTGATGCTGTCTCAAACCCAGAGAACTGACGTTTCCTTCAGATTTGCTGCAGCAAACTTGCACCCGCAGCCAACCATTCCAGAGTACGCCGAGTTGGTCAACAAGCTAGCAGACGATGACAAGTCCCGAGTAGACTTCATGAAAGCCTGCCTCTCCAAGCTCGGCCTCGAAGTTAGTCAGAGTGATGCCGGCGTCCCCTCGCTGTCTCGGCTTCACCTCTCCTCCCTCGAAGCGACCGGGTTGTCCGAGCTCCTCGCCTCCTTGGACGACATCATCGACAAGGACAACGGCGAGGAGTGGATCAGGGGCGAGGGCGACACGTTTCACGTCCTCAATGAAGAGACCATCTGGAGCGTTGAAGGCCTGCAGCAGTCTCTGGCTGGGGCAGACGAGCCCGGAGACTCGTCGAGCGATATGACCGTCGACTACGGCAAGATCGTCAAGAAGATCGTGCCCCACGAGAAAGGCCCTCCGCATCCCAAGCTCACGCCGCAGTTCAACCACGGACTGTACTTCTCGAGCTTGCGGCGTTACCGTAAGACGGAAACTCATGCTGAGGAGTGGGGGAACCTGCTCATGTATGGAGAGGTGGTGACCAGCACAAATACCATCCTGGAGAGGTACCTTGCCAAGCGAAGCACTTGTCCTTGAATCAGACACTGACATGTTATCAGAAACCCCAAATTGTTGTCCAAACTGTCTACCGGTTTCACAGTCTCGGCGTCCACTCAAGTCGCTGGCAGAGGCCGTGGATCAAACGTCTGGGTCTCTCCCGCCGGATGCCTCATCTTCTCCACTGTCATCAACCACCCCGCTCACCTCGCCGTGAGTCGTCCGGTTGTGTTCATCCAGTACATTGCAGCCGTTGCCATCGTTGAAGCTATACAGTCGTACGACCGTGGGTATGGTGACCTCCCAGTCAAGTTGAAGTGGCCCAACGATATTTGTAAGTCCCTATTCTATCGGCACCAAACATGAGACCAACATGTTCTAGATGCTTTGGACCCAGACAAGTCAGGAGACAAGCCACACTATGTAAAGATCGGTGGCATTTTGTCACAATGTCTGTACTCGAACGGCTCCTATCAGATCGTCCTTGGCATCGGAATCAACACGAACAACCCGCGTCCCACCACCTCCATCTCCGACCTCCTTCCTCCCGGCGTCCCCGAACTCCACCTCGAGACCCTCCTAGCCCGCATCCTCACCCGAATCGAGGCTGTTCACGCGCAGTTCCTCCGCGAGGGTTTCTCCCGCGACCTCGAAGCCCGATACTACCGCCACTGGCTGCACACGGGCCAGGCCGTGACGCTCGAAGCCGAGGGTGGTGTCAAGGCCAGGGTTCTGGGCATCACCCGCGACTGGGGCATGTTGCGGGCCGAGGAGGTGGACTCGAGTGGAAGAGGGACGGGCAAGACGTGGACGCTGCAGAGTGACGAGAACAGCTTCGACTACTGGAAGGGCCTTGTGAGGAGGAAGACGTGAGGAACGTGATTGACGCCCGTGGTTATCGGGATGATGCTGCGGGAATGATGTAGATCGTTCACATGCCTTGTATCAGGTGCCTATCAGGTGCCATATCACAAGCCTCAGACGCACCCTTCCTCATGTTCCACAGTTTCTGCAAACACCCGATGAACGCAGACTGTTTCCATGGCGCTTGACTTGACACCTCCATCAGTCTTGGAAGCTTGCCATCATGAAGCAACTTCCAGTGCGATCTGTCATTGAATAGCTGACATGGACAATCTACTTAAGGCGGAAATTCCCGGACAACTCGTACTATTATCTTTCCAGCTTCCGGCATAACTGCAAGCTTGTCGATGATTTCGGGCCTCTTTCTCTCAGTCCAGCTAAACGAGGTGTAACACGGAATCGTCGAACTGTTTGGTCCTCAACTTGATCAACACACAGCCGCCTCGGACTCATATTCCAGGGGTCCACGAGACATGAGGATAGCACGGCTCTAGAATCTCACGATGTTGTTCGTCTACGTTATGTCTTGTGTCGTGCTAGCTGGTCAAATCCTAGCCACGGACACGCCCCCCGGGAACTCGGTTACAGAGAGCTCGGAAGGTCTCGTCTCTGTAGCTGACTCCGAAATGATGTGAATCGCCGCGCTATTGCTGCCCGAATGGGGCATTCGTGGGACTAATAGCTCGTCACAGCTACGGCCAGACACCAACCTGCTCGAGGATATGCATGGCGCTGCGCAACGCCTACGAGGCCCTGGATCAAGCCGACAGCACCAGCCAGGCCAGCACGAAGGTAACGGAAGTTCCGAATCTTCATGCCAATATCCGTCGTGTCGGGGGCATCTTGCCGCACACCAAGATCCCGTCCAACTTGGACACCCCTCTCGAAGACTTGCATCAGCATATGGGCGACCCGGACGTGGAGCTCGCCAGTTCCGAGACCATCTGGACCATCGATGTACCTTTCACCAAGGTGACTGTTACAACCGTCTGGACCAGCGACGTTCGCATTACGATTGAAAAGCCGACCGATCCTTCCAGTACGACAGACCTCGTTGACACAGACACGGCCACAGCCACAGAGCGCACGTCGGCTGATTCCTGGCCTTTTTTCCCTCCGCATTCAACAGTAACCATCCCAGCGACATCTACTTCGCCGCCACCGACAACAACCCCTCCACCAGAGGGCCTCCCGCTCTCAAAGGGCGAGACGGTCGGCATCGTCGTAGGCGTCATAGGCATCCTCCTCGTCGTCCTAATCTCTGCGCTGCTCTACCGCCGGTGCGTCGCGCGTCGCCGCAAAGCTACCCCCCAGCCCCTTGACACGCGGTTAATAGGACACCCGTATCCCACGCCACGACTGTCAACGTCGTGCTTCCCCGTCGCGCTCAAGAGGAGCAGCCTCGAGTTGCGGACGGGGGCGCCCCAGAGTACTACGAGTTCGACGATTACAAAGGGGGCTGCAAGACGTGACGAGCGGCGCGATGATGCGGGTTCTGCGGGAGTGCGAGGATGGATGGGATGCAGTAGAGGTGGGCAAGACGGTGGTGGTTTTGTATCAGGGCAGTCAGCGTTGGGGGGTTCGGAGAGGCGAGAGAGTCAAAGTACGATTGAGAATATCCTATCAGCGTATGCATCGGGTGCGTCCAGTCAGTATTCCGAGGCGAAATTTGATAGTAGTCCCCCAAGAGAATAGCGCACGTCGAGGCCGGGCTAAGATGAACTTGACCGTGTGTTTATCTAGCGAGACTCGTCTGTTTACAAGACTGTGTCTTTAGATGATCGGGAGAAAAAGTATTCAACACAAGACTCAACTCTTACAGGCATTATCCAAGCTTATTACTGCTCCTTGCTAATCTCGACTACCTCCCGAGTGATGTCTTGACGTGTCTCGCGCGAGCCCAGCTACCCTGCATAAGTAACCAATGTTAAAGGGAGGTTCTGGAACCGACCGTCAATGTGGAGTTGAGCTTCTCTCTCGATTGCCCATCGACTCGGACGCCGCTTCGCAGCACGCAGGTATTCGGAAGCACGGAGAGAATAGTTCGTGAGATCGATGCCGTCCTCCCCAGCAAGGGTTTGTGTTGATCTTTGATATCGTACAATGGTATTAAAACATCACATGGGTCGTCTTTTGTTTTTCGTCTAGAACCAACCTCCAGCGGCTCATCGCGCCCCCAGATATCCCAAAACGCCGTGCCATGCTGCAATCGAGTGAAGATGTACATGTATACACGGAAGAATCCCCCTCTCCCGCGTAGAAGTTCCAAACTCCCCCCCCCTACCCGCGACTCTCATCACCGTGTGCCTCCTTCTCTCAGCTCACCCCGCGCAAGTCAGGCTTGTTTGTGCTTGTGCGGTGCGTCAGTATCCTACAGTCCATTTGGCTCGCCAACAGGGCCCGCATATCGCCCCGTCGTCGTCGTGCGGCTTTCGCGACTACCTGTCCTTGTACACCTTGGGCTTCCATCCCTCCTTGGCCTCGGCCTCCTGTTCGACCTTCTCCCGCAGCGGGCCCAGCTCGCGCTCGAACCGCTCCTTCGCCCGCACGATCTTGCTCTGCAGGTAGAAGCTGCCGCCCTTCTGCGGGTCGTTGGAGTCGAACAGTCGCTTGTAGCGCTCGAGCACCTCCTCGATGTTGGCGTTGCCGCCGGCCGGGGGCTTGACGTTGAGGATCTTGCACGCCTCGTCGAGCGTCATGCCCGACGAGAGCGACACGCCGCCCGATGTGTTGCCCATCTTGGCCTGGTGGCGCTGGTACTGCGAGGCGGCCTGGGCCTGCTTGTACGCAGCCGCAAAGGAGCGGCCGAGGATGCGCGAGCCCGTGAGGAAGGCGGTGATGACGAATTTGTGCGCCTGGCGCGTCGAGTTAGCACGATCAACGAGAGTGAAGTCGACGGGCATGCGGAGAGAGCCGGACATGTGGCGACGAAGGAAGGGGACTGCGGAATGGAGGGTAGGCGCGCATACCATTGTGACGAAGGAACAGAGGAATCGGATATGGAAATCCCAGAGTAGAGTGTCCAGAAGGACGAGAACAGAGGACTCTGGACGGCAACGTGGATACGTCCCTCGTTGGCGACGGCGGAAGTGATCTTGGGAGCTTGCTGGTTGGGCCCGTCGATTTTTCTGCCAGGGTGTGGCGGATGATTCCGAGGTCGGAATTTTGCACATCCGACCGACCGGCCAGTCCCTGCGCTAGCCGATGGTTAGCCGAAGCACACACCGACATCTGACCGAGATTTCGACGTGGGCTCACCGAAGGGAACCCCACCAGCTTGCATTGAGCTCGTCGGCCAGCAATAGGTGGAGCTGTTGGGCGGTGTTTGGACTTGTCAGCTTGCCAACTCGTGTTCCCCAATACGTGCTACTGTGCTCAGCTGCTGTCATAGTGTCAGTACGCCTCTCTTAGAAGCCTTGAAGGCAACACAGGGCACATACTATAAAACGTCCTGCGTCCTACGGAGCCGTCGGCATCTAGGACTGCGAAAGGGGGGCTGGTCCTGACTAATACTCGTCGATACGATAACAACTCAGTCAAGTATTGAGTTGAAGGAGGGAGAAAAGTCCTCTTGGATACCAAGTCTTGCAAAACGCTGCGTCTTATATGCTCACGAAATCATGGCGATGAATGCAGAAGACATCGCTGCGCTGCTCCAGCGGGAGGGAAGCGGGCTTACGCCAGATGCCTACGACGAGACCACTCAGCCTGCCGGAGCTCGCCAGCAGAGGACGGAGGTGTTGGCCGACGTGCTGGAGACTTGTCGGCAGGCGCTACAACAAGGCTCCGGGCAATTGGAGGCCATTGCTAAGAGCCTGGGCGACGGGGGTCGAGATGGTGAGTTATATAAGCTCTCCCCATGGCTGACAGTACTCCTCAACTTTCACCTCTCCCGGGCTATGGGTCGCCTTACCGCCCTCTTATCATTAATCTTTACGGCTCTTGGATTACAAGAGACACTCGCTAACTCCGAGAACAGTGGCATGGCGCCTCCCGTATGGAGACTCCGGCATCCTCAGCTTCTATCTCGGGATCCTCGCGGCCGAGGGCGCGAGCCAAGGCGTCAAAGTCCACGCTCTTCGCATAGTTGGCAACGCTTGCGCAGACACGGACGAGAACCGCGGTCGCGTAGTCGAGGGAAACCATCTGCGTTCCATCTTCAGTCATCTTCAGAACGAGCATCTCATTCCTTACGTTATCCCCGTGCTGTACAACATCCTCGTTGACTACGGTAAGCCTCACCCAAGCACTCAACCACTCAACCACACAACGAGTATACAAGTACTGACCCGATTAGAACCTGCCCAAAGGCTAGCCTCGCAGTCTCGTCTCAGCACTCGCCTCATTGCCCTCCTCGCCTCCCCGAGTCTCGCCAGCTTCGCCCCGCTCCTCACCTATTTCTGCAAGATGCTCGCTCTCCTCGTCTCCCAAGACGGCGAGGCGGCCGTGGCCAGCCCGCTCACCGTCCAAGTCCTCCTGACGCTAGCCACGACCCCGCCAGCAAAGAACGATCTCGAGGATTTCCTCTCTCTCGTCTCCGTGGCCGCAAGCTACCTCGCCAGCGAGGCTCTCCAGGCCAGCCTGGTGGCGAGCCAGCAGATGGACGTGTTCATGACGGCCTTCTTCCATGCGCACACTCAGTTCGACCCTCAGCAGGTGGAAGATCCGGAGACGGCGAAGGCGTTGAATCAGCTGTCCACAGCTCTGCTCACGATTCTTGCCGATCTCTCCGGCCATGACTCGTTTGCGACTTACTATCCCCTCAATAGCTCGGTGCCGCAGTCGCTCATGGCCTGGCTGCAAGGAGCGAACCCCCGACTTCAGTCCGCCGCATGCCTCACCCTGGGAAACCTTTGCCGCTCCGATGACATCTCCTTGGCGCTTGTTCAGGATCACCAAGCCCACCGTCCTCTCATCAACCTCCTCTCCAACCCCGCCATCACCGACGCCCAGCAACTCCATTCCGCCCTCTCATTCCTCAAGAACCTCGCCATCCCAGTTCAGAACAAGCCGCTGCTCGGCGATCTGCTGGAGGCCACGCGAGTCCCGCGGATATTGACCCTGGACACGCTGCCACAGGTCCAGTTTGCGGCCGTGTCGTTGACGCGTCTGCTCCTCGTCAACTGCGCGCCAAACGTCCGCCGCATCTGCGCGCCCCGGGACGCCGGCTCATCGGAGCAGCTGAGCGAGCACACCAGCGTCCACGATATACTGTCCCTGTTCGACCGATCGGATGCGGAGCCCACGAAGCTGGAGGCAGCACGCTGCGTTGCTTCTCTCTGCCGGGTACTGCACACCACCCCGGTCCTCCCCGTGCTGCCAGAGTGGGATCCGTCGCAGGAGGGCTACATCTTGGAGCCAAAGGAGCCCCTGCCAGCCAGCGCGGATGGCAGCGACAAGGAGAGCTGGATGCGAGGCCTCTTCTACGAGAAACACGACCTGTCCAAGGCGCTTGCGTTCCTCGTCACCCAGCAGAAGTGGCCGATCCTGCGGTCCGAGGCTTGGTTCGTCTTCGCTCTCATGTCACGTTCCAAGGACGGCACCAGCGTTGTCACCAGCACCCTCTCCATCCCCGAGGCCTCCGAAGCTCTGGCTCGCGCAGTCACCGGTCAGGCCTCGGTCGCCAACGGCGATGACCAACCCAGGCAGCTTGAGACGATTGCGTCTATGGCCGGGTCTGACACTGCGGCTATCACGGAGGGCATTGGGCTGGAGCCCCAGCAGGTTGATCCAAAACAGCAGGCCAACATGGCTAAAGTGGACCGGGAGAACTGCTTGGTGCTATGTACCGAGGTCGTCAAGAACTCGGGTGATTCCTTGACTCCGGCCCAGCTAGGTCATTTGCAGAACTTGATCAGACGAGGAACTGAGATGATCAGCCAGGCTCAGGCTCAGAGACAGTAGTAGTAGCATTCCCTGATGACGGAGAACACAAATCAAACTTAGGATTGAACCCCTGAGAGTACAAAAAATAGATGACTGTGGCAGGGTACAGAGCGACGATGTGTAGGAATTCATTGTACTTTACATAAGGCCGGTCATCACTACGCATGTGACGCATCAACATTCAGGGCGTGCCTGAAAGGATAAACCGAATACAGCACAAAGCCGGTCATCATGCAATAAATTTCTTGAGCTGGACCTAGAGTATATCTCCCTCCAAACCCGGACAAGCATTTCATCAGAGCCTCGAACCGTCGTTGCTCCTCCCTTAGAGACGCAAAGAGCAAAACCCTCAAACACCAGTTCCCTTTTTGTGAGTTTACTTCTTGGCAGCCTCGGCATCCGCCGCATCCCGCACACGCTTCTCCCGGGCGCCCTGGTATCGGGCGTTGCTGCGGGCGACACGCAGAGTTCGGTAAGCACCGGACTCGGCAGGGGCGGGAATCTCGCTCTTGTTGATCTCCTTGAAGGCGATGTCGGTGGCCGCAATGGGGAAGGCAGCGGAGAGAAGGGCGGCCTTCTCAATCTTGGAGACGTCGGTCTTGGTGTCACCCTTCTTGGGGGCGTTGGATCGGCGGGGGAGGAGGATCAGGCGCTCCTGGTAAGCCTTGAGGCGGGCAACGTTGGCGGCCAGGGACTCCTCGCTCAGGTTCTGGCGGCGGGAGTCGACGGCGATACCGATAGTGGGAGCAAAGGCCTTGGGGATACCGGCCTCCTGTGATAGTTGTTAGACCCGGGAAATCCCCCATCATATCGCAAATCTCCCAGTTCTGGCTGGAGAGGAAATCAAGGGCTTCAATCGTACCTTGAGCTCAGCCAGGGTGAAACCGCGGCCGGCACGGACCCGTCGATTGTATCGGATGGTAGGGCATCGCACGATGGGTCGGAGCTTGTCGACGGGACGAGGAGCCAGAGCGGCGGCCTTGACCTGACGGGCAGTGCGTCTCCGCGACTTGGCACCGGGCTGCACAAATAGTTAACATCGTGAGTCTGAAAACGGCGCAACGACGCCGGATCGCGTCGAATTCCTATCGTACCTGGTCGAAGTGGGTTCGAACCCGGCGCTGCCAATCCTTGCGGAAATCTGTTGAAGGAGTCAGTCGCTATTTTGTGAGGACATCGTCGCCGGTTGGTGGTGTTGCTCACGGTTGCTAATGATCTTCTGGTTGTGCTTGATCGCCTGGAGAGAGAACCAGTCAGTACACGAATTCTACCGCATCGTAATGCATCGCGTTGGGCGTGGACGCCATACCATTTTGACTGCTTGCGATCAACGGGCTCCGGTTGTCGATGGTCGGGTCGTGAGACGTTGAAATTTCGGAGGGTTGAGGCTTGTCAAATTCCTAGAAGGGTTTTCGAGCCCTACACTGGTACTTCCTTGGTGGGGGTTTTGCCCGTGGGCGCTAAAATTGGCGTGCGTCACGTGATTTCGCTTCAAATGTGTTAGCCTTGGAGCCTGAAATTCTTTCCCTCCGACTGGAGCTAGAGGTCCTAGCGAAGGGTAGCAGCACGCCAATATCACCAAAATGAAGACAGTCTTCTGGGCACAAATAATAAATATACTCTTTTACGAACCAAGTCACTCAAATGGCTATGGGCCGTCCTTTTTTTAAACTGCCAAATAAGAAAATGACAAGTTGGAATAATAAATCTGCTACCTTCATCATCGCAGTTAATGGGTGTGATTGATGCCAATGCCGCCCAGTTGAAGAATCACAATGCTAAGCTGGCCATCTTGTCGTCTCCAACTCGCTATGTCAGCCGATCTTATGCTTTTGATGTCATCGCGAACAGCTTAACTCAAGTCAAACTCTTAATTAAATACATCGCTCTTGCAAGACATTGCAAGAGCTCGTAGCGTTGCATCTCGTTGGTCGTCATTCTTCAGTTGCTACTACCCATCTTGAGCATCGCGGCTTCAGTGCTGTTCAGCAATGGCCACTGGAATCTCGCGAATTTGCATAAAGCCGTGTAGCACCTTCACTGCTGTGAAAAGCATAATCCAGAAAACAGTGGGGACTTGCTGAGCGGGTTCATCAAATTTCGCTTCGCCCTTACCAACTGACCTTGAAGCCTGAGATCGCAGGCTGTCACCAGCTGGCAGAAAAGGTATAAAGCCCCACCTCGCCTCTCATCTTTTTCTCTTTTCTTCCTTTCTTTCTTCATACTTACCTTGGAAGGGATTCCCTCGCTCATCATTGAGGGGGTTCAGTCTGGGAGGCCTGCATTGCACATCGCGGCGTCGTTCCATTCTTCATTGCCCTTCGGGGTCATGGGTTCCGCAATTTTTGATTTACCACAACCTGTTTTCATTATGTTCGCCGCTTTATGCGACGGCATGAAGAAGATGTCCGTGGATGGTTCTCAAGTAATTTACCATGGCGGTCGTAGCAAATTTATCTGTCAAACGTACTCGTTGTAATGCCTCCAAGGTAACCAAGTGAAGGCTATGTGCAGTACGATCAGACGCGCTGTGTCGCGTGGGGGGCTACTTGGCGATGCCCGGTGAGCTTGGGATGGAGGCTCGTTTGGCAGTAGCTGTTGGAATCTTAGGTAAGTCCCCCCCCCCACTTCTGGACCACCCCCCCTTCTAGACCACTTTTCTGCCACCTTTATACCTATCTGCCTCTACATTCTAACCGTGATTTCTCGCGCACTAATAGATTAATTGTAATAATTTTTTCATTATTTTGATTATTATGCCTTAATATATAGAATCTAATATTTAAAACACTATTAAAGATATAGAAAACAGGGTATCTATATAAGTTATAGCCTTATATAATAGTATACTATATTTAAATCTAGTTAATTAAATTAATAGCTATTAAAGTTACTAAACTGCTTATTAGACTTATTAAAAGCTCTTCTTAGGTTAGAAATTAGATCTTATTAACTAGGTTCTAATCTAGAAACACTTAGGCTTCCCTTTAATATAAGCCTAAGTTATTAAATTTATATCTTAAATTACTATCTTAAATAGAGTTATAAAGCCTTTTAGATCTTACTAGATTAAAACTTTTAAATATAGAAATCTAAAGATTAAGACTCTTTAAGGTTAGAAGCTTAATATAGTATAATTTAATAGGGTAATAACTAATAATATTAAGAGATTTTTCTACTAGTTAATAATCCTAAAGGTTAAAAGTATTCTTAGGGAAAATTAATATAATATAGATAAAGCTAGTATTATAAAAAGGTAAGAATATAATAGCCTTATACTAGAAAGCTTAGAGTATAAGATTATAATAATTAAGAACTTAGGCTTATATTTTTAGATTATAATTATTAAATATATTAGTATAAATAGCTAGATCTTACCTCTCTTAGTGATTTTTAAAGAAAGAACTATTTAATAGTTATAGTTTCTAGTAGAGCTTAATTTTTTAGTATCTTAGAACTTTATTTTAATAGAAAAGAGCTAGACTAATAACTAGGTTATCTTAAATTAGCTGATAAAAGTTTTTATTTCTTATATAATACTAAAAAAGATAAAAGATAAAAGACTTCTTATTATTAATAGCTATAGTAGTTACTATACTAATAATTTTATATTTAAATATTATAAGAATAATATATATTTATTATTTTTAATCTCTTATTCTTTTTATGTTTTTTAGCTGCTTAATATTATTATTTTTAGCTCTCTAAAAAATATATACTAGTAAGAGATTTCTAAGTTAGCTAGACTTAATAACTTTATACACTTAGGTAAAATAACCTTTATCTGCTATTATTATAAGGCCTAGTAAGCTACTCTTATATCTTTAAATATCTTAGTAGGCTAGAAATTATTTAGATTATAACTAGTTAGTCTAGTAAAACCCCTACTAAACCTTATAACTAGTAAGCTAGATATCTACTTATAAATACTACTTAAGATAATAGTAAACCTATTAGAAATAACTATTAGGATGCTTTTATTATTATAATAGCTAAAATCTATATTTTTAATTATTTTTTTATTAGTATTACTTAATAGATTTACCTAGCTTTTCCTAATAAAGGTTACTAAGAGATTAGACTGTTAAAATATAAGATTAGCTACCTAAGAGAAGAAACTAATAGTCTTATAGACTAAATTAGAAGAATTAAGACCTAAAAAGAGAAGAAAGCTTATATTTAATACTAATTTGTGTTTTATATAAGTTCTAAATATAGTAAAAGCTTAGAAACTAATAGAGGAAATATTAGATTCGCTAGGGATATTAAAAAAATGTAAGAAAATTAGATTTTAGGATATATGTTTTAAGTGGTAGCTTAACCTTCTAAATAGCGAAAAAATGCCTGATTTCTAGTGTTGTGTTATTATTTAATTGATAAGTGTTTATTAAGGGTGAGTTTCGTAATGTTGCGAAAAAGTGGTCTAGAAGGGGGGGTGGTCTAGAAGTGGGGGGGGGGACTTAGTGTTTGTCTGTCGTCCTAATCCCCAGAAAGATGGGTTAATCAGACTCGTAACTGTTGAGGCGTGCCTGTCACTGATCGAGCTGCATGAACCGGATCGTCGCGATCCTCAAGATCCTTCATTCCCACAGCCACTTCGTGATCTTTCGTCTCAGATCCGCTACTTTGCCAAACTCACCACTCCGTCCGTACATTGTAATCTATCCCGTTTAAATCTGGCCATCTCCTCATCCATCTCACTGTCCCTAAAGCCGCCCCTGATGTAGCTACGATTCTCCCAATTCCCTTTCCAACACCGTGGTTCACGCAAACCACAGCTCCTCTCACCCGAAGCTACGCCGCACCAATCATAGGTACGCAATTCGGCCCTCCAGACGAGCGGCGCTCTCTCCCTCACCTGGTCCTGTCTAGCAAAAAATCTCATGACACCACTTCCTTCGCATCCCGAACTCCAACAACCCGCACAGCACACGCCCACGCTGACAACCCAATCGAGCGCGCAAACCACCAACCTTTCCAACACACCCAGCGATCCTGTTTTAGCCAACTGCGTACTTCAGCCGCCCGCCCGCCCTGCTTTTTCTACCGATCATGGCGTCCAGAATGGGGCCCCGCAGCGTCAAGGACGCAACCCGCTTCACGTCCACCATCCCCCACGCAACCTCAAAGTCGGCCTCGGCCGGCGGGTCCGCCGCCGCGACGCCCAAGACGCCGCGCATCCCTGGCGAGTCGCCCGAGCAGCGCGTGCGCCGGCTACGGCATGCCCATCTCGCCGCCCAGAAGGCCCAGATCAGCAAGACGGACAAGATGATTGACGCCTCGCGCCGCTTCCTCGACGTTGCGCACCGGTGGACCGTGGGAGGCATTGTGGCATTCACAGGTATGTGGCTGCCGTCCCGTAGCACGCTTCCGGAGAAGCCGCTGCCTTGGTACTTCGGGGGGTGTTTTCTAACTCACGTCTGATAGCCGTTGCTGGTGTCGTCAGTATCTACTCCGTGTGGGACATGCTTCGATACAACCGCGCCCGCCGCGTCGAATGGGTCGAGGCCCAAAAGAAGCTCGAGTTCAACGAACTGGCCAGCGCCCGCCTGGCATACCTCAAGGGCGAGGCCACCGAGGAGCAGATCGTTCTCGTCGAGGAAGCCAACCGCGACGCCGAGGAGAAGGGCATCAAGCTGCCGCCGCTGCTGGCCGCGCCGACGACCCGCACCCACTTCGAGGAGCACGTCAAGCCGACCTTCGAGAGCAGCGCCGAGTCCGCCGAGTCCGGAAAGAAGGGCAAGGGCGTCTTGGGCATCTTCTCCGGCATGCTCGGCCGCGAGGAGGAGGGCGAGGACGCCGGCAGCTCGCAGGAACGGCTGGGCTACGAGAGCTTGTCCGAGGAGGACGACTCGACGGGCGTGCGCGAGAGCGACCTGGTCCGCTCAATCGAGGCCAAGACCCGCGAGGCCTGGGGCCGGGAGAAGGAGAACCAGCGGAGTGGAGGCAACCTGGACCACCTGGGTCTGGAGACGGCAAGCGGCCCGGCGTCCGACAAGAAGGCGTGGTGGAGGTTTTGGTGAGCTGCTGATGATTGGGAGCGCGAATACAACAGTGACAGAGATGAGACGATGGGAACAAGATGCACGTGTTCTGGGCGAAAAGAGTGTATCATACTGTGTAGATTGGCAGTGCATTAGACGGCGTCGGGGTACCATCTTATATGTATCACCATGGGATATACCAAGCCCTACTTTACCTTGTCTATTAAAATACCAAGCGATTGAAAACACTGCAGCATTCACATTCAGGTATGGCACGGCGATACCAGATGTTCCAAATAAGCTTCAAAGCTTGGCGATGATGAGTCGCCATTTGATTCCACCATCTATCCCTAGACGGTCTTCCAGGTCGTTCTACTCGATCCTAGGCCTCGGCCCCCATTGTCCGTATTGTTATGTAAAGTACCCGGTATTAGCAAGCGCTGTTTGCAAGAACCGCTTGCTCCTTAACATGTAACGCCCCCAGAAAAAGAAAGAAAAACCCACAAAGGAAAATGGTAAGAGGGATCGTCCGTAATCCATACTCAAGTCAATCCAGCAAAGCGTCGGTGCCCATTAAGCAAATCCCACGTCATAGTGCTCCGGTTAGTTTTCCCATGCAATCTGCCTTTGATATCTCCATCGACTCTGCTCCTTTGGGCCGTCCATTTCCGCCACACTCTAGCTCTGTGAGCTAAGATATTGGGGACGTCGAAGATTTCATCTTCTTCATCGGACGAACTGTAATCGGCAAAAGCGCCCAATGCTGCCTCCATTGCTGAGCGCAGTCTCCCTCCAAGAGACTTGAAACGGCTTCTCATCCCGCGCCGCTTCTCAGCCCAGTTCAATGGCCTCACTGCACTATCCTACAGCGTTGCATGGTCTTTTGGATCCATAATCGTCGTCTCGCTTCCCTGGGAGACAATGATGTGATTGAAGTGCCCTGGAACCTTCAGTCGGCATTTCTCGCAGTCGACACGGTATCCAATGCTGAAACTCTTCTTCATGCCCGGCTGCCAAGTCCAGTTGTTGACCGTGTGCCGACTGCGGGTATGACCTCTTCGGTTGGGAGAAGGTGTCGTCGGATCCTCTTCGCCATCGGCGGCTTGTGTCGGAGACTGCGCTTCGACATCCATCATGGCGTTGGGATGCTCCATTGCATGGGGAGGGGAGGGTTGGGGGGCCATGTACTCGTGGCCGGCCGAGATGATGGGCTGGCTCGACATTGAGTCGTCCCCCTCGGAAATAGGGGAAGGCAGACGTCTGTTATTTTGGACGGCCTGCCAAGGGCTGGAGGCTGCCATAGTGCGGGGAACGCATTGATCATCGGAAAAGCCGGTCTGCTGATGGCCGAGGTTGACAACGCCATTAAGAGCTGTCACGGTCGGACCAGGGCCAGCCCATTCGCATTGCTGGCCTCTAACCTGGGCAGCGAAACTGGGTAAAATGGGTGTGGGCATTCGGCCATTGGCATTATCAGGTTGTGAGCTGGCGACGTGGCGATCGTGATGCTGCTGCGCCTGGGAAGAGATTGTGTCCATCATGTCTATCTCAGCGTCGTGGTAGCCCTGCGAGGGTATTCCCACAGACGAAGACCACGGGGAGAAATGTGATCGGGGCTGTTGATCGTCAGAGTCGGAGCTCTGGGGGGTCATGGACGAGGAAGGGAGCCATTGCTGAGAGACTCGCGGGGATGTTCGAAGTGGGAGGCACTGGACTCGTTTCTAGATGGCAGTCAGCACGCAGAAGTCAAAGGCTTGGGGACCAAGAGGTTTGGGGGACCAAGGGCCAGGTGAAAGGTGGGATGCAGTACTCACGTTTCGGTGCTCACCAAAGCTCATCGAGGCGTTGCCGATTTCCTCCTCTTCCTCCCGAGCCCGTTTCCGCTGGGCTTCGGACATGGGTCCCGAATAATGAGACGCCACAAACATGTCTGCAGGGTGTTTAGGGCACCCCGTCGTGAAGACTAAATGCAAAGGGAAAAGGATGGCTCGGTCCGGGAGGCAGAAGGAGCTGAGAGTTGTCGTGGTTTGGTCCGAGTGTTGATGCGGGTGGAACAGCG
This sequence comes from Corinectria fuckeliana, assembly GCA_019137255.1. Classification (NCBI taxonomy): domain Eukaryota; kingdom Fungi; phylum Ascomycota; class Sordariomycetes; order Hypocreales; family Nectriaceae; genus Corinectria; species Corinectria fuckeliana. Next base: position 367,272 of record WPDH01000152.1, on the reverse strand, counting down.
ATGGAGGGACGGCCTTGTCCGTTGTCTCTCCAGGTGGTTGGATATGGAGGGAGTGGGGAAGATGGTCTTATCCGAGTGTCGTAAGTGCAGATGGGTTCCGACGACAGGGACCCCGGGTTAATTGAGGCTGGCGATGATGGTGATGGCTATGCGGATAGACAGGCAGAGAGTGTTTGTCTGTGTGAAAAGGAAAGTGGACGTGGAAGAGGAGGTGGGAAGAGAGAAGAGAGAAGAAGAGGCAGGCTAGATTGAGGCGTGAAGGAGGGAGAGGTCGGTAGGCAGGTGGTCGCCGTGGTCGGTGCTACCCTCTGCTCGCTCTAGGTGGTGAGGCGCCCGGTCTAGTGCAAAGGCGATACGCGATAGCCCGTGGGCCAGAAGCTGCGAGGGGGGCGGCTGAGTTGTGTGTGTTGCAGTAGCCAGTTGCCAGGCACTCCGTCGTGAGTTGCAGGTGCGTTGCGAGAGGATAGGGTGAGGCGGACTTTGGCGGGTGCTGAAGCTGGAGCAGATGGCAGGCAGCGATGACGACAAAAGGAAGGAAAATGAACGAGAATCGAGGCGAGGGGTGGAAGGTAAGACAATAGACTAAGACAAGACACGATGCGAGAATCGGCCCGTGAGGTGTGCGAGATGGGAGAGGGTGATTGGAAGCAGGCGAAGCTTTGGAAACTGAATTAATACTGGTCTAAGTTGGATGGCTTGTTTGTTGTTGATGCTGGCGAGTATGATGCGAAGGATCCAACGGAAGAGGAAGAGAAACGAGTGACACTGCCCACGAAGCACAGCCTCGAGGAAGAAACAGTAAGAAGAAGCCGGTCACTTGGATTATTAGAGAGATGGCAAACAGCAATAAGGCTTGGTGAAGTAAAACAAGAAAAGGTAATGGGAACAACCAAAAGGAGCAAGAAAGGGGGTAGGTGTGAAGTTTGTTGTCAATGGTGGTGTAGCGGCGGCCGTGGTGTTGGCTGACGTCGTAGTGAAAGAAGCAGCCCCGAGAATTGAGGGGAGGGAGCAATCATGGTGGGCCGCCACACCACACACTACGTAGACCCTATCTACTAGTACAAAGCAGACCTACTAGTACTTAGGCCTACGGACGGACGGCGCGTCTCGATCAGGCAGTCTATTTTGGTTCTTCACAACCAACTTATAGCACTCGTTGCCTGTCGCCTGGGTCATTACCTATTCGTATTCTGGACATATAGTAATAAAAAGACGAATCGACGCTGAACACTCTCCACCATCGTCAGGAGAGTCCCTTGTCACGGGGGTCGCCGGCGCGGACTCGCCGGCAAGCCAACTGGGCAAGGGACTCACGGGCCATGGCCGCCACCACCCATTGTTCCGGGGTATTCGTAGAGCCACAGCATCATGGAAACGTGTGTGCTTGTACGGATGTAGGCCTACGTCGTGGAGCATTTATCACGAACTGTCCTTGGGATAGGTTTCAGTGGTGTTTCGCTAGACTACATGACGGGCGTTTTGGCGAAAGCTGTTTGAGAACACAGAGACCTGACACGCACAGTCCACTTCTCGGATGAATTGCCAGGTTCCATTGGCTGCATCAAAAACTCCAAGCTCTGCCACTCCATCATGCAGGGTAGCTTTGTGATAAATCTAGTCGAAAATAACAGGAGCTGTCCGCTTTGTTGAGGGGCCACTAAAGCTGGAATTTAGGGATACTGAAGCTTTCCACTCATGATCTATGAAGGTAGCTTTGTTAAGTCGCAAAGTGCGCCTCGGCCATGGTGAGTTGGGGGTGCCGGCTTATTATACAATGCGGGAACCAGTGTGCGGTTAAGACATTTTGACAGAAATCTAGTGACATGCGATATTACTTGACATGATTTCTTGCCTGTTCTACCTCATCAACTACCTTGAGCCGTCTCATTGCTTATCTTTTACCATAAATGCATCCCTTCGTGTGAGGTTTCCTCACGCTAGTTTCCCGCCGTCGCCAATTGGGCGTGCGATTATGGGGACTGTCACACGAGGAGCAAGAGACCAGGGCACCCGACTAGGGGTTTTTTTTTTTTTTTGCAAGCAGCAAACCTCCAAGGGTCGCGACGCCGGCCGTTTCTTGTTCGTTCTTCTCCGGAAGGCCGAGCAGCTTATATGCTTTAGCAGCCGGATAGATCCCGTGGTGGTACATTACTATGTATATATATGCGCCCTTACTTAGCGCAACGATGTTTCTTGCGGTGAAAGCTTCCACGACATTTCCTAGCTGGGCTTGGTGGTTGTGGAGTTTGGATAAAACTTTCATCTAACCCGTGCGTGTGTCTGCACACCACACCGTCTCGTCCCGTCTGCACGCCGACATCGCCTTGGTTGCTGAATGGGCAGTTGAAGCACCTAGCTTACATGTAAGCTGCAGGACGTATTACATGCAGCCACAGAAGGCATTGCAGTCCCCCCTTCGTCCAAGGGTCTTTTCCGGTGCGTCCAATCATCTGATACTAGGTAGAGCTCGCTCTGGGGAAACGTCTTGGTGCCAGGCAGAGTAATAATAACATGGTACAGTAACCTGAGCCAGTCACCAGTTGTTATATTTCCAAGGCAGACCAAGGTAGGATTTGACACACGAGACTGCCAATGCAAGAGCGGTTTGTATTTCTGTATCTGGTTATGTCCGTCTTTGTTCATTACATAGTAGAGCACCGAGTGACTAGAAAGTCAATTCCCCTCGCAGCCGTTAAGAATGATCCTAACGGTACGGGACTCATCACAGACGCTGCATTTTCTAGAATAACCCAATTAAGTTCGGGCCATTGCAAATTCTTGGCGCCCTGACGTACGATCCCTGGATTAGCAGGTCTAGGCCTGCCCGGGCTCGGTCTGGGTGCCTCCCTTGCTCCCTCAAGCCAAAATGGCCCGGAGCGGTTCCGTCGACAACCCCTCGGTGGGGTAGCCTCCGAGGCTGCTCCGGTTGGTTTTGCGCCTGTCGGGCTGTCAGACTGGACTGCCCCCCTGTTTGCAAGGTACATTGTACTTCGTACCACTCACTGGCTTTTTTTGCTTGACTCACTCCAACAAGCTTGGGTGGTACTATGGCTGGAAGCTCCTCAATTTTTCCATTCTCTCCCCCTTCTTCATACGAACCAAACATCTTGAAGCTATTCACCAGGGCTTCCATCTTCCTCTCACTCTCCGTTCTCTCTGTGCTTGTCCACTCTTGACGGACTACACACACCTTACACACCTTACACACCGACTCCGCACTCCTCCCAACTTCTCTGCCCCTCCTCTTGCACCCGTCCCACTCCAACTTTTGTGACTCCCCCTCCCCCACCAAACCCGGTCCAAACCCATTCCCCAAAACACCTTCACCACCACACCACATTCCGCATTTTGTGACAATGGCTGCAATCGCTTCAGATGATACACGAGGTGAGTGATTGACGACGTAATATATGGGCAATTCGATCTACACACCACAAGAATACATACACCTGGAGATGTTTGGCTGTTACTTCCAACCCTCCTGCAAGTCGCAAATATCTTTGCGCCTGGGAAGCATCAGACACGAGGAACATTCCATTGCAGTTGCTTTCCGACGTACAGGATGCTGTTTTCTTGCTCATACACTTCCATTGTCTACTCAACCAAGACCCAAACTACCACTGCCCTCTTTCGCATTTGGTGTACTTGGTCTTGGCCTGTCGCCATAGTCATCATCACCACGAGGATCAACCTCTACCACAAACACGAGAGCTGACGCTGACTCCGATGCATAGTTCTCGGACAGGACCCTTTGATCCCTCCCGCCCTTCTCACCTCGGAGATTCCCTTGACCAAGAAAGCCACCGACACTGTCGTCAAGGCTCGAAGCGATGCCGCCGAGATCATCTTGGGCACCAGTGACCGTCTCCTCGTTGTCGTCGGCCCCTGTTCCATCCACGACCCTGCCGCCGCCCACGACTATGCTGCCCGACTCAAGGCCCTCGCCGACAAGCTCTCCGGCGAGCTCTGCGTCGTCATGCGCGCCTACCTCGAGAAGCCCCGAACCACCGTTGGTTGGAAGGGACTGATCAACGACCCCGACATCGACAACTCCTTCAAGATCAACAAGGGCCTCCGCGTCTCCAGACAGCTCTTCGTTGACCTGACCAACAACGGCATGCCGATTGCTAGCGAGATGCTCGATACCATTTCACCCCAGTTCCTTGCCGACTGCATTTCTGTCGGCGCCATCGGTGCCCGTACCACCGAGTCCCAGCTTCACCGTGAGCTTGCCTCTGGTCTGTCCTTCCCCGTCGGCTTTAAGAACGGTACCGACGGTAGCCTCAGTGTCGCCATCGACGCCATCGGCGCCGCCCAGGCCCAGCATCATTTCATGGGTGTGACCAAGCAAGGTCTTGCCGCCATCACCCGCACCAAGGGCAACGAGCACTGCTTCGTGATCCTGCGAGGCGGAAGCAAGGGTCCCAACTACGACAAGGAGAGTGTCCAGACTGCGAAGAAGGCTCTCGCAACCAAGAAGCAGACGGTCGGCATCATGGTCGACTGCTCTCACGGTAAGCTCTACAACCCCCCTCAAACGTCCTCTATGCGGAATCTTGTACTCACACGTATGACCAGGCAACTCCCAGAAGAACCACAACAACCAGCCCATTGTTTCCAAGGCAGTCGGCGACCAGCTTCGTGAGGGTGAGAAGGCTATCGTTGGTGTCATGATCGAATCCAACATCGGCGAGGGCAACCAGAAGGTGCCTGCTGAGGGCCCCTCCGGCCTAAAGCGTGGCGTCAGCATCACTGATGCTTGTATCAGCTGGGAAACCACTGTCGACGTCCTTGAGGACCTGGCCGATGCCGTCCGTGTCCGTCGCGAGCTCAACGCTGCCAAGTAAGCATGTGCTGGCATGTCTCGGGAGAGGTGTTGTTGGGAAGCTTGGATTGCTCTTCTCGCTTCGTGATGCCCATGCCAGGGAGCTGCCCTGGTCAGATATTGAAGAGATGTGACGGATGGATACCCATATTGGGAGTTTTGAATTTGGACCTGGAGAAAAGCTGGGGGGCTTGAAAAGTTGGCGCATCTGGGGCTGCATTCAAAAACTGGCATGATGCATTGGAATCGCTCTATGAATGAGCCACAAAATGTACACTTATGCGCTTGTGTCTTAATGTGTTACTGTATGTACCGTGTCCTTTGGGATGGTGTGGACGATTGCGGTTGAAACCTTGCCGCTCCCATGATATTCACATACAACTCCCAAACGCCCCTGTATCCCCGTGTAAACAGACAACCGACCGCACCGCGACTCTCAGCGAAAGTTGCCGGGCATCGGGGCATAGTTCGCCCCCAGCGGATTGCCCTCGCGCATCCTGACCACCCGCTTAAAGGCCGCCCAGGCCAGCAGGCCAACGGTGCCGATGATGAACCCCCACACGATGATCTTGTCCTTGTTGCTGTCGCGCTGGAAGCACATGGTCGTGACGTCCTCCTCCTTGGCGTCCTTGCAAAAGTCGATGCCCTGCCCCAGGCAGAAGGCCTTGGTGCACTCGGAGCACGACTTGGACTTTGACCGGGGCGCCGAGAGCGACCGCGACCACGGGAGAGCGTCGTCGCGCGGGTGGATGGCGGGCAGCTGCGGCGCGAGCTCCGGGTTGAAGACGACGGCCCGGCGGCGCAGGTGCAGGCGCGCGACGTCGTGTTCCGCCGGACCCAGCGGGATGATGGTGCTGTTCTTGAAGCAAGTGCATTTGCAGAATGTCGGCGCGGCTGTTTTTTTTGCGCCCCAGTGGAGGGAGATTGTTAGCTGGTGTCTTAGAAAACGGGGGAAGATGGCGTCGGCATCGGCGTCGGCATCGGGGGGGACGGGGAATGGGGAATGGGGAATGGGGAGTGGGATATGCGCACAGGACGCTGCGACGAGGGTCATGAAGACCCCCAGCAGGAGCACCAGAAGCATGGACATACGAGCCATCGCGACCGGCGTAGAAGAACGAATAGAAGAACGAAGGAGAGTTGTATGAAGGAAGTTGAGTTAAGAAGGGCCGACGCCAAACCGGGCACGTCGCAGGTTGGTTACCTTAATTAGTCGGAGCTGTCGATGCTGCTCCCGGCGCTGAAGTGGGCCGCCCGCAGGCCGCAGAAACCCGCCTCAGCCTCGCAAGCCGCCAATTGGCCAGCCGCGCCACACTGGAAAAAGTTCCCTCAATGGGAGTGAGCTTGCCTGGTCCGATATATCTTGGATCCCACCCGATCTTCATCCCTCCCACCCACCACACAAACCACAAACCACAACATACACAGAATGCCTCGAATACCGCGGGTGCGGGGACTCTCGTCCCTGCCATTCCGCATTGCGCCGCCGTGCACCGCCAATCGCACCCCCTTCGCCGCCGCCGCCGCCCTCTCGACTTCGGCCCGCGTGCACGGCAAGAACACCGAATGGATCCGCGGCAAGCTCTGGAAGGGCGAGGCCCCCGGGCCCGAGGACCCCTACACGCAGCGCATGGAGCCCGAGGCCGAGGCCGAGTCCAACCTGCCCGAAGAGGCGCGCCAGCACCGCGCCGCCGCCGCCAACACCGCCGTCACCCCCGAGGCCGTCGAGCAGTCACGCCTGGTGCTGCCCCCGCGCCGCTCCGAGGCCGCGACGGAGAAGGAGCTGCAGGCGGTGGACCCGTCGTACGTCCCCGCGACGGAGCTCGAGGGCCTCGACGAGATCGAGCCCCTCAAGACGTGGTGGGACCGGCCGGGCCACTGGGGCGAGGAGAGCGAGTTCCGCGGATTCGCCCCCCGGAAGATCGAGGACAAAGCCGTCATCGAGCTGTACCTGCGGAGGGCCGTTGTCGAGGCGCTGGCTCTCCAGGAGACCGGCCTGCTCGGCGAGTGGGTGGCTAAGAAGTGGCGCGCGGGCGAGCGGGCCCAGCTTGACCAGACGCTCGCTGTTGATATTGCGGTTCGGGACGGCAGGGCCACGCTCGAGGGCGATCTGCAGGCCGTCACCGGACGGCTGACGAGCGACATCGAGGAGCCCGAGCAAGCAGACCAGGTTTCCCTCGAGGAGGCGCAAGCGATCGTCAAGGCGTGGGACCCCTCGTGGAAGGAAGTGGCTCTCGACGACCACCTGAAGTTCGCCGTACGTCCCCCCCCAGCTTTACTCTACATTTTCTCTCCCTCTCTGCTAACACGCCATCTCCCCCCCTACCTAGGTCCGCAAGCGCGTCTACCAGCTGACCGGGCGGCTAATTCCCGACTCTAAGCTCGGCGCGGCACGCACGGCGCAGCACCTCCTGACGCTGACGGTCAACCCGGCCAAGCGCGGCAAGAAGCTGGCGGAGATCCTGGCCATGCAGGGCGACCTGCCGGCGCTGTCCAACGTGACGGTGCACAGCCGCAAGGTCGGCCCCATCGACAGGGAGATCGCCGTGGGCCGGTGGAAGGTCATCGAGGAGGAGCTGACGAAGCGTGGCCTGCCCGTTACCGGCACCGCGGGCCTGGGGAAGAACAAAGAGCGGGACTGGCTGTCGGGCAAGATCTAGGGAGAGGAAGAAAAAAAAACCCGAGGGACAAGATGGAAATGAGGGTTGGTGTACAACGAATGTATATTTGTACATGTATAACAGAAACACATCAAGAGATGGTTGGCCTTTTCATAATGCCGGCGTGAGTGAGCTTGGCGGTCATGTGAGTAGCTTATATTCGGGGTAATCAGACACCATTCTATGGGAATATCGTCTTGACTATATTACTAGTGGAATATTGCTTTGGCTGATTCAAGGGTAACACGCAATGACACCCAAGCTCTTAGTATTGAACCTGCTGCCTGGCCTTTGATATCTGGGGATTCATAACCGTGGTTTCGACTCGTGGACTAATGCACCTTGCTTCGATGGAGGCCTGAAGTTTGGACTGTTCAAGCATTTGTATGTAGCCTATCGTACAGAATTGTCATCATGTCTCTTTAATCTTGTTTTTTGTTGGATACCCAAGCAGTGGCTGTGTATTTTGTTAAGAGTTGTGCTATTCGGGCTGTATATTATATACTACATGCTTGTTTGGGGTTTTACTCTCCCTAGACAGTTTTGCTATTCATAATGATAGAGCAGTTAGGGCATCAGGGCATCAGGGCATCAAGGGTTTAGAGCGTTATGGAGTTTAGTCATCAGGGAGTTAGAGTATTAAATAAAGCACAAGGGGATCGGGACTGCGATAAAGCGAACGATAGGTAGATAAGAAGAAGTGTGAGTTTACAGCCCGAATAGATATATGGTACAGCCCGAATAGCACAACTCTTTATTAAATCTTCTTCCCGACTTGCGAATGTCTACAGGTACTTGTTTTGGGCAAGCCATTGCTCTACATCCTTCCTGTCTCTGGCCAGCCAGTTTTGCTTCGCCTTAATGCTGTCGAGACTCTGCGCAAGCTCGAGATCGAATCCCTTGGTGCCCTTCTCAGCGAAGAAGCGCTGCACATCGGCAACTTGCTCATCCCGAGTGAAGGAGCTTGTGGACATGGCAACGACGTCACCCAGCAGCGACATGCCAGGTGGCAGCCTCTTGGTGAGGACGTCCCAGTTCTCCTTGACCCAAGCCCAGAGCGCCACAATGCCCGCCTTGTGGCCTCGAAGCCCGCTGAGTGGCATGTATAGATCCTGAGTCTTGACGTCCTTGCTGAGTGCATAGTCTAATGATCGCTGGATGAGCTTCGGGTCCTCAGCAAAGCCGAGGGATCGAAGAGCCGTGTTCCGCTCGCTGCTCTGCTTGGCAGTCTCGTACTCCTTGACGATGGCGTTGTACTCAGCCTCGCTTCCATAAACTAGCGCCACGGCGAAAACGCTTCCTCGCAGATTGGGCTGGAGTGCGTCTCTGTCGCCGCTGATGAACTTCTCGAACATCTCAAAGGCGGCGGCCTTGGCCTTCTCATCACCAGAAATAGCGGCCTTGCCAAACATGAGGGCCTTTAATCGCTGCGTCATGTGATCGTCCTTGTCCGTGAACTCCCAGCCGAGTTCGTTGGCCTTCTTGCTGACTAGATCTAGCTGGAAAGCTTTGAGGGCGTCTGTAGTTTTGTCGTCCTCGAAAATCCACGCGTCCCGGAGAGAACCAATGCGAAGACTCAGCTCATCCCAGACGATAAACTCATTCTCAGAGTCAAAGCCTTGGATGAGAGACAGCAGGCTAGAGGTCTTCTGATAACCGGCGGCCGCAAGGGCGCCTGCATCCGAAATCATGCCAGCTCGGTCTTCGACACCGAGAAGGCCTGCCTTTGCGTTCTGGCCAAGCTTCTGGAGACGCTCTGTGGTGTAGGATGTGCGGTAAATACCCGAATGGCCCGAGTTGACCTTGAAGAAGTCAAAGTCCGGTACCTTGAAATCGGCCTCACGTGTGTTGAGAGTAAGATCCTCCTGGAGGCCGTCCTTGGTTCGGAGGCCGAGGAAAACGGGGTAAAGAACTTCGTCCTCCTCTGGTTTAACATCGGCCGTCCTCAAGAAGCGGTTTTGCTTGACGTGGATGGTACCATCTGCCTCGTTTTCCGTGATTGCCACGACGGGGAAGCCAACCTTCTTGGTCCAGATGTCTGCCACTCGCTCAACATCCTTGCCACTCGCTTCACTGAGAGCCGCCCATAGATCGGTAGTCTCCGTGTTCCCATAGGCATGCCTCTTCAGGTACTGTCGGATACCCTCGAGGAAGACATCCTCCCCGAGATAGATGGAAATCATTCGGAGCACGCAAGAGCCCTTTTCGTAAGAGATGGCATCGAAGATTTGGTTGATCTCATCTGCGCGTTTGACGGGCACCTCGATTGGGTGAGAGCTACGCAGCGAGTCAAGGCTGAGCGCAGATCGAAGGTCGTCAATGACATAGCCATCCCACACCCTCCACTCGGGGTAGAAGGCATTGGAGGAATACCACGACATCCACGTGGCAAACCCCTCCTTGAGCCAAAGGCCATCCCAAAAGTCCATTGTGACCAAGTTGCCGAACCACTGGTGGGCCAGCTCGTGTTGCACAACCTCGGCCACACGCTTCTTCGTTATCGCGCTGCTTGTCTTTTCGTCTAGAAGGAGGTCCACAACTCGGTAAGTAATCAGGCCCCAATTCTCCATGGCTCCGGCAGCGAAGTCGGGCACTGCCACCATGTCCATCTTGGGAAGGGGGTATTGACTACCGAACTGTTTCTCGTAGAACTCGAGTGTTCGCGCACCAAGTTCAGCCGAGAAGACGGCATGCTCGATATTCTGATCAGGGGTGCAGTAAACCCTGACGGGGATGCGGAAGTTGTTCGTCTCGTAAACCTGGAGGTTGCCAATGACGAAAGCGAGAAGATAGGTGGACATGATGGGAGTCTTGTTGTAGGTGACAGCCTTGCGCTTCCTTCCAGCCAACTTGGAGTCAACGTCCTTTTCGGAGGCGACGTCCATGTTGCTTAAGCAGACTAGGTCGTGATCTGCGATGAGGGTCACGGTGAAGGTCGCCTTGAGGGCAGGCTCGTCGAGACAGGGGAAAGCACGACGGGCATCAGTGGCCTCCATTTGGGTTGTGGCGATGTACCTGTCGTTGCCATGCTCGTCCTTGTAGGAGGAGCGGTAAAAGCCAGCCATTTCATCGTTGAGGGTGCCGGTGAAGCGCTGCGTCAATCGGGCCTTCTGGCCGGCGGATATTGTCTGATCGAAGGTGACGGTGGTGGTTTGGGTGTCCTTGTGGTAGCTGAGGGCGGGAGAGGAGCTGACGGTGGCGCCGCCAGACTCGACGATGGTCTCATGGATGTCGAGGTCCACCGTGTTGAGTGAGATGGAGGTGGAGTCTTTTACGACGTCGAAGTCGATGACGACGGTGCCCTCGTACTTGAACGTTTCAAAGTTGGGCTCGAGGGTGAGGTCGTAGTGCTGCGGCTTGACATTCTTGGGGAGGACCTGGCGGCCATGGCTGATGTCGTGGCTTGCACTGGCGGCGTCGGATCCGTTGCGATACATGGCTCGCCGGTAGGAGCAGTGACGCTGCTGTTGGGGCGAGGCTGAGCTGCGAGACGGCAAAGTAGGGCGAGACGAGCTGAAGGCGGCGCTGACAACGGTAGCGATTGATGAAGAGGAAAGCGATCTCGGTGATGGCAGTGACGCAGGTGTTGACTCGTGAGGGGCTCTGCTAGACAGCGACGAGGGAGCTGACGAGGATGGAGCGATGCGGGGGAGGGGTAGTCCAAAGTGGACAGTACTGGCGGTACTGACGGTGCGGATTATTGGCGGCGCGACCCGGAAGGCATTGCAACAGCTGCATCCAACGGACGATGTCCTCTGCAGAGAAGGCGCCCGGGGCGGTGAATGCCGAAGCAGAGCTCGCCAGAGGCCCTCGGGGACTGATGCTGTCGTCATTAAAGCCGGTCTAGACCATGCCAGTGGTTAGGAGGCTCGGCTGTGTTGGTCAATCCTTCAGTCAGCATTGCTGTCTTACCTAAAGTGATAATTATGCCGAGACCACTCAGACCTCAGGCATCGTCGCTTGGACGGCTGGACGGCTGGACGGGAGCTGTCTTTCCCGCTCCACTACGCACGTTCCCGCCTAAGACCAATTGGGCAACTTCAGCGAAGCTCGACTCTTCAAAGTCTTCCCGCAATATCGGCCACGTTTCCTTACCTGGCTACGAGTCTCCCGAGTCTCCCGAGTCCCAGCGGACAGGCGGCATTTGGCCTGGGCGGGGAACCCCAGACTCGCAGGACCAAGGGTCTGCACGCGAGCATGTGCCGTGACCTGGCTGCTGCTACCTTCCATGGCCAATAGAGTAGCGTCAGCTGTTCCGCCGCGGCGGCAACGCGATGCGCTTCGGTTACCGGTACGAATAAGTTGCGTTGTACGAAAATGCATCTGGACTCAGCCTCAGCCTCATCCTCATCCTCTGCTGAACGTAGGTACGTACAACGCCAGGACAACCAACAGTATGCGATTCGTACCTACTATTGGCAGCCAGCATGCAAGGCACGCGCTGCGTCGGGGCAATAGGACCTGAAGGATCCGGATTTCTGGATTTTTGAAGCGGCACAGCATCGTATTGCAACCCTGCGCAGCCAACACACTCACATGTCCACCGCCATGCAATGCGACCTCGAGTCGGCGTCTCGTGAGCCAATGAGCATCTGGAAATGACGACCCTGAGAGAGCAAAACAGATGCTGATGTAATTTCGAGCGACGACTATCTAATAATGATATGACCTGTCCAGACAAGACACATTACTGTACGGTACGTGCATGCCATCCTTGGCACACCCCTATAACATCTTCTTACCTAAGTGCTGCTTCAAGAAATCGATCTGCGCCTCCATGACATGCGGAAACTCTTCTCCTGCTAGGAAATCCATGTGCCCCTTGTTCGGCACCGAGTAAAATGTCTTGGGTTCCTGGAAATTTTCAAATAGCTTCTTCTCCTCCTCCAGCAGGCACATGCCGTCCTCCTCGGCTACGCAAAGCATGACCGGAGTGGGACTGACAAGAGGCATGAGCTTGGAGGGATCCCACATGGCAATGTGGTAGTAGGACTGCATTGACGTCGTGATGTTGACGGTTGGCCCGTATGCCTGCGCCTGCCGGATGAGGTCGTGGTCCATCTCGGACATGGGCACGGCAATCTTGTACAGCGTGTTCCCCTTCTTGTCGAATAGAGGGACTTGACACGGAGGATTGCCCGAGACAACCGACTCGCGGTCCTTTTGTACGCGAGCGAGGATCTTGGGGAGCTTCTCCGGAGGGAACCCGACGTCTGTCGGGGGTGCACAGGCAATGACGGCAGCAACGCGCTTGTCCAGCGCCGTCGCCGACAATGCTACCGTGCCCGAGAGCGAATACCCCCAGAGTGCGATCTGAGCAGGGTCGACCAAGGGGTGGGCGCGCATGAAGGTCACGGCATCATGGTAGTCTCCGGCCTGCTTGGTTGGGTTGATGTCGTTGCGGGGGATCCCGTCACTCCCACCGATTGACCTGGTATCATACACCAGCGCCGTGATGCCAGCAGCCTGGAATGCAGTGGCAACTTCGGGCAGCAGCATCTCCTTGACACAGTTGAACTACGACGGCACGGTCAGTCTCGGGGCAATTGGGATAGTCGGATAAAGACCACTCACCCCAGGGCTCATTATGACGGCGGGGCCGCGCTGGGCGGCTGGGAATAGCCAGCCTCGAAGGGTCACCCCGTCAAGGGTCTGGAACTCCACGTCTTCCCGGTGCCGGATAATCATGGCGAGAGAACTGAAGCTTCAATGTCTCAAAATCAGGCCGGAGACAAGAAAAACAAGACAGGAAGGGGGACTCGAGGGTATCCGTCGCGGCACGCACTTCGTACGCCCGCCAGTCTCTTGTGTTATCGGTATCCTGACAAAAGACGCCGCGTTATGTATGGGCGACTGGTTGTGGGAACAAAGTTGCGGCTAGTCGTCGGACCCAATACGAGAGACACGGCTTATCGGGTTCTGCAAGACTAAGGCCGGCAGAGAGAGATATGCAACGATCCAAGTGAGACGGTGTGTACTCATAGGTTCCGGACGACGGTTGAGGCCATGTGCGTATCAGTCTGCAGAGTTGGCCGTGATTCTGAGGGCCAGCGCAAAGGAGCGTCGAATGCGGGAGCCACAAGTCGACCTTGCCTGCTGAGGGGGAGGGACCGAGGCAGTCAAGAGACATCATGCGCTCCCAGGGAACGACCTGGATGGACGACCCAGAGTTCCCAGACAGGCCGACGGGTATAATTGGGAGCGTCTCTTTTGGGGGGAGCACACATTCCCAAGCTCGTCTTTCTAGCCCCTACCCATGACCTGACAAGTGCATCATTAGCATGCCTACAAAGTAGCAGGCCTACACACATAGTAGCATGCCTAGCATGCTTAGGAGGGGACGCTAGGTGGGACGGGCGGAACCCCCCTGGACCCCGGCCAGCGTTGCGTTGGAAGACGACGAACCCATGAATGAGCCCCTGAACCAAGACGACCAACAGAACCAACCTGCAGACGGACGAAACGTGGCCGAAGAGAGACAGACACGCTTCAGGGGGCTCGGCGGAACCGGGCCCACGAGGCCTCTTTGGTGACCTGGAAGGTGGGTTGTTCCCACTGCGTGTCTTGTGCGTCTCTGCGGCGAGAGCTCCCACGGCCCCCAATGGGACCGAGCTCCCGGGACGACGACCGGCGAAAAGACGTTCAACTTCCGTGGTCCAGTCTTCCGCGCTTTCAAGGCGCCGAGTCCGACTCGGTGGCCCCCGTCCCCCCCCCCCGCGACGGCTCCTCCGCAAACCGACTAACAGACCGCAAACGGACGGACGGGCCAGGGGAGGGGTCTCGCCCGCGACGGACGGGCAGGGTCGATCAAACAAGCTCCAGCCCCAACCGCAACGGCCCACGAACTATGGCCGAGCGGATGTCCGTGGATGACGGGCCGCCCCCGTCCACATCTGCACTTCCATCTGGGCCAAAACCCACGCCATCGACTAGGTTCCGGTCGCTGGCTGCAGCGGGTGCACTAGCAGCGACTAGCAAACTAGGTAGGTGGCGTGGCTACTGCAAGCCTGACCACAAGGAGCGTCTAGGAAAGCAAACGGGGCCGGGGGAGGGTTTGCCCGGCGAGTACGGGTCCGCGCCGGGGGAGGCCGGGGTCCGGGTAGATGGCTCCCCTACATACGTACAACGCCAAAGTCCTCGAATTGCAGTTGACCTAACCCCCATCCACACCTGGCTTCTCATTCGTACATATACATATCTCGCACCCACGTCTTCTTAGTGCCCTGGATTCGTACTGTACGGTAAGACGGGTGGAGTTCATGGCGTGCACCGGGGGGCTGCTGCCCTTGGCTGGTTCTTCTCTGTCGTGCAGAGACCCCCAAACCGACGACCAATTCCAGCAACGACGCCACCCAGGCAGGGCCGCTACAGAGTTGCACACCTTGCAAGGCCCTGCACACCCTTGCAGACTGCCAGTCTGCAAAACTGCACTACCAAACGTGGGCCAACATGGCGGGGACATGGATATTGGATATGGAGGCGTGGAACCTTCCAACCTCGCCTCCTTGGCGTGGGAGCCAACCACAAGCCCAAGTCTTGCAACCGTAATCGTACGCAGAAGAGCGTTGTCCCTCAGACACGCAAGACGAGCTCCCTCGTCGGCTGTCGTGCGGTTCGGGAATCGTCACCGGGCGACCTGTTATGCTATTTTTGCAACCAGCACTGATCCACAATGACCATGATATGATGGACCATGAATCATGATAGACCACTCCAAGACCCCTCCGAGACCCCTCCAAGTCACCCAGGAAAGCTGGTTCCCCTCTCGTAAGTAGCAATCATCTCCGGGCGGCACGCCCCACGTCCTCCCGCTCCTCTGAGTTCCTCTTCTCTCTTCTGTGACCCATGCTAATTGTCTCATTGGGGTCATCGACGTTGGCTGACTCGCACGCCGCAAGCTCCTCTTAAACTGCAAAGTAACTCATGCTGCTTTAAGCTGGAGCTATGTCTCGCGGCCCCCGCATAATCGAAGCATTCTATGGAGCCTCTCGCGCTCTGGTCGAAAGACGTTCCTTGCTGCTGCTGGCTGCTGGCTCCGGGCCTGCTTGCTGTTGGCTTGGCATTGTTGGAAGCGCAGGATCGAGAGAAGCCTGAAGCAGTGGCACGTAACTCCTCAAGTACCGCTGCTGCCTATCGAAGGCCCCTCTCGTCGCGAGTTATCGGAACATTGGAACATTGACAATCCCTATTGTACCTTTATATCCTTGGCCTGGCACCTTCGTACCCGGACCCTACGCCTGCGGAGCAGTAGGTAATAAACCATGAATCCCTGTTGACCGTTTTTGGGCTCTTTCGCTTAAGGACCGGTTCATTGTGCCATATCTTGCTGTCTATCAGCCCATCGCTTCTCCACGATTCGCTCTTGAACTTCTTTGAAAACGGTCTTCCCACCGTTGTCAATCCCAATCCCTCCCCTCGAGTCCCAATCCCACCCACAGGTTTCATTTGCAGGTACGATCATGGACTCGAGCTCCAACGCCACAGGTGCGGCTGTACAACCGACACAGAATGGAACAAGCAGCCATACAGGCCAAGAGCCCATCGCCATTGTCTCCGTGGCCTGTCGACTTCCGGGTCACTGCATGAACCCTCAACAGCTATGGGAGTTCCTGCTCAATGGAGGCGTGGCCACCTCCAACTCGCCCCCGGAGTCGAGGTTCAACATCAAGGGCCACTTCGATGGCTCCCGCAAGACCCACACCATGGTGTCGCCAGGAGGCATGTTCATTGAGGACATTGACCTGCAGGCGTTTGACGCCCAATTCTTCAACGTCAACAGAGCAGACACAATTGCCATGGAGCCGCAACAGCGCCAGATTCTCGAGGTCGTGTATGAGTGTCTCGAGAACGGAGGTGTCACCCTCGAGAGCCTCACCGGGAAGGAGGTAGGATGCTTTGCGGCGAGTTACGCCGTTGGTCAGTATCCCCGTATACCCCCCGCAACGTTGGCGTTCGGGAAAAAGCAATTCGTGCTGATCCATGCTGCCACGTAGATTTTGGCGACATTCAGGCCCGGGATCCCGAAGACAGAGCCGGGGGTATCTCGATGGGCATTGGTCGCTCTATTTTGAGTAACCGCATCAGCCACTTTTTGAACATCAAAGGTCCTAGGTGAGTGCATCATATTGAGGCTTTTGCAAGTTTGATGCTGACTGAGATCATGTAGTATGACCATTGACACGGCCTGCTCTGGCGGCCTGGTGTCCCTCGACGTTGCTTGCAAGTATTTGCAAGCAGGGATGATGGATGGAGCAATTGTGGCAAGTGCCAACATCAATATGGATCCTGAACACACAATAGAGTCGGGATCCTTACGAGGAACAATCTCCGAGTCCGGCAAGTGCCATACCTTCGACAACAAGGCGGACGGCTACGTCAAATCCGAAGCCGTAAACTGCGTCTACGTCAAGAGGTTGAGAGACGCAATACGCGACGGGGACCCCGTCAGAGCCGTGATCCGGGCGACCTCGTCTAACAGCGATGGCCGCACGCCCGGCATCGCGAGTCCCAGCTCCGAGGCACAGGCGGCTGCTGCCATGGCGGCGTACGAGCGTGCCGGGATCGCATCCGATCTCAGCAGGACGGGATATCTCGAGTGCCATGGGACAGGCACCCCTGCCGGAGATCCCATCGAGACGACTGGAGCCAGCATGGTCTTCAAGGCCTCGCACCCTGCCGAAGATCCCCTTGTTGTCGGTTCCATCAAGAGCAACATTGGCCACTCGGAGAACGCGGCCGGGATTTCCTCGCTTCTCAAGGCCACCCTCGCCGTCGAGAGCGGCATCATCCCTGGAAACCCAACCTTCATCACCCCTAATCCCAAGATCGATTTCGCGAAGCTGCACCTGCGCCCTTCAAGGGTAGCGGTGAACTGGCCCAAGAGCAAGAACGACTACCGCCGAGCGAGTGTCAACTCCTTTGGCTTTGGTGGCACCAACGCCCACGCAATCGTCGAAGCCTCGGAGCACTACCTTCGAGAACAGAATATCCAGCCCCACGTCAGCTACATCAGCTCCTACTC
The DNA here is from genome assembly GCA_019137255.1 of Corinectria fuckeliana. Classification (NCBI taxonomy): domain Eukaryota; kingdom Fungi; phylum Ascomycota; class Sordariomycetes; order Hypocreales; family Nectriaceae; genus Corinectria; species Corinectria fuckeliana. The sequence continues at coordinate 349,766 of WPDH01000152.1, read as the reverse complement.
AGAAGAGAGCGACGATTTCTTTGACGACGACGATGACGAGGTTGACGAGTCGGCTGGTGGCGCCGCCAGGCCACAGGTCGCGGTTTTCTCCGCCAACAACCTCGACTCCCTGAAGTCCTACCTGAAGAAGTTGCGGACGCATTTCCTCAACCCCCGAGTGAGCATCAAGCTCTCAGACCTAACATACACACTCTCAGAGCGCCGGACCAGGCTCTACCACCGGGGTTTTGCTATCATTACGAAGGGCCCGGATGCCAAAATCGACGACATATCTACGGATGCTGTCATCTTTGGCAAGCAAGCAGCAGACCCCCCAAAGATTGGGTTTGTGTTCACCGGCCAGGGGGCTCAGTGGCCGCAGATGGGACGTGATCTACTAAATGCTTTCCCCGAAACTGCTGGGTCCATCGTCAAACGGCTTGATCAGGCACTTCAGGACCTCTCACTGGAAGTCAGACCGGCCTGGTCACTTTACTCCGAGCTTACTGAGACCAGAAGCTCAGAGCACATGCGTCTGCCGGAGTTCTCCCAGCCATTGGTGACAGCGCTTCAGCTCGCTCTCGCCGAGGTGTTGAAGCTGTGGGGTGTTTCTCCTCGGGCCGTTGTTGGTCACTCGTCGGGTGAGATCGCCGCCGCCTGTACAGCTGGCCTCCTCACCCCCGAGCAAGCCATTAAGATTGCCTATCTTCGCGGCTTTGCCGGCAAGGAAGCTACTGGTACATCTGAGCCTCTGAGTATGATGGCTGTTGGTATGGGACCCGAAAAGGTTCAGCCGTACCTTGATACCGTCAACCTAAGCGGCGAGAAGCCTGCAGTTGAAATCGCTTGCTACAACAGTCCTTCTAGCATTACTCTGGCTGGCACTGTTGATGCCCTCAAAGCTGTTGGCGAGACTATTCAAGCTGACGGACACTTTGCTCGCTTGCTGCAAGTGAACCTGGCCTATCACTCGCGATACATGGGAACCATCAGTGAGGCCTATGAGAAGCTGTTGGTCGAGAACAAGTGTACAGAGGGCCTTCCCATGTCTTCCGGATCCGTCAAGTTCTTCTCCTCCGTTATTCGAGAAAAGCTCGCCCCTGAGGCAGGCACTGGAGTTGATTACTGGAAGGCCAACATGGTTTCCCCTGTTCGATTTGCCGATGCCTGTTTGGAGTTGATGAAGGACCAGGAAGATGGAGCTGACTTCTTGATTGAGCTCGGCCCCAGCAACGCTCTTGCTGGTCCCGTAGGACAGATCAAGAAGACCCTACCGAATGATGGTACCAACATCACCTACGTTTCCGCAACCAAGCGCGGAGCTGAGACGCTTCAGGCGCTTTACTCGGTTGCCGGCTACTTGTTTATCGCTGGCGCAGACATCCCGCTCACAAAGGTGAACAGTGCCGAGGGAGTTTCTCCAACGAAGCCCTCTACTCTGATTGATCTTCCCAACTACTCCTGGAACCACACAACCAAGTACTGGCATGAAAGCGAAGCCAGCAAAGAGTGGCGTTTCCGCCGGTTCGTGCACCACGACCTCCTCGGAAGCAAGATTCTAGGCACTTCTTGGAACGCGCCCTCGTGGAAGAAGCCCCTTAAGCTGTCTGACTTCCCCTGGCTCAACGACCATAAGATGGGCACGGATGTCGTGTTCCCTGGAGCAGGTTATATCGCAATGGCTATTGAGGCCGTTTACCAGACTACCTTCTCTGTTGCTACCGATGACGAGGCAAGGGAACTGGAGGCCGAGTCTTACCACTACCAGCTTCGGGATGTCAAGTTCTCCAAGGCTCTTGTGCTGGACGAGACGACTGATGCGGCAGTCATGCTCAACCTGACTCCTACCCAGGGTCTCAAGTCTAAGTGGTACAAGTTTGAAGTCATCTCGACGGTCGGCGGCGAAGCCCTGACTACCACTAGCCACAGCACTGGCTTCGTCCGACTCAACAGGGGTCTGTTCAAGAACCCCCCCTCGGACCCAGACTCCCTGAAGCTTCCCCTCAAGCACGCCGCCCCCGCCAAGTTGTGGTATGGCTCGATGGCAGATGCTGGATATGGCTTCGGTCCGTCTTTCCAGAAGCAGATCGAGGTGGAAGTCACCCTCGGCGAGCCCAAGAGTCGTTCCTTGGTCAACTTGACTTTGCCTCCCTCCAAGTGGAAGCAGTCCTACTACCCTCTCCACCCAGCAGTCATGGACGGCTGCTTCCAAACGGTCTCCCCATCCCTGTGGCACGGAGACCGCAGCGCAGTCGACTCTCTTCTGATCCCCGCCGGTGTGGACAGCCTCACCATCTCTGCCTTCCCACAGGGCCAACTGCCCGAGGTTGGCTTGTCGGTTTCCTCCGCGAAGTACCTTGGTCGAGGACGCCTTGAAGACAAGATCCACTACTCTTCGTACGCTTCCGTCTACAACCCCGAGACTGGCGAAGCCATCTTCGACATGAAGGGGCTTCGATACCACCGCCTCGAGACTCAGAATGCATCTTTGGAGCCGTATCCGTACACTCGCCTGGAGTGGAAGCCTGACTTCGGCTACCTGCGTGAAAACGGCAAGCTTCACGTTGCTCTCGACGCCGGCAAAATCAAAGAGGCATCTACCGTCCACAACATTATTGATTTTGCAGCCCACAAGCAGTCTCATCTTGCTGTGTTGGAGGTCAACCTGATCCCGAACGACGCTTCTAGCCTGTGGCTCGAGAAGCCCGGATCCAAGCACGCGACCCGTGCGGCGTGTAGGGCGTATCAGCTGATTAGCAAGTACCCGGACACTGTTCTTGAGGCCGAGAACCGCTATGCTGGGTCTGCCAATGCCAAGTTCACTCTGCTCGACCCTACTTCGGCGGAGTTTGAGGCGTCTCCTGAGTTGTACGATCTCGTCATTGTGAAGCTGGGTCCCACTCCTAGTGCCCAGATTGACATTATTAGTGCCAACATTGAGAAGCAAGTTGCTGAAAATGGAAGTGTAGTGTTCGTGCAAGGATCAGAGCATGTTGAGATTAACCCCAACGGCGAGATCAACGGTCATGGTGAGAAACTCACTAACGGGGAATCCACTGAGGATGCCAGCGCCAGTACCAATGGAGAGATTAACGGAGAGACCAACGGACGGACTAACGGACAAGCCAATGAGATCACCGACGAAACTCCGGGAGATGTTTCTGCTTCTCTTAGAGACTCTGGTTTCACGAGCATTCAGTCTGTCCCTGCTGATGGGCAAGATATCACGGTTGTCGCTTCAAAGACTCCATTAAAGGATGCGCAGCGAGGCGAAATTGCTCTTGTTCGCCTTTCCGAAACCTCCAAAATCACCTCTCTGGTCGCCAAGTCTCTGAGCGAGATTGGCTGGTCCCTTACAGAGCACGCCACTTCCGTCGAGGCGGTTCAACCGAAGAGCACCGTGCTCGTCATTGACGAGCTCGTGCAGCCTCTCTTAACGACTGTCACAGATGCTCAGTGGAACGAGGTGAAGGAGCTCGTCAGGAAGGAGTGCAACGTTCTCTGGGTGACTCAAGGCGCACAGATGGCTGTCAAGAACCCCCATGCTTCCATCGCCCAGGGTATCTTCCGTAGCGTTCGGTCCGAGGAGCCTCTCCTCAACATCGTTACCCTGGACGTAGAGTCTAACGATGCTGGAGCACTTCACAATACGGTTGCAGCGGTCGACTCTCTTCTGCAGCTGGCACAGAACAAGCCTACCCAGGAGAGCAACGATTTCGAGTTCGTTGAGCGAGGTGGCATTCTCTACATTCCGCGGATTCTTCCCGACGAGGGCCTGCATTCAGCACAGACTGAAGGCGAGGGAGGGTCTACCCGCACAGTCGACCTCCACGCTTCCAAGTCTACCATTCGTCTCATCACTGGGAAGCGTGGCGACATCGACTCCTTGCACTGGACTGAGATTGCTTCTAGCGAGGCCGCAGAGCTGGAGCCTGGACACGTGGAGGTGGAAATCTATGCTTCCAGTCTCAACTTCAAAGATGTCATCGTGGCCATGGGCATCATCCCGGAGAATGAGCACCTCCTTGGTCTTGATGGTGCTGGTGTTGTTACTCGAGTTGGCCCCGGCGTCACTGACAGACATGTCGGCCAGCGTGTTGCCGTCTTGGAGAGGGGCACGCTCGCAAATCGCGTCGTCACTCCTCGCGAATACACCATGACGATCCCGGATAGCATGTCTTTCGAGGAGGGTGCCACAATGCCTCTGGTCTTTGTCACCAGCATGGAGTCGCTCTTCGGTCTCGCAAACCTCCGACGTGGACAAAAGGTTCTCATCCACTCTGCCGCTGGTGGAATCGGTATCTCGAGCATTCAGCTCTGCAAGTACAAGGAGTGCGAGGTAAGCACAATTCTTGAAACCTCACTGTGATGAGGGCCTTGGATTCACTGATGTGATTGCTAACATGTGTTGCCTAGGTTTTCGCAACTGTCGGATCTGACGACAAGCGCCAATTCCTCAAGGACTCGTTCGGAATCCCCGACGACCATATCTTCTCGTCGAGAAGCACCAAGTTCGCCAAGCAGATCCTCGACGCGACAAACGGCTACGGCGTGGACGTGATCCTCAACTCCCTCACTGGCGAGCTTCTGGAGGAGAGCTGGCGCATCATCGCGACAGCTGGAACCATGGTGGAGATTGGCAAGCAAGATATCCTCGAACGCCGCTCCCTCCCAATGGAGCCCTTTGGACGAAACGCCTCGTTCCGGGCCTTGGATCTCTCCTTGAGAGAATTCCCCAAAAGCACCGTGGGAGAGTAAGTTCCGAGGTCCTGGAGCCCATTTCCAATTCACCCAGTTCTAACATTAAACCAGGCACCTCGATCTCCTGTCCGAGCTCGTTGAGCAAGGCCACATGAAGCCGATTAACCCCATCAAGGTCTTCTCGTTTGAAGAAATCGGAGATGCGTTCCGTTTCCTCGGCAGCGGAAAGCACATCGGAAAGCTCATCATTTCGAACGAGGACAAGGAGGCGGCTCAAGTCAAAGTACGTTATGACAAACCGTTTCCTCGCGAGCGAAGATGCTGACAGGGTTTCTAGGTCCAGCCACCCAAGCGCAGTCTCGAGAGGGCTCTCAACCCTGACCACTCGTACCTCGTCGTGGGAGGTCTCAAGGGCCTCTGCGGAAGCCTGGCGGTCTGGCTCGCAAAGAACGGAGCCAAGCATCTGGCGATCATGTCCCGAAGCGGATCCGCCGACGAGAAGTCCCTGGGAGTCATCAAGGATATCGAAGCCCAAGGATGCGCTGTCGAACTGCTCAAGGGAGACGTTGCGGACGAGGACGACGTGCGACGGTGCTTGAAGTCGACGTCTGCGCCTATTGGGGGTATCGTTCAGGGCGCCATGGTTCTTCGGGTGAGTTCCATTCGAGCCGATGCCATTGTGCATATGCGCCACGACGAGCAAGTACTAATACGCAAATAGGACCGCATGTTCGACTCCATGACACACCGGGAATACCACGAGGCACTTGCCTGCAAAGTACAGGGAACCTGGAACCTCCACACCGTATCCCAGGAGCTCAAGCTGCCTCTGTCGTTCTTCACCATGCTGTCGTCCATCTCCGGCATCATCGGACAGAAGGGCCAAGCCAACTACTCGGGCGGCAACACGTTCCTCGACTCTCTGGCAGTCTACCGCCGCGACACGCTGGGGCTTCCCGCAACCACCATCAACCTGGGCATCATCGAGGGCATCGGGTACCTGGCTGATCACGACGACGTGCACAAGCAGCTTACGCGAAACCTGGACACCTGGGCGCCCATCAACGAGGCCAAGCTCCGTCGCATCTTCGAGTTCTCAGTACACCAGCAACACCAGGACCTCGCGCGCCAGCCAAGCCCGGCCAGCGTTGCCCAGATGATCACCGGCATGCAGATCCCCTTGCCCGGCGACACCGACCTCTTCCGCGACGCTCGCTTCACCGGCCTTCACATCACCACCGGGAAGGAAGGCGACGGCGCCAAGTCGGGAGACCGCGACGACAAGGAGCTGCAGACGTTCCTCCTCCTGATCAAAACCAAGGGGACCGACCCCAGCGCCCTGCTCGCGGCCGCCGTGGAGCTCGCCAACAGCAAGTTCACCAAGCTGCTGCGGCTCGCCGAGCCCATGGAGCCGAGCCGCCCGATGAGCATCTACGGGCTCGACTCGCTGGTGGCGGTCGAGTTCCGCAACTGGGCCCGCACCACGCTGAGTGTTGAGCTGTCGACGCTGGAGATTACAAATGCGCAGAGCTTGATTGCGCTTTGCGAGAAGATTGTGACAAAGGCCGCGGCTGCTTTGGCTGCTTGAGCGAGATGCAGTCTATGACTTACGACATTGAGCGTGCAGTTTTGGAGGGGGAGTCTCGGGTTTTAGCGTCCTCACTTGTTGTTTGAGATGAGCAATGTGAAATATTTTGACCATGGTCCTGAGTGTTCCGGTGATGTTCTGTTCTCGAACGTAACTAAAGAATGTACACGTCGTAGCTATTGACCTGGGACCTCGAATGTACCGACAACACGACCTCGATGCGAGGCAATCTACCTCAATCCAGAACCTCTCCATCTTCCCGTCTCTATTCTCGCTTTTGTGCTTTCCAACGTCCTTCTCGGCGACACTCTTAAGATACTGCCTCATGCATCTGCTTGAGGAGAACGGCCACTTCGCTGCTATCATTCTCGCCACCGAATCGCTCCATGACCTCCTCCACGTGGTGCAAGGAAATGTTGGAGGCGGAGGAATTCTTGACCAGAACCTCGAGAAGCCCACTATCAAGAAAATCGGGACGTGAGCATGCGAACCTCAAGGCTGATCTCCTCCGCCCATCAAGCGGATCCAAGCTTGCACCATACTGCAGTAGTAACCGTATGGAGTCCTTCAGTTCTCTAAGCTGACTGCTTTCCAGGCTTGGTATGTGTTCCCTATCCATGACGCAGAAGATGCCGTACATTAGGGACACGGGTACGCTGTCGTCATTGCTATCGTCGTAGTCATCCTGGCCGTCCTCGTCGTCGTAGAGATCGTAAATTGAAGTGTCACCATCAACGGACGCTCCAGCCTCAAGCAGAAGCTTGACACAATTGGCATCGAACGCGAATGCAGCAGCTGAGTATAGAGGGGTGCCCCAGAATTCTTCGAGTGAACAGAGGGGTGACCCGGAAAAGGCCTCTACTTCCAGACTTTCACCTTGGGCGATGAGTCTTGACGCCAAATCTAGGCGGTCCTGCTTGATCTCCTTGATTTCTCTCTCTCGTTCATCTGTGTCGTCGCCATCTGCGTCGCCGACATCTGCGTCGTCGCGGGGGGAGTAATCTGATGTGATATAATCTACACATGGAAATCCCAGCACGGAGTGCAAGTAGCCGGACGAAGTGTTGTTTTGGATCGAGCTGTCAGCGCCACGATCCATGAGTGCCAGTGCCACTTTCAAGCTTCCATGCCCGACTGCCTCGGAGAGGGCTGTGCCTTTCGAAGTCAGGGCATTGACAGGCACACCTCGATCGACCAGCTTGTGGACTATCTCTGCGGCAACGCGGGGGTCTCGACAATGGGTGGCATAGTGAAGAGCGGTGGCCCCCGACGCCTGCTCGCTCGGGTCAAACTCTGGCCTCTGGATGAAGGCATCAACGATAGCCGTGAGGCCAAACCTGATGGCACAACGAAGACCTGGGACATCTGGTGCTGACGTAGATGCTCCTCGATCTAGGAGGCGAAAGGCCGTAGACTCATCACCGACGCACATTGCTGTGTGAAGAGGGTACCAGAAGCTCGACCAAGACGCTGTATCGCAGCGGCACAAGCCTCGCGATACGACGTGTATATTGACGTCCTGTTCGAAGAGCCAAGCGACCATCTCGACGTGTCTGTTTCTTATTGCGAAATGCAGTGGCGAAGCGAAAGTAATCTTGGTGTCTGGAAAACCCGGGCCGGGCATCAAGTGCTCTTCGTCCCTTGCCCCGTTGTCGCTGAGGTCAGAACCATGAGCAGCAGCAGTCTTTAGCGTGTCCAGCCGGCGGTTCTTGGCCGCCCAAAGGCTGCAGGACTCGTCCGGGGAATCGTAGAGAATGTTGTGGCGGTAGAGAATGGGATTGAAGAGGCCGTAGAAACGTCGACCGACTCGGGCGAGGGCGCGGTGCTCCGGGCGAGTGCAAAGTTCGCCCATGGCTTGGAGGACCTCCGTGGGGAAGTCAAGAAGTGGCATCTTGACTGACGATGGACGCCTTTCGTGAGAAGTTGAATGGCCCAAGGTGTTGAATATCCCAGTTTTCAAACACGCGACGAAGGAAGTGCGGCGTTCTTATTGATTGCAGTCCCAGGCAAACAATCTCAAGACAGCCTCAGGCAGCACGGCTACTGGCCTACTTAGTTTCGTGCCACGAGAAGACATCGCGTAGCCCACTGGGTAAACCCATTAAAACCAACCGTTTGACTGACGGGATATTTGCGGAGGGCTTAGAAGCCACGTTGACGTGCATATGATGCGGGTAGCGACCTGATCACGGAAGTGATGGATAGGTAGGTAGTATTCAGACTCGGGGCCTGCGCTTCAACAAGTTTATTAGACACAGCACAGTGTTTGTCTATTCCCTGCTCCGTCTCCTTCATCAACCGTTGTGCCAACACAGCAAGATGGCTCTCGTTCTCAAATTCCCCATCCATAGAACCAGTGTACTTCGTATCTCGAGCATTTAAAGACCCGCGAGGACGATGGCGGCCGAGATTGCGGCCGGGACCGTCTGGACGAGCGCGATGCGGGGATTGGCCGTCAAGCCGCCATAGACACCAGCCACGCCCACGCATCCGAGGAAGAAGAGCTTGATCTGGGCGCCGAAGCCGGGATCGGGGTGCACGAGGCCCCAGATGAGTCCCGCGGAGAGGAAGCCGTTGTACAGGCCCTGGTTGGCGGCCATCGTCTTGGTCCTTTCGGCGTATTCGGGCGTCAGCCTGAACGTTTTGCGGCCGCGAGGCGTGGTCCAGAGGAACATCTCGAGCACGAAGATGTAGCCGTGGAGGGCGCCGACGAAGCCGGTGGCTACTTGCGAGAGCAGGGCCATGATCGATATAGAGGTGGAAGATGGTGTCGAGAGATGGAGGCTGGCTAAGCAGCAACTGCGGTCGAACCTAGGCTGAGGATGGATGCGATACGAGAACAGGCCAAAGATGTTCGGGGTGCCCGAGAATTTAAGGACGTGGCACCCAGTCTTGGTTGGTTGGACTGGTTCGTGCCGGGCGCCTCACCCATTCGAGATCTGAGACAAAAGTCGCCTACTCATTAGATAGCTACAACTGCGACGTTTTTTTTCAGCATTCGGGTCTTGCTTGCACTTGGTGGGTAGTGAAGGAAGTTACTTCGAGCAGCCCTGTCCGGCTAAATCCCACCCACCTCGCTTTACATATAACATATGGAACAGCTCGAGGTTGATGTTCGCTGCTCATCTGATTTCATTCGAAGCAACGAAAAAGGAATTATGATGGTTGGCAAAGCGCAAAAAAATTGAGTCGACACAGACAGGATTCGAACCTGCGCCTCCGAGGAGACATCCTTACAAGATTTGACCTTGTGGACCGGTATAGCAGGGATGCGCGTTAACCACTCCGCCACTGTGTCTCAGTGACTGCGCTGAAGTTGTAGGTGGCTCATCAACTACAGACTATATAGTGGCAGCAAATAGCGCTAGCCGCTTCACCAAATGCCACAAGATCGCTCGCGTAGACGTAAAATGCAGATGGGAGGAGGCCCCGATTTAAACATCACCCTGTATATGCATAAGCTCGTAGTCTAGGCCCATGCTCCAGTCTACATGAATGGTGTTCATTGTGTAAGATTAAAGCTTGCACAAAACATGCTGCGATTAAGTAGATGCAAGATGGCTACCAAGAAGAAACCTGGGGCGCTACAACAGGCATGCATGCACCATCCAAGTAAAAAACCGATAACTGGTCGTTCTCCGTTTCAGTAGGCAAACCGAAAGTCGAGTCGCTTGTTGCCATCCAGCTCTCGAGCTACCTTGTCGGTCTGGTACTCGACCTTCTCCTCGGGACGCATCTTATCCCACTTGGCTTCCTTCTTCTTGTTCAGGGTGATGATCCACTGGCGCTGGCCGAGGAAGACAACAATAGCGAGCGCGAGAATCGACACGCACACCTTGTTGCCGGTCTTGTAGTACGGGGCGTCCCATTTTCGGTAGATCTGGTTGCCGACAACGCTTCCCCTGTTCACCTTGTCAGTAAATAACACTTTAGGCTTTGCAAGGCAGCCAGTTTGCACGTACATTTGGACAATGACGTTGTAGGTCGCCGCCGCAATCGCCCTTTTCTTGACGTCGAAGGAATTCTCCGAGATCCACGAACTAACAAGCGGGTGGAAGTACGGATACCCGGAGATGAGCGTAATGATGGAAAATCTTCCCCACTCACGACCTTGGTCAGGGAGCGTGAGCAGCGCCGTGAACAAGGGAATCGACCAGATTTCCCCAAAGAGACAGTGGAATGACCGCTCGTTGAAGTACTCTGAGCTGTACGCCAATGCGAGCATGGTGATGATCTGCAGAGCTGCAGAGGGCGCCGTGAGCAGGTTGCTCGCGAGGGTGCTGAAGTTTCCGACTCGCTTCAGGGTCAGAGTCAAGTAAGCCGTCACAGGAGTAGCGGGAATGTAGGCGATGAGGCCGATCAAGTACAGGCCCCAGAGAGAAGGATCGGTCCAGGCGCCCTTGACATCAGCCCAGGTGGCAGGCTCCTTGAGCGCGGTGAGACCCTTGGCAGGGTCGTCGCGGAGAATGCGGTTGACCATGATGACTTCCTCCCGCTCGGTGAACCAGGACTTGCGCCAGATCAGAGACGTGGTTGCTGTCGGGGAGCTGGGCAGATACGCCATTGACAAGAGACCGATTGTAAGGGTCAGGAGGCCTTCGAGGAGGAGAAGCCAGAACCATCCGGAGTGGCCACCGACGCCTCGCATCTCCAAGAAGCCCGCCGCTAGCAGGGCCGAGATAACTCCTGTCTCAAGACGTCAGCAAATTGTTCTTTTCGAGACCGCGCACGCTTTGCATGAGAGAATGGCGCTTACGAGCAATGTTCAGGGTGGACCAGAAGGCAGCGAGCCGAATGGAGAGCTCCTTGGACGTGTAGAAGTAGGTCGCCATGAGAATAACGCCGGGGATGAAACCGCCTTCGAAGAGACCGATGAAGGCGCGAGTAATATAGAACGAGGTCCTGCCCGTCATGAAGGCCTGGAAAGTGGCTGTGCAAGTTCGTAGTTAGCATTTGAGTCCCAGCCCCCGAATCCGGGATGACTTACACACAAGACCCCAGCAGCACATGAGCTATTGAAAGAAAAGTTAGCCTCTCTTCGGTTTAAACAAAGCTAAGAAAGCCAGATGCGCGTACCGTGGGCAAAACATTCCTGAATCCGTATCTCTTGGTAAGGAACTGGACGGGGAATTCTGCAGCTAGGAAGCAGAGGAGCTGGATGGTGGTTCCCTGTGACAAGAGTTAGAACATGCAAAGGGTGGCTACTTTCAAGGTTCTTCTGCAACCTACGTTGTTGTAATCATCGGTGGTCAGGTCAAGCTCATCCAGCAGGTTGTCCGCCAGCGCGTTGCTGAGATTGCCTCGGTCGAGTTGTAGTCCAAAGAACTGGCGATGCCCATGTTAGTGCAACTGATCGACTGCGGGTGATGCAGCAGACGGCGGGGTCTTGCATATCCAGAGATGCATACCATCAGGCAGAGCCAGGTCAGGAGACGGATATCCGTCTTCCGAACGACTCTTTGCTCTTCCTCCGGAGTCCATTCAGCAGAAGGGTCGAATCGATGGCTGCCTTCGTATGTGGCGTGGGGCGGTAGCGCCGAGTGAAGTTGTTCACGGCCAATCCCAACCTGCGCCTTGATAACATCCGCAGAGGTTGAGCGCACCAGTGTTGCCGGGCTGGCCTCAATATCTACACTGCCCATTGTAGCTGAGGAGTACAATCAACGATTGAGTTGCCTGTCTCAAGATTGGTGTTTGACCAATGGACAAGATGATGGAAAAGGTCGACGAGCCTGAGACGGCAGCTTCAATCAAGCTCGGGGAGTTGAAGTCAAGATATATAGTCCATGGTCCGCGCGGAGTAGTCGCCATTTCCACGCTCCGGGGAGAAGCTCCGTCTCGTCTTGCCGGCCAGCCGGTGAACGGGTGTGGCACGAGCAGGCACGCGACGGAAGGGCATGAAACCCCATTCGGGCCATGGCTCAAGTCTCGTCGAGGGGTGTGTGCGGCCAGACCCCAAAGCAGTTACGCAGAGGTAGGCTGTAGGCGTATCGGCCGAGCTCGAAGATTGAGTGAATCGGGGACTTCGCGCTGAGCATCCCCGGCCTCGACTGACCCGAGTAAGCTCTCCGAACAAGCCTGCCACTGGCCTGACAGATTCCAGGCTAATTAATACTTCAGATGGAGGTTTTGTATTGGTTCCCATTCCCGCAGAATGCCCCGTCTGGTGGAACGCCGCCTGCCGGCTTGGGACTGTGGGGATAGCGTCGCTCGCGTCGTCTGGCGTCACGGCTCCGAGAATTTGTCCGCATGGCCCGGCCGTCGCGCATGCCATATTTAGTCTCGATGTCGCCTTTGCTGCGCGCCGTGATTCGACAGCATTTAACGGTCCATAGTGCACTCTGGGAATAGCCCAACCTCCAAATTGTCGTCCGCTGTAGCTAATATACCAGCATTATACCAGCATCTCTACACTTTTCAGATTGGCCCACCGCAACAGAGCCTCACAGACGCCGGGAGACGCTGTTATCCTACGCTTTTTGTTAATCGACACAGTTTGATTTGATTCGTAATCATCTCTATTCACGATGCCCTCTATCGCAACTGACCATCATGAAGCTGTTGTCGCCGACAACAACATCGTCGGAGGCCATCCTGAAAGTCGCCCCCGCATTTCGCAGCCCTTGACTTACACGGGCAGCCTCGATGACATCACGCAGTCCGACGTGACCCCCGTTATTGGGCGGGAATTCACAGGCCTCCAGATCCGGGATCTGCTGCGATGGGATGAGCGTCTCATCCGCGACCTTGCCGTCACCATCTCCCAGCGCGGCGTCGTCTTCCTCAAGGACCAGGACGTCACGCCCGTGGAGATGAAGGACTTTATGCTACGGCTCACCGAATTAGGTGGCTGTCCCGCCAGCTCGGGTCTGCACGTGCATCCTCTCACCGAAGAAGGCAGCGAGCTTGGTGACCAGGTCAGCGTCATTTCGAGCGAGAAGCAGAAGAAGGGTGGCGGCTTGACCCATCAGTTGAGCGATGTTAGCCGCCTCGCCTCTGCTGGCTGGCACAGTGATATGTACGAGCCCTGACTGCATGGCAAAGCCCTGCAAGCATACCGTCTGGTTAAGCTTGAGCTGACTGTCTACTCACAGCACTTTTGAGAAGGTCCCCTCTGACTACGCGATGCTCAAGATCCACACCTTGCCGGCCACTGGTGGAGATACCGTGAGCTTCTTATTGATTGCCTTATTTGCCGTCGAAGAGATGTCGTGACTGATATTTCTCTTGCACAGCTTTGGGCCTCTGGATACGAGGTATACGACCGCCTTTCACAGCCTATGAAGCGATTATTCGAAGGATTGACAGCTACCCATGATGCCTCATTCTTCCACGACGAAGCCGCCCGTCTCGGAAACCCTCTCCGCAAGGGCGTCCGTGGCTCGCCTATAAACCAGGGTGGAAACCTGACAGCCGTCCACCCCATCATCAGGACAAACCCGGTGACGGGGTGGAAGTCAGTGTTTGTCAACAAGGGCTTCACGAAGCGCATCAACGGTGTCTCCAAGGACGAGAGCGACGTGCTGCTCAACTACCTCTTCAACTTGGTGATGCAAAACCACGATGCCCAGGTGAGATACCGCTGGAGCAAGAACGACTGCGCCATCTGGGACAACCGGTCGACGTATCACTGCGCCACGTACGACTACGAGGCCGCTCGAGCTGGCGATCGAGTGTGCAGCTTGGGCGAAGCGCCGTATCTAGACATCGAGAGCAAGGGTCGCCGGGAGGCCTTAGGCATTTGATGCGAAGTAGGTCAGAACGAAAAGCAAAGCGAAAAATCATGAAACTGATGTCAACTTGATTGCACTGCAATCTTGCTCTGCAGTGTGTATGATACCTTGAGTTCGGGGAGTACGCCCTACTCTTGCAGAGGATAAGCCCGCAGTAGAAGCAACTAAGCTAATAAATAACTGTATTGACGCTGCCAAAGAACGAAAAGAAGAAAGAGAAAGGTCCAGGGCATTGACATGTCTTGTTGATAGCTAAGAATTCCGCAGGCTTTCTCTCTTAGCTCTCCTAGCTCATCTTGGCTCGGTCCCAGCCCGTTCATCGTCAAGTCGGGATGAGTTGAGCGCTCCAGTTTGTGCGATGGGCAGGTATACCTCCCCATATGGTACCCCCATACAAACCAGATTCCTTAAATTAAATCACTGTCCACAATCACCATTAGTATCCATAGTACTGCCAGGACTCCTCAGGCTCATTTGGATTAAGTCTATCTATCAGCCTGGGATTTTTTTATAGTTCCAATTTCTTCTGTGGCGGAAATGGCTCGTCTAGGCAGTCGTCGGAAAATCCCCAGATCCTCGCGTTCGACTGTTAACGAAGTACCCCTCGATCGGAGGTACTCGGCCCTAATCTGCCACCTTAGCGAAGTCCTAGGAACCCGGTGCCCCCTGGAGTTACAGTGACTGATCCGCTGGGGAAAAGCTTAGGTGATGGAGGTGAGGTGGGGAACCTCGGGGAGTTCAACCGTATTTTACGGGGTAATTACAGCGCCATGATCGTGACACCGTCACCCTCTAACCACGTCATCGCCGCCAATGCAGAGGATGATTCGGGTCTTGCTATTTGACTCATTTGCCTGGAGAAGCTAATTGCCCCGTCCCGTTTTGAGGCTGGGACGTACCCTTCTCTAATCTTTGCGCCGCTATCGACCTTGCTGCGAGTCCCTCCGAGGCCATGGCCCAATCCCCGCGTCAGCCTGAACAGCAGCCTCCGCCTCCGCCTTCGCCTTCCAGTGCCAATGGAAGCGCCGCAGGGCCTCGCTCGAGACTGGCACGGCGAGCCTGTGATTCATGCAAGGTTCGCAAGATTCGCTGCTCCGAGATTCCCCCCTGCAATGGATGCGTTGCCTCGCGCATCGAGTGCACCTTCAACCGCGTCCAGGCCACGCGAGGTCCCCGCGGGCTCCGAGCCAAGACCATCAGCAAGATCCAGCGGAATCGTCAAGAGGAGTTGCCGGATCGGAGCAGAGATCCATCCAGAGACCAGGACAAGGGCAAGGCAACTCCACTAGTCGAGGAGCTGCCCCATCTGATGGCCATCCTCGACACTTATGCCGAGAGACTGTTTCCCATTTGGCCCATCGTCGATGCGGCCGACTTGAAGTGCAAGCTGCTGGAAATTCCCAGCCAAGCCAATGCTGCGCGGCATCTTGCAAACGCCGTCGCCCTGGCCGCTGTCGCCCAGCTCCGACTAGAGACGCCGTGGCAGCCCAGCGTTGAGCAAGCCGAGGCCAGTGGATTGGGTGAGAGACTGGATCTCCTCGATGCTCTGCGTGTCTCCTTTTTCCTCCACATATATCATGAGAATGCCGCTCCCGGTGGCACCAAGTCACTTGTCTACCTACGGGAGGCCATCACCCAAGCCCAGATCCTCCGCCTCGATCGTGAATCTACCTACGCAACGCTTTCCGAAGCCGACCAGCAGGTGTCTCGACGGGTCCTCTGGTTGCTATTCGTTACCGAACGGTCTGTATGAGCCACCGCGTTGAGCCTTCATAACTGACAGATAGGTCCCTAGAGGCGTAGCACTGCTACACAAACTGCCCATTGTCTTGAAACCCAATATTCTGTTTCCTTGGTTTGGCGGAGCCGATGATCAAGCCCAGGTCCTCCCAGCGTTCCTCAAGCTCGTCCATCTCTTCTGGGTCTTTGATCAGTCTGGCATATTTGAGATCTTGCGCAATGCCGACTCTGACGTGCCGAACATGGCATCCGTGGCGCAAAACTGCCTTGAACTCCTGCAGCAGAAACTCCTCGAGTCAGTGGGCGACGATACCTGGGGCTTGGTCAACGATGTCCAGCGAGCGGATATGTTCGTCACCCGTCAGTGGATGCGAGCTGTTCTCTGGCGGGCTGCATTACGCTTCGGCATTGTGATTCCTGCCATGAACCCAGTGACCATTGCCAAAGACTTTCTGGCCTTGGTCTCACAGCTTCCAGCCACAGCACTCGAGTCTCATGGCCCTACCCTGGCAAGTCATACGCAAGTGCCAACTGGTCCAATGGTTACTAATACAGGTTCCAGGAGTTTAAAACCTTTGAGATTGCTACAGCAGTGATTGATGCTATTGCGAGCAACCACCCGGCAGCATCGATGGACCAGCCGGGACCGATCCTCCGCCGCTTACGAGACATTCTCTCCTCATCTCGGGGTGGCAACAGGACTCTACTCTCACTTCTTACCATGAAGATGGAAGCAGCCTCTGGTTCGGGCCTGTTGTCCGAGGGTTCCAATGAGGGCATGGCAGGCGATCTCGTCGTCTTCAACAGCCAGCAAGCAGGTTGGCAAGCTATTGACGTGCTCACGGCGTCCACAGGCATGGCCATGCCCACATACCAATTCATGGAGGAGCAAGCTTCCCAGATATCCTGGGCGCCTCTCGATTTGGGATACCTCATCCGGTCCCCGTCTCCACTGACTCGCATGCTGCTCGAGTCGATGCCCCGGGATGCGACAGAAAAGGACCAAACCGTTGCATGCTGATGCGGAGCGCTAGTTTCGGCTCCGGCCGGCGGATTGACCATAAGATTCCACGTCGATGACAACATCCGGGGTGCGTCTTGCGCCATCGATCAATATCCACACTACGGTTGGCGTTATTGCATGTGCAGCCCCACGTTTGCTCGTCAACCTCCGAGAATTTCTCCGTTGAACGGGCCCGCAACCGTTGAGGCTAAACATGTTCACGACTTCTTACAAGGGTTGGACAGCAAATCTTGGGAACGCACACAACCAGCAAGACACTTATTTCTGTCGTTAACATCCTGCAAAATGGCGTGGTCTGAACCTCGGGATACTGGCATGATCTACCGCCGGCTTGGCCGGTCGGGTCTGCATGTCTCTGCCATCAGTCTCGGCAGCTGGATGACCTATGGAGGGTACACTCAAGATGAGGAGGCCTTTTCTTGTATGAAGAAGGCGTACGACCTGGGGATCAACTTCTTTGATACTGCGGAAAACTACACTGCTGGCCAGGCAGAGATTGTCATGGGCAAGGCTCTCAAACATTTTGGATGGAAACGAAGTGACCTTGTCATCAGCACCAGTAAGCTCTCTCTTACGTGATGTATTGGGATTTACAGGCTGAAACAAATCTAGAGATCAACTGGGGCGCGGTGAATGGAGAAATCTTGGTCAACAACCATGGCTTGTCGCGGAAGCATATCATCGAAGGACTGGAGGCTTCGTTGGAGCGTCTCCAGCTCAAGTACATCGATGTAGTCTATGCTCATCGTCCGGACAGGTTGACTCCCATGGAAGAAACCGTGCGAGCATTCAACTATGTTATTGACCAAGGCATGGCACTTTACTGGGGCACATCAGAGTGGAGCGCCGATGAGATTGCAGAAGCTGTTAGTCTCACCCACAAGCTCTGAACAGATAATCAGACGCAGAGAAACTGATAACATGAGTCTAGGTTGGCATTGCGCGCGACCTGCGGATGATTGCTCCAATCGTGGAGCAGCCTCAGTACAACATGCTGGTCCGCGACAAGGTCGAGGGCCAGTTCCAGCGCCTGTATGAACGCACCGGTCTAGGTCTTACGACCTTCAGCCCCATCAAGATGGGTCTTCTATCCGGCAAGTATAACGACGTGATCGACGGCCAGCCTCCTAAGGAGTCGCGCTTTGGAGCCAGCAAGGACGGCTTCGCCGACTTCATGCGAGGCCGCATGGGCACCGACAGCTGGAAGGAAGAGATCGAGCAGGTGCGCCAGCTCAAGCCCGTCGCAGACCGTCTAGGCGTCAGCCAGAGCCAGCTCGCGGTTGCGTGGTGCTTGAAGAACCCCCATGTCAGCAGCGTCATTACCGGTGCCAGTCGCCCGGAGCAATTGGAAGAGACGGTGGGCGCGCTCAAGATTCTCGACAAGTTGACGCCTGAGGTGATGGTTGAGATTGATGCCATTACGAAGAACAAGGTTGAGCTGGACGCTGCGAGACAAAGTTGAAGAACCCTCGAGTTTGAATGAAATTAAGTAAAGCGGCTAGTCTTCTAGTAGTCCTTGCGGCTTGATTCATTGCCCTTTGCGAGGAAATTGTCCGTTCTGGCTATCGAGGAGATTTGAAAGGCCTCTTTCGAACGAACCACTTACAACTCCTAGAACATTAAGAGGAGGTCACAGGGATCAAGCCAGAAGAGGCCAACGTACGTGAGGTCATTGGAAGAACTCGTGCGCACCATGGCCCGGTAGGTTCTTCATCTCGGACGCCCAAAAACAAGAAACCAAAAGGAAACTCTTAACTAGTCCTCAGCACTGTCTCTCAACTTTGTCCTAGTCTACCCCACCGTCCCAAGTCGGGTCGACTATCCGCCATCTAGCAGGACCTCATGTGACTATGATACCCCACGAACTTGATAAGTTGATAATCTGATGGACACCCGGTGGACCCTATAAATGTGTCGATGTGAAGGGTATCGTATCTGGGGTCACGAGCGTGCCTAAAGCGCACTATCACGGCCGTGTGGAGTCGCGGCAACGGCGGACCGCGAGGAGAGCTTCAACCCAATTAGCGTCGTTTCCGCCACCGCGGCTCCAGCAACGCGAGGGGGAGATGGTCATATTACCACCCGAAGGCACAGCGGCTACGTCTGGGGCTTGATTGCAGGGACATATAGTTTGCGAGGCGGGCATGACTTGGTACGGCCGGGGTCACGCAGCGTTCGAACGATTCATGAAGTTGCCAACTCGAAAATCTACAGATATCGTATCACGCTTTAGAAAATGACTCGCACGTTTCGTCTTGCTATTCTAGAGTGCGACACTCCTGTTCCGGCAGTCAAGGAAGCTCGCGGCTCGTATGGCGAGGTTTTCCGTGTGCTCCTAGCCAAAGGTCAGAAAGGCCTTGGTCCCAAAGGCAGCGACATTCAACTGGATCTCACCAAGTGGGACGTCGTTGGGTCTCAATCATACCCCAATTTCGACGAGATTGATGGCCTTTGGTTGACAGGAAGCAGTATGTGGAGAACTCTCCTTCACAAAAACGAAAGGCTTGCTAAATTTGAAAATTGGCAGAGCACACGGCCTTTGCTGATGATCCTTGGATTGTTTCTCTGGTTGAGTTCGTCGAGAAGGTCCTTACTACAACCAAGATTCCTGTTGTAGGTATTTGCTTCGGCCACCAAATCATTGGTCGAGCACTGGGGGCGAAGGTCGGCGTTAGTCCTGGAGGGTGGGAGCTCTCCGTTGATAAGATCGACCTCAATGAAGATGGCCAAGAGCTGCTAGGTCTCTCATCAATCGTAAGAGTCCCATAATCCCCATTTGTCATAAACGATTACTGACGGCTGGCTTAGGGGCTTCACCAGATGCATCGCGATGCGGTCTTGGAGGTCCCTCAAGGACTGGTGTGCTTGGGTAGTAGCCCAAAGTGCGAAATTCAAGGACTTTACCAGGCCGGCCGTCTTATCTCTTTCCAGGCTCACCCTGAGTTTGATGAATTCATCATGTCCAAGATTCTGCAGACCAGACACGAACAAAAGATTTTCAACGACGCGATGTTTGAGGACGGTATGGTCAGAGCTCAACAATCACATGATGGGGTCTTGGTTTCAACGGCGATTTGGCATTTCCTCCTGTCATAGTTAGATGTAGTTGCAATTAGGAAGAACCGTAGATTCTAGCAAGACTTGTATGCAATTCATTTAACTCCTAGCGCGGCTAGAGGACTGAGGCGAGGTGTTGTGGAGGCTCACGATATAAAGGTTCATAGTGACAACGGCACATTGAAATCAAAAGAAATAAGCCACCGGACTGCAACTGTTCCTTTGTCTTGGTAATGATGTCTTTGATGCCACTCAAGATTGCAGCCGCTTATCTTTACCAGTTCCAAGCTGGACATGGCGGCTCTCTGGTCCTCTTCTTGCATGCGCGGCTCGCGTAATCTAGGCCGGTGTGCTAATGCAGCTCGTCCACCACAAAGTGGAGGAAGGGCTATAAGTTTCATCCAGTCCACCCCATATCCTCCAGTCTTAATTCAATGCCATCATTTGCAAAAAAATCAGCTGTCTGATACTTTCAAGAGTCAGATTCTCAGCATGTCGGACGCTATTCGAACCATCTCCCCGTCTACCGGGCAAGTCATCTTCGAGTGCCCAGGCGCTTCCGTTGAGCAAGCGCGTGCCGGAGTCGACCGCGCTCATGCTGCCTTCCAAGCCTTCCGCAAGACATCGCTAGATGAGCGGAAGGCGCTGGTTGCCAAGGCATTGGATATCCTGGCTGGTATGAAAGACACGCTGTCCGAGGAGCTCAGCATGCAGATGGGCAGGCCCATCAAGTTTGCTGGCGTTGAGATCGACACTATGCGGAAGCGTGCAGAGTATCTCCTAGACATCGCCTCGGAGGCGCTGGCGGATTTGCCCGGACAGGAAGAGCCGGGGTTCAGAAGATGGATCAGCAAGCAGCCCGTTGGCCCTGTTCTTATTGTTTCCGCGTGGAACGTAAGCGCGGCCTCCCAGACTCCCCAGGCTTTTAGTTAACGGACGTCCAGTTTCCCTATCTAATTACTATCAACACGCTTGTCCCAGCCTTGCTCTCGGGGAACGCAGTCATCCTCAAGCCCTCGCCGCAAACTCCGCAGGTTGCGGACCGCCTGAAGGAAGCCTTCGACAAGGCAGGCCTCCCAGCCGACGTATTCCAAGTCCTGCACACCGGCAGCTTGGAGACCGTCAAGGAAGTCGCCAAGCTTCCGGCCATCAAGCAGATATGCTTCACGGGCTCTACTGCAGGTGGCATAGCCATCAGAGAAGCCACAGCTGGCCGGATCGTACCTGTTAACCTCGAGCTTGGCGGCAAGGACCCCGCCTATGTCCGCGCCGATGCCGACCTGAAATGGACGGCGGCTAACATTGTGGATGGAGCCATCTTCAACTCCGGCCAAAGCTGTTGTGCGGTAGAAAGGGTCTATGTTCATCAAGACATTCACGATGACTTTGTGCGGGAACTGCAGCGTGAGCTTGAGAGGTGAGTCCATGCCATTCATGAGCTTTCTATATGAACTCGTGCGGCTCCATGAAATCATGCTCTTTCTAACAGCTCTTTAAGCTACAAGCTCGGCGACTCTCTGGATAAGTCAACAAATATCGGTCCGGTTGTTTCCAAGGGAGCTGTTGAGGCCATCACGGCGCAGATCAACGACGCGCTTCAGAAGGGAGCTGTGGACGCAACTCCGGCCAATGCAACCTTCTCAACTTTGCCTCAGTCTGGCAGCTATATCTCACCGCGCCTCCTTACGCATGTTACACACGAGATGAGTGTTATGACTGCCGAGACATTTGGCCCTATTGGTAATTATCCCTCTCCAGCGATTCTTTGTATAGCGGCTTTTCTAACACTGTCGCAGTACCGGTTATGAAGGTCAAGAGCGACGAGGAGGCTGTCCAGCTCATGAATGACAGCGAGTACGGCCTAACTGCGAGTATCTGGACGAAGGATATCGCACGTGGCGAGGAGCTTGAAGCTGAAATCGAGGCGGGAACGGTCTTTATCAACCGCTGTGACTGCCCGAACCCGGTAAGACCTCGCCTTTCTGTTGTGGTCGTTATGCCGGCGTGGCCGCGTAGAGTCGTGCTAATCTCAGATACTTAGGACCTTGCATGGATTGGCTGGAAGAACTCTGGGCTGGGGAGCACCCTCGGTCCTCGGGCATTCGATGCTTTTGTGACCATGAAGAGCCACCACATCCGAGAGACTCATGGCTGATGAACAGGAGAACTTCACTTAGTAGCCACAAGTACACGGGTGACGAGATAGTTGGTTGACTGCTGAATGGCATTTATTACAATTTCCCGCTACTACCGCTCTTCCAGCGTGTAGGTCATCGCTTGAGTATGCAACAAGAGCACAAATAGCGAGCCATTGCAACCCTTCTTCTCCACTACGTAGTGAGCCCACGACTCGACTTGCCTGAGCCCTCACCCGTCACACTAACGATACGCGACGCAACACGATGGACTGGGACGACCGTGTTAATCTGGATAACAACGTATCTTTCCTGTCTTGGATACGGAAATACGACGACGCACGGGGAAAAATCGGCTGACAGATTGGGTTTCTACATTTCACCCAGATCACTTGCCTTGCAAGCTCCTTACACACAAACGCGATGACAGTCGGGGCGCGTATAACATGGGCTGCAAGGTAGAGTTCGAAAACGGGAACACCGAAGCTGGCGAGAAATGGATCGTGCGTTTCCCCATGGTTGGAAAAGTCATCCGCGCCGACGAGAAGACTGAGGTTGAAGTGGCTACGATGAACCTCATCCGGCAGCAAACTACCATCCCCATCCCTGAGGTCAAGGCTTTGAGGGCTAGCAGCTGACAATCGCCTTAGAATTGGTCCCTTTATCATGATGGAGTTTGTGGAAGGTATCAGTGTCGATGACATTCTCCAAACCCCCGACGCCAGAATCATGCGGCAGGATGTCGGTGAGAGAGTCATCGAGGTCCTGTTCCGTCAGATGATCGACTTCTCGCTGCAGCTCCAGAAGCTCGACTTTCCACACATCGGCAGCTTAACCTTGAAGTCTACCGCTGACGAGAGCTTCGCTGCGACGATTCATTCGCGACCTATGACCAAGAAGTCGCACGACTTTCTTTTAGAAAGCGGGGTTGACGTTCACGGTAGGCAACAGGGTCTATGTTGTCTCTTTTAACAGCTCTTAGCTATGTACAAGCTCGGCGACCTCATGAATAGGTTAACAACCATTAGCTTCTTATCTCGAAGCTTCCATCTACGGCGGTCTAACAGTATTTCTTTATGGCCTCTTGGCTCAATAAAACTATCTCAACTTTATTTCAACTCCAATCCCAGGTGAAAATCCGCTCACTCTTCTATACAGCTTTGCAATTAAAGCAGAACTGGTCAAAAACGACAAATCTGATCGTGAGAGACGGGATATCAATAAACATGTCCACGATACTGTCATCACGGGCGCCAAGGACAGCAATCGCTGTGATGACTCTTCCTCCTCGATGAATGATCTCTCACGAATGGATGGCAGATGGTCTGTACATATTAGACCAGCGAGTAGGGTACTCGGCGATCAAAGGACAGGCCTTTGGGATTTTTGGCTCCAATGAAGTACCGCAGTGCCCTTTGCTTGGACCTGAATGCCCCCTCTTCAATCGGGGACTATGGATGGATCTGTTCCTCGTAGATAACACCCTCGAAACGATGCCCTCTTGGTTCGGGGCCTGGCGCGACTGGCTCTTTTGTAATGTTAGAGACAGCACCTCTCTCGTGAGAGTAGCTAGTAAATGGCAAGGCTGCGTGGTTTGCCGAAGGCTGCACCTCCAAATATTGTGGGAGCGGCCATCATTCCTGTCTGGGCTACCATAGTCTGGTAAATGATGGAAGTAATATGCGAGTGCTGCTCGACTTCTCGTCGTGAGGAGTCTCGACGGCGCCAGTGACGCCGTAGACATGACACTGCCCAAAATGTTCGGCAGCTAAAAGTATACATCAGATATCTGGCGGGGCCGTCCTTCAGGCAAAGGAGATCCATATCTGGTGATCCCTCATAGATTTGCACAGCGACCAGGGGCTTATGTCTTCGAGAGGCTGCCTCCACACATGCTCCAGCAGAACTAGCGTCTCTCTCATGTTCCCAAGGCCGATGGTGTCCACCATTGTCTGGAGTCGAATTCTCAGGATTTCTTGGATGGCCGGATCGGTCGTGCAGCAGCCAATGACTGCCAGGGGCCAGCAAAGACTTGTGTTCACCCTGACGGTGGCAGGGAGTTGACTGAGCAGGATGACGGCGTCAGAAACAGCGGCCACCATGAGCGCGCGGTGGGAACTGGCCTCGCTCTCCTGGTGCGGTGTTCCTAGGATGGTCCATAGATATAAGAGGACTGCCTGTTTGAAGACAAGACCGGCAAGCCGGGAATGTGCGGTCACGGCAACGTCGGGAAAGAAGGCCATGGCCTGCGATTGTAAAAAGCCGAATGTGACGATGTTATCTGGAGACGGAGAGCTTGGCTGGCCCTCCACCGGGGTCATCATACACTGGCCGAGATGGAATATTTGGGGGATGAGCACGAGTAGCTCAAGCCAGCACCCGCAGAGCTGGCCGACGTACTTGCGTTCTACGAGACCTCTCGCCATGTGCTCGATGTCAGCGCTGAGGAGCGGCTGGGAGGCGTAGTGCGGGTCGATTGAGATCATGCTGGAGGCGGCGATGTGCATGTAGTATTCGACGAGAAAGTCTGGGAGGTCGTCAAAGACTTCCGACTTGGGCCGTGTCAGCAGCATGGAAAGTAGAGACTTGGACGCCGAGAGGTGGTCAAACACGGTGCCGTGGATGTCTCCTCGAGCAACCTGAACAACGTTAGCCAAGCCTGACCGCGACGCCGAGACATGGCACTAATACAGACCTCGGTGAGGCACAAGATGAGACTTCCCACGGTCAAGACGAGGGTGTTTCCGTCCTTTCCGGACACATACTCGCTGACGACATTTCTGAACATGCGCAGCGAGTCGGTGTAGTACCGCTGAGCAATCTGGTCGGTGGGCTGGCGCTCTGCCGATGCCTGCCGATGCGCTGCGCTCTGGGCCAGGATGAGCTGCAGGACGAGCGGTTGGGAGAAGCCGAGAGGGATCAGCTTGGCGATGAAGGGATTGACGTCGGTGGAGCCGTTCCCCATGCTGTTCGCGGTGCGCGAGAGGTAGTAGCTGAGCAGCTCGTAGGAGTCGTGGCCGTGCTGGGGCAGCATGGAGACGGGCATGGGGATGCTGCCGGCGCGCAGGAAGGGGCCCGGCCCGGAGGTGGATCCGGAGACGACGGTGAGGGCCAGCGCGTCAACCACGTCTCGGTCGTAGTCGATGATGGGGGAACCTGCCGCTAGGGAGTCGGACGAGCCAGCCGACGAGTGCGTGGATGACGGCGACGGCGACGGCGACGGTTGGACGGACTCGCCATCGGCCTCGGCCATGTCCGTATCCTCGGAGCCCGGGCCCGGGGTGGAGAATCCGTCTCGGGGTACGTTCGCATTTGATTGTGACGGGACGACCGGGGGCAGCCCCGAAACGACAATAGTCTGCTCCGCGTCCGGCTCGGACCCCGGGTCCAGCCCAGCATGCCTCTGCCGCTGGCGATGCTGAAGCTCCTGCTGCTGCTCATGTCGGCGGCGATGCTGCGGCGGCTCAGAGTCGGCGGGTGTGGCGACGAAGGACGACGACGGCGCGGACTCGGGCACGCCGGCGTCTGCCGCGGTGGCATCGGCCCGCTTAGAGCTGGACGAATGGGAAGAAGACTCGGCAGGCCACTGGCATTCAAGCTTGTTGCGCCTGCAGCCGCTACACGTGGGCTTCTTCTCGTCACACTTCTTCTTACGCCGTCTACATGTGAAGCAGCCGGTGCGGCTCCTGATGATAGGCATGGGCCGCATGCTCTGACGACAAGGGGAGCTGGCGAGCGACGGGACAGCGGCCCCGAGGGTGATGACGCGGGAAACGAAACCCCGGGCGGCTAGGGACCTGAGTGAGCGTACTTTCGCTGGGGGGGGAGGGGGGGGGCCTTTTGCTGGGACGGGACGCGGTAGAAGACGAAGCCAAGGAGCACCCGCGAAGAACCGTGTAACGCGGAACCAACGGGGGGTCAGTTGATGGGTGGAGGTGATGACAGCGGGGAAACAGGCAGCTCATCCAGCCTGAGTGATAGCGATAACTCGCACGGGAGATAGAGAGAGAGATAGGTAATAGGTATCGGGCGGGGCATGCAGGTTGGACAGGGGTTCTTTGGACTGCCGCGGACAGGTTGACTAACAAACCGCTTAGATAGTCCGTCTGACCCTAGACCCAAAGCATCGTGGGCTTTGGAAGTTTTCGCCGCCACGCTTCTCCTTCTAACGCGGCTCTAGAGAGCCGCAGGAGAAAGTACCGGCCGGTAGCTGGATCCAGTTACCGGCATGTAAGCAAGCTTCACGTCCTGCGGTGGAGCGGTCGGTGGAGCCGGATCTTCCCCTCCAGACCTCCGGGACCGCGGAAGCTGCAGAAGCTCTCTCCCTCGGGTGGCCGCCCGAAGCCGAAGGGCGGTAATTCTACTACATCCCTTTTCGCTTATTAGTTGGTCAACCGACCACTTCTGCTCGACGCGCATTGCATTGCTTCACGTCCCTGGCGCCATCTCGCTCTCTTCTGCCGTCTCTGCCACCATGTTGACCCCGCGAGCTCTTCGGCAAACCGGGCAATGCCTCCGGGCGAAGCCGTCCTTTGCCAGCCAGGTCCAAGCGAGGTCGCTTGCTTCGTTTGCCGCGCATGCAAAGGTCAGAATGAAGCTCCAAAGTAATTGTCGTTGGACGTCGAATACTGACACGAGACACAGCTCCTGGGCGCGACGCTTGAAAATGGAGACCCTGAAGTCCATGCCATTCTGAAGCGTGTATGTCAATTAATGCCCGGTCGTTCCAGAGAGCTTGCCATTGACTCGGTAGCAGGAAGAGACGCGACAAAACCACTTTATCAACCTCATCCCCTCGGAAAACTTCACCTCTCGGTCGGTTCTAGACGCCCTGGGCAGTGTCATGCAGAACAAGTATTCCGAAGGCTACCCTGGAGCTCGGTACTACGGCGGCAACGAGCACATCGACGAAGCCGAGCGCCTGTGCCAAAAGCGAGCCCTCGAGGCCTTCCGCCTGGACTCCAAGGAATGGGGCGTGAATGTTCAGAGTGCGTGGCTGCCCTCAGCCCTCAGCCCTTGATCCCGCTCGCTACGTTGTACGAAGGACTAACGAACCGGCCCCGTGTAGCACTCTCCGGATCGCCGGCCAACCTCTGCGCCTACTCGGCGCTCCTCAACACCCACGACCGCATCATGGGCCTCGACCTCCCCCATGGCGGCCACCTCTCGCACGGCTACCAGCTCCCGCACAAGAAGATCTCCATGATCTCCAAGTACTTCGAGACGCTGCCCTACCGGCTCTCCGAGGAGACGGGGCTGATCGACTACGACAAGCTCCGCGACACGGCCATGCTCTACCGCCCCAAGATCATCATCGCCGGGACCTCGGCCTACTCGCGCCTGATCGACTACGAGCGCATGCGCGCCATCGCCACCGAGGTCGACGCCTACCTCCTGGCCGACATGGCGCACATCTCGGGCCTCGTCGCCGCCGACACCATCCCGTCGCCGTTCGAGCACGCCGACGTGGTGACGACGACGACGCACAAGTCGCTCCGCGGGCCGCGGGGCGCCATGATCTTCTTCCGCAAGGGCGTGCGCGGCGTCGACAAGAAGGGCAACGAGGTCCCGTACGACCTGGAGAACCCCATCAACGCGTCCGTCTTCCCCGGCCACCAGGGCGGCCCGCACAACCACACCATCACCGCGCTGGCCGTGGCCCTGCGCCAGGCGCAGTCGGGCGAGTTCCGGGAGTACCAGCGGACGGTGCTGGCCAACGCGCAGGCCTTTGCGAAGCGCCTGGGCGACGGCCTCGGGTACAGCCTCGTCTCGGGGGGCACGGACAACCACCTGGTGCTGGTGGACCTGAAGCCCCGGGGCATCGACGGGGCGCGCGTGGAGCGCGTGCTGGAGCTCTGCGGCGTGGCGAGCAACAAGAACACGGTGCCGGGGGACCGGTCGGCGCTGAAGCCCGGCGGGCTGCGGCTGGGCACGCCGGCCATGACGACGCGGGGGTTCCAGGCGGCCGACTTCGAGCGCGTGGCCGACGTCGTCGACCGCGGCGTCAAGATTGCGGCGGCGGTGGACAGGCAGGCGCGGGCGGCGGCGGCGGCGCAGGGCGTCAAGAACCCCGCCACCGTCAAGGCCTTCTTGGCGCACCTGGGAGACGGAGCTGCGGTGCCGGAGATCGGGGCGCTCCGGGAGGAGGTCAAGGAGTGGGTTGGGCAGTTCCCCCAGCCGTGGCTGGAGGAGGCTTGAGTAGCTGCGCCATAGACCAAGATAATAATGATGCAAGCGATTTCAGTAGCATTTCCCATTCGCAGTGGAGCAAGGTAGTCTGTCTGCCGCGACGGCCCGGGATCGCCCTCTCGGTCGTTCATGAACGGCCTTCGGGTGATTCGGCCGGCCTCCGAGCAGCTGATCGGGGTCGGCGGTCACCTGAACCGGAACCCGGAACCCGGCATCTGGCTTAATGAGGATGACTCGAGAGCCTTCCCCGCATAGCGAGCTACCCCTGCCGTTGGGGTAAGGCTCGAGGTCTATGCATCCATCCCTCGAGATCAACATCAGGGTCCGTCTTTGACGCGGCGAGTCCCTCCGCGTCTGCTCCCTCTAACAACATGTGGCTACAGTGTGCTTCCAGGGCGGAGTTGGGCTGTGAGAGTGGCACCGCGGCTCTGCGCCTTACTGGTCCGATACTACCCGATCTCGGCGCGGCTCGACCCATGATTGGATAAGACCATCAACAAGGGATGCTGCCATGTGCCTTTAAGAGGTCACAGAACTCCCTCGAGCATAAAACCGTACGATGGAGAGTCTCCACAAGTAAGTGCGGTCCGCCTAGACCCTCTCGCCGTGACGCTCCGGTGAGGATTCGGGACATGGAAATTGGTACCTGGTAAGACAGCCGGAGCACCGCAGGATTCTTTCCCATGGGATTGACGACCGGTTTCAGTCATTGAACATGTAGATTAGGTCTGTGTACCTCCTAGATTGCTCCGTATGGACTGCCGGTAGCGTTCCGGCTGCACCAACGGCGGTTACAAAGCCACTGTGGTTGGGTGCTTTCACATCGTTCTTTGCCGAGTTGAGAGAGCTTCCTCTTCACAAACACACACCGCTGATACGCCGCCGGACTGAGCACCGAACCAATTCATTCCCTTTGCATTCCCTCGTGGTCAGTCCTCTGCGAACCTTTCTTCATCCAACGCAACGAGCCCAACCAGGATTAGCAGAAACCCAGCATACAACCTCCCATTCTGCCATTCGCTTCTCTCATTCGTCTCCCCTTCGTCTCCCCTTCGTCTCCCCTTCGTCTCCCCTTCGTCTCTCATCCTCACTCCACAACCGTCGACATGTCAGCCCTCTTCGCACGCCAGGCATTGGCCTCTCTGTCCCGAACCAAGCCTTCATCTCTCCGGTTTCCCCTCAAGGCCGCTCATGCTGCGTACCTATCCGCACAGCGACGGCCCTTCTCCGTCTCTCTGAATCGTACGCTTCTAACCGTCGAAATATCCGCGGTTCACTACTGATGTCCCCTGCGCAGTGCTGGCGAAGCGATACACGGAATCCCACGAGTGGGTAGAAGTCTCCCCCGACAACAAGACCTGTAAGAAACCCTTCTCCCCGTAGACAAGCTTTTCTAAAAGGGCTCCAATTGACTGAGACACTTGACCGCAGGCACAGTTGGCATCTCCCAGTTTGCAGCCAACCAACTAGGCGAAGTCGTCTTCGTCGAGCTGCCCGAGAAGGACCAGGTGCTCGAGTCGGGAGAGGAGCTCGGCACCGTCGAGTCCGTCAAGGCCGTCGGAGAGGTCTTGGCCCCCGTCGCTGGAACGGTCGTCACGCTCAACGAGAAGCTGTCCGACGGCCCTGAATTGCTAAACGACGATCCCGAGGGCGCGGGCTGGCTCATTAAGCTTGAGGGTGCCGACTTTTCCGCGGCGGACTCCCTGATGACCGAGGACCAGTACGGCGAGCACCTCAAGAGCCTGTAGGACAGGGTCGGCGCCTGAGAGATGGATAGCAAAACAATAGAATTGGATTATGGCGCGTTTACATGAGTGAGGATTGCATAATTACACATCGGACTTGAGACGAATGCGGCTGAATTCATCGTATCAAGTTTTCTGAAATGTGACGGCGTATAAAGAGTAGACAACTACCATGGACTTCACTTTTACTCAGCCGGTGTTTGCTCGTATAAATTCCTTTATTCTATACTAGGCCAATTCCCATAAATAACAGTTGCTAATGGTTGAAATATCTTTAACACAATATGATTCAAAAAAAATTGACCAACATGATGAATGAGGTCTAATGCTGCCACTCTAATGGCTTTTCAAATCGACGCTGCCCCCTCGTTCCGCGACTTCTATTTTCCCACCAGAAGACAGCTCACAGCTCACAGCTCACAGCTCACATCACCTACAAGTCTTCGGCGCCCTCGACAGGAGGACACGTGCAGAACAGGTTGGTGTCGCCAAAGGCATCATCCACCCTCGCGACCGACGGCCACATCTTCTTCTCGCGCAGCCACGGCAGCGGGTACGCCGCCTCCTCGCGCGTGTACGGCCGGTCCCACGCCTTGTCCGAGACGAGCAGGTCGTGCTGCGGGTGCGGCGCGTTCTTGAGCAGGTTGCCCTGGCGCGGCACGTCGCCGGCCTCGATGGCGGCGATCTCGCGGCGGATCTGGATCAGCGCGTCGCAGAAGCGGTCCAGCTCCGCGCGCGACTCCGACTCGGTCGGCTCGATCATCAGCGTGCCCGACACGGGCCAGCTCATGGTGGGCGCGTGGAAGCCGTAGTCTTGCAGCCGCTTGGCGACGTCGGCCGCCTCGACGCCGGCCGTCTCCTTCAGGGGCCGCAGGTCGAGGATGAACTCGTGCGCGCAGCGGCCGTTGGCGTTGGTGTAGGCCACCTTGTAGTGCGGCAGCAGGCGGGACATGATGTAGTTGGCGTTGAGCAGGGCCACGCCCGTCTGCTGCGTCAGGCCGGCGCCGCCCATCATGAGGATGTAGGTGTGGCTGATGGGGAGGATGGATGCGCTGCCCCACGGCGCGGCGCTGATGGGAGCAACGGCCGTGCTCTTGCGCGCTTCGGCGCCCATCTGAGGGTCGGTGGCCGGGTGGCCCGGCAGGTAGGGAGACAGGTGCTTCTTGACGCCGATGGGACCGACTCCAGGGCCGCCGCCGCCGTGGGGGATACAGAAGGTCTTGTGGAGGTTCAGATGGCACACATCGGCGCCAATGTCTCCGGGGCTGCAGAGACCGATCTGGGCGTTGAGGTTGGCGCCGTCCATGTAGACGAGGCCGCCGTGCTCGTGGACAACGGAGCAGACCTGCTTGACCTCAGGCTCGAAGACACCAAAGGTGCTGGGGTAGGTGATCATGATGGCAGCCAGCTCGTCGGCGTGCTTGGTACACTTGGCCTTCAGGTCGGCAATGTCCAGGTTTCCCGTCTTGGGATCACACTTGATAGGCACGACCTGCATGCCGGCCATGGCTGCGCTGGCGGGGTTGGTGCCGTGGGCGGAAACGGGGATGAGGCAGATCTTTCGGCGCTCGCCACCCGGCTTGCTCTCGAGGTACTTCTTGATGACGCGGAGGCCGGCGAACTCGCCCTGGGCGCCCGAGTTGGGCTGCAGGCTGACCTCGTCCATGCCGGTGATGGTGGACAGGTTCTTGCCGAGGGAAGTAATCAGCGACTTGTAGCCGGACGCTTGCTCAACAGGCGCAAAGGGGTGGATGTTGGAGATGCCCGGGTCGGAGAGGGCGAGCATCTCCGTCGTGGCGTTGAGCTTCATCGTGCAGGAGCCCAGCGGGATCATCGAGTGCACGAGCGAGAGGTCCTTGTACTGCAGGTGGTAGATGTATCGCAGAAGCTCCGTCTCCGAGTGGTACTGGTTGAAGACGGGCTGCTCGAGGAAGGGCGAGGTGCGCTGTAGGCTGGACGGGATCTGGTTGTCCAGGGCCCGGCCGCTCTCGGACTCGACGGCCGCGTTGAACTTGGCCTCGGAGACGCCGAAGCACTTGACGAGGCCGCCAACGCTCTCCAGGGACAGACCCTCGTGGAGAGAGAAGCCGATCTTGTCCTCGCTGATCCGTCGCAGGTTGATGCCCTGAAGCTTCGCCTGTTCATGGGCTGCAGCGACGGCATTGGGGGAAGCCTGGAGAGTCACCGTGTCGAACAACACAGCGCCGTCCTCGCGAAGACCCTCGGTGAACAGCTTGAACTGGCCCTCCTGCAGGATCAGGTCCTGTGCCAGGCGAGTCTTGCTCCAGACGTCCTGGGCAATGGCCTTTAAGCCGTGGGGGCCGTGGTAAACCGCGTAAAAGGCAGACATGTTCGCCAGCAGGGCCTGGGCGGTGCAGATGTTGCTGGTGGCCTTCTCTCGGCGGATGTGCTGCTCGCGGGTCTGCAGCGCGAGACGGAGCGCACGCTTGCCCAGGCGGTCCTTGGACACGCCGACGAGGCGGCCGGGGATCTTGCGCTTGTACTTCTCGGTGGTTGCGAAGAAGGCCGCGTGAGGGCCGCCGAAGCCCAGGGGAACGCCGAATCGCTGGGCGCTGCCGAGGGCGATGTCTGCGCCGAACTCGCCCGGCGGCTTCAGCATGGTGAGAGCCAGGAGGTCGGTGGCAACGGAGACTAGGCCCTTCTGCTCGTGGACGATGTCCGACAGGTGCTGGTAG
Source organism: Corinectria fuckeliana (assembly GCA_019137255.1). Lineage (NCBI taxonomy): Eukaryota > Fungi > Ascomycota > Sordariomycetes > Hypocreales > Nectriaceae > Corinectria > Corinectria fuckeliana. Next base: position 317,179 of record WPDH01000152.1, on the reverse strand, counting down.
TCGTGGACACCGCCGTGGGTGTCGGGGTACTGAATGAGAGTGCCGATGAGGCTGCCCTTGGCATCCTTGACCAGCTTGCAGTCGTCGGCGAGGACATCTCCAACAACGATATCGATGCCGAATCCCTCAGCTCTGGACTCGAGCACGGCAATGGTCTGGGGGTGGCAGTTCTCGGACACGACGAAAGTCTTCTTGGCGCCCTTGGCCTGCACCTTGGCGGGAGCGCCGTTGAAGGACAGGGTCATGGCCTCGGCGGCGGCGGTCGCCTCGTCCAGAACAGAGGCGTTGGCGATATCCAGGCCAGTCAAGTCGGTGACCAGAGTCTGGAAGTTGAGCAGGGACTCCAGGCGTCCCTGGCTGATCTCGGCCTGGTACGGAGTGTAGCTAGTGTACCACGCCGGGTTCTCCAACACATTGCGCTGGATGACCTGGGGGACGAGGGTGCCGTAGTATCCGGCTCCGATGAAGGACTCGAACTGGGTGTTGCGGCTGCCGAGCTCCCGCATCTTCTTCTGGATGAAGTGCTCGGGACGGCCCTGGTCCGGCACGGCGACCTCGGCGCCGGACTCGTCCCACTGCTCGACCAGGTCCAGGCCGGTGGTCTTCCTCCTGACCTGAGACGGGATGGTCTGGTCGAGGAACTCTTCCATGGAGCTGGCGGGAGGGTCCAGCGTCTTGAGCATCTCCTGCTGGGCGTTGAGCTCGCTGCCGATGTGCCGCCGGGAGAACAGCTCATGCTCGTTCAGCTGCACGCTGCTCTCCGTCTCGGAGAAGCGGCCGCTCAGCGCCTTCTGGGCACTGAAATTGAGAGGTGCATGGGCTGAGAAGCTTCGTCCCAGGCGAAGGCCATCATAGCGACGGGCCTGGAGGACGGTTGCCGAAAACCGAGGCTGGCGGCACAGCCGTTGGGCAAGACGAGACGAGGACAGCATGACGATTGCTTCTCTTCAGCGTGCAGGGGTCAGGTTTGACTTCCTGAGTCAAGTCGACTGGGTCAAAGATCCAGAGCAGCCAGATCAGATGTCCCGTCTTAATCGGTCACTGGAGTGGCTGGGGTTAGCAAAACCGGGCACGATAGGGAGATAAGTGAGCATCCGTTGAAGAGTGAGGGTGCAGTCAGTACCTCGGAGATGTGGCGACGGTGAGAAAGACAAGACAATCTTGAGCGAACCCTTGACCGGCGATGGGCTGCAGAAGACAATGATAACAAGTTCGGCGGGCTGCAGGCAGAAAGACAAATAAATGTTTGCAGTGCAGGCTTTTAGCTGTGGCGGTTGGCGGTCTGAAGAGAAAGCCGGAGGGACGCCCGCAATTGGAGATGCGTGTCATAGAGAGCCTAGCAACTCGTTGAGCCGCGCTGTCCCGGTTGCCGACGCCGTTCGTTCCTCGCGCCCGGGTCCTCACGTAAGGGAGGCGGATGGCCTGAGACCTCTCACCCTTCACTGGACCCCTTCACTGGACCCTTCACTGCCGAAGGATGGCTGCAGGCTTTCGGCCGATGATGCCAGGTCCCAATCCTGTCCGAGCCGGGTGCTAGTTTGGGTTTTCTTTGTTTTTCTCTGTCGCCTTATCGACGTCGCGGCTGTTTGCTCCGAAGCGGAGCCCCAGTCGCCCAGCACGCACAGTATCTACGAATACCTAGCTTACACCGTCATCTCCCTCCCTGCACCAAGCCCGCCTGGAACTTGGCGGTTCGCGGCAATCCGGACTTTCTCGGAGGTGCTCCCGGCGGGTCGGGGCCTCAACGCCGGCCGGTAGTAACCATCCCATGACATAACAGTTCCCCCCCGCCTGAACCTCTTCAGTCTTCTGTGCGCCTTTACCCCAGAAAATGCGGAGTGCTCTATTCAGAGTCTATTCTGGTAAGTGGATATCTAATGCGCATGTGCCTTCTCCGCGTTCGGAGTGTGCTTCGTACTCCATGAGAGTGGAAGTACTAGATTCTCCCTTTGAGTGTGCAAAGGCTCACGCCAAGTATCAGCCACGACGCCGCCACCACTGCTCTTAGTGCGATGTCCTATTTTTGTAGTAAGCAGCTTTCCTAGACTTCCATCGTCATATAATTCAGGTGAGCAAGTATATACTGCTCATTTGTTAATCCTTATTGGCTGATATCCCTGCCTGTAGCTTAACGTGAGCATTTGCACTTAAGGTGATTGTTATTTTAATCGCTTATGCTAGAGATTACTATGGAAGAGTCATGCTATTCGGGCTGTATATCACATGCCTAAATTAACATCCACTCCTTGTCTTTTCTTCTTAATAGATAGTCTTGCTTTAATAATAATAGAGCAGCTAGGGCATCAGAGCATTATGACTGTATTAAAGTAAGTTATATAGTAAGAAGGGTAACAGGTTTACAGCCCAAATAAAGACACAGTACTGCCCGAATGGATTTTCTCGCCGCGAACTTTTTATCCTTTATTTGGCTCATTTTTGGTCACTCATCATCATTCCTTTTGATAAATTCTTTGATGAAATCTTTTGCAAACTCCCTGGAAAGGTCCCTGGTTTTCTTGAACTGTATTTGCTGTGCTTTTGTGGACACATTTGGATCGTCCAACTTACCTTGCCGGCTTCCTAACGACCAGAAGCCCTGGTGTCGAAGATTTTCGCCCACCGGCGCGGCCATGAAAGTGCTGCCAGCTCCTTTTCCTCGTGCTTGTCGAGGGCTTCGTTGAATCTCTAAAAGAAATATTGTTCATGTTTCGTGCTTAAATAATCATCTAGATGGAGCGGCTAGGTTTTAGAAGATGAAACATTCTGAGCCTTCGAACTGGCGTTAAGCTGATTTCTTGGGAACTGGTTTCTAGGGAAACGTTTTGTTGGAGTTTGGTGCAACATTCGTCGTCCCAGAGGAGTTCGTCCATGTCCTGGAGTAGGTTTCATAACGGACAAGCTGATTCGAAACATTTTTGGAGTTCGAGAAGTAGCAAGTGATGATGCGCTTGTCGAGTGGTTTACTGATGAGAGCTTGAAGGAAGGGAACATCATGCTGACAGGACTCGGGGCAAGAGATGGAGCTAAGTACTCGCTTTTTGAATTTCTCGGAACGTGTCTAGGAAGATGCCCAGGAAGATGCTACACGAGTTTTGTATCGGCGGCGAGAGAAAGAAAAACAAATATGTGCGCCACCATAGTTCACGCAAACCGTAGCTCCTCTCACTCGATACGAATCTACGCCGAAAGTGTCACGTCAACACGGCCAGAGCGTCACGGATGGCGACAAGTACCTCCTCGGATGAAATCTCAGGGCTGAAGCCACGGGGTAAGCTGTTGGTCTGCGGTAGGAACGACATGTTCTGTTGAGATGCTTATGAGGTGGCGGGGTCTCTATGGAGCTTGCTGAGAAGTGAGCGGCTTTTCTGCATATTCGATCAACTGTTTTGAGGGTTGAGATAGGAAGGGTGGCCTAGATGATGGCGGCTGGATCAGCCCACTGCTTCGGTGATGCCGAGGCGCGCGTGCGCTTGCAGCAAACGGCTCTGCATCTTGTTCGAGGCATAGGTTCAAATAGTAATTAGCTTAAAGCTCCTACCTAGATACCAATGCAGAAAGGGAAGAAGCCATCTTAATTGACGTAGTCCTCCGAAAGGTGTGGGAGACTCTGTTGGTTGTGGCAGTGATTGATAGGCCCTTCTCGGGGAGATATGGAGAGTTTTGGGTTTGGGTTGCAAGCTTGCACGGAAGAAACGGCGTGTTATCAGGGATGGCGCACGGATCAGGGCGTGATAAAGAAAAAAATCTTCGTGGCTTTTCCTGCGTTTTGGGAGAAAATAGCCAGACGGACGCTTCCGTTCATTTGACAGGTGGATCCCGCCGCCTCCAGTCTCACCACTGTCATGAAACCTGCCTTGCCCGTGATGAATTAACGTCAATGGACGAAGCGCTGGAGCTGGGGAATCTCGAATAGGCTGCATCCAGAATGTCTTATCGCAGCCGGGGCAGCAAAAACAGTCCATGCGTATCTCTCGACGTGGGTTAATAGTGGGCTTGTACGAGAGCTTTCACGGAGCAATTGCTAACCACTCTGATGGCTAATCGGAGACGCGGAGCGCGGTCTCCAGCTCTATCAGCGCGGCAAGCCAGGCCATTGGCCGCGTTTCGTCGCGTCCAGGCTTCTAGAGCCCCCCCCCCTCCCAGCGTCGTTGTTATCTTGCTCCGAGATGGCAACTCTTCGAAGTCGTCGTCCCTCCGCCAAACCCCCTGCTCCCCCGCGTTTTGCAACCCCTAAGCAAGCCCATGCACGATGCAAGCCACGAGGCTCAGCCCGGAGCAGCCAACCTAGGTAGGTGTAGTAGGGGCGCCGTCATCAGAGGAGCCCGGTTGCTGAGCTCGGATCCTCCGAAGCTGTTAAGTTCTCCTTAATCCCCTCGCTTCTGAGCCTTTCCCTCCCGGCCACCCTGCGCTCTGCTTCCACTCCTTGCATGCCGGAAGCGAACCCCGTCCTGCATGAACCCTTCGATTCAGCTTCCACGTCCCGAGTCTATATATACGTCCCGCCGCCTCTTCGCTTGCAGGTCCGCAGGTGTCCAGGCCTCTCTCTCTCCTTTTCTCTCTCGTCGTCAAATCCTCCACATTGCCTACCATGGCATCCACTTCCCCCGCCCCCAAGCAGCTGGGGTACGCCAGCGAGCTGCCCAAGACTCTCAGCATGATGAGCATCTTGGGCATGTCTTTCGCCATCATGGCGGTCCCTTACGGCCTCTCGACAACCTTCTACATCACCCTGGTCAACGGCCAGGCAGTCACCATCCTCTGGGGCTGGGTCCTTGTTTCTCTGATTTCGCTCAGCATCGCCGCGTCTCTCGCCGAAATCTGCGCCGTCTATCCCACGGCCGGCGGTGTCTACTACTGGTCCGCGGTTCTCTGCACGCCGAAATATGCGCCCGTGGTTAGCTTCATCGATGGGTGGATGACCCTCGTGGGGAACTGGACCGTCACGCTCTCCATCAACTTTGGAGGCGCTCAGTTGATTCTGAGTGCCATTACAATCTTCGACGAGGACTTTGTCCCCAACGAGTGGCAGACCGTTCTCATGTTCTGGGCTGTCACGTTGGTTTGCGCGCTTGTCAATGCGTTTGGGTCGCGCTATCTGGATCTCTTCAACAAAGTCTGCATTTACTGGACTGCGGCCAGTGTTCTCATCATCCTCGTTACGCTCTTGTCCATGTCGGACGACAAGAGATCGGCCAAGTTTGTCTTCACCCACTACGACGCATCTGCCAGCGGTTGGCCGGCTGGATGGTCCTTCTTTGTTGGGCTCCTTCAAGGTAGGCCTCTCAGCTCCTCCTCGTTCTCCCCCTGTTGCAACCCACGTACTGACTATCCCTCTAGCCGCCTACACGCTCACTGGCTACGGCATGGTTGCCGCCATGTGTGAGGAAGTCCAGCAACCCGAACGCGAGGTCCCCAAGGCCATGGTGCTATCTGTCGCTGCCGCCGGTGTGACAGGCCTCATCTACCTCATCCCGATCCTCTTTGTCCTTCCCGACATCTCCTCTCTGCTCTCCAGCGGCCAGCCGATCGGCCTCCTCTTCAAGACGGCAACTGGCTCCAAGGCCGGTGGCGTTGGTCTTCTCGTCCTGATCCTCGGCATCTGGTTCTTCGCCGGCGTCGGGTCCCTGACCGCAGCTTCCCGCTGCACCTACGCCTTCGCTCGCGACGGCGCCATTCCCGGACACAAGCTCTGGTCCAAGATCAACCACAAGCTGGATGTGCCTCTGTGGGGTCTCGTCCTGTCCACTGCCGTCGATTGCCTCCTCGGATGCATCTACTTCGGCTCCTCTGCGGCCTTCAACTCCTTCACGGGCGTTGCCACCATCTGTCTGTCGACGTCCTACTGCGTGCCCATCCTGGTCAGCCTGCTCCGCGGTCGCGAACCCGTGCGGTCATCGCCGTACGCACTAGGCTGGATCGGCCCAATCGTCAACTGGATCAGCATCCTCTGGATCTGCCTGGCCGTCGTCATTTTCTGCATGCCTGTTTCGTTGCCCGTTACGGCGTCCTCGATGAACTACGCCAGCGCTGTGTTTGCCGGCTTCGCGGCCATCAGCGCCGTCTGGTACTTTGCATATGCGCGCAAGCACTTCAAGGGCCCCATCATTGTGGACGTGGGCTCGGAGGAGTTTGTGACTGGCCCGGAAAGCAGCCACGGAGCCGAGAAGGGGTCTGCCCTTCGCGAAAGCTCCGGGTCTAGAGATGAAGCAACCACGAAGTAGAATACTAGAATTTTAGAAGTACATATCCTTAGAAAGTTTAGTTGGATAACAATTCACATGTATATTGTTATATTCTTGCGAACTAACACTATGCGAATAAATTGCCCGACACGCCTGAAACGATCTAGTTTACCTCCACGAATTTCTACCTTATGAGCAGGTATATATTAGCCTGTAGCATTAATGCGCTTGTGCATATAGTGACCAGCGGCGCTGTGTACAACGGCTGGTCTGGCTTCTTTATGGATGTGAGCACGTTTCCCAGCCGGATTGGCCCTTCTGGAGGCCAGTCCCACGTTGGAGTATAGTAGAAGTAAAAGACGTTGTTTGCCATCAGAGCTCAGCCGGAGTCGAAACTTGAGATGCTTTCTGTGAGGCGGTGGTAAGAAACGCTGTACAAACTTGAATTGAAGCCTGGACCCCGCCACAAAACTCGCTAGATAACCCGCTGGCCCGGCCTGGCCCGTTCCCGTCCGCTCCAGCCGCTGGGCTTAGCTGCAGTAGTTGGCGGTGGCGTTCAGGGAACTTCGCATTGAGGGCAAGGGAAAGACAGACAAATAAAGAAGGTAATAGTATGAGTCGGGGGTTTACCAGACTTTTAGCGTGTTTCTATTGAGCCCCGTGACCGTAGTAGATCTGCTTGCAACTGGGATACCGCTCTGTACAACAGTTGTATTGCTGAAGTAACCACCAATTCTTAGCATGATTCATATTGAGCTATTGTGGTCTTAACAAACCTATATGCGCGCCATCAGGGTAAGCGCGAGGCAGAAACGGGTGACAGGTTTAGGTCGGAGAAGATGCGAACTTGACACGAATACATGGCCTCGAAGTAATATGAATGAAATTCTCCTTAAGTTGCCCCTGCGGCTTCAGCGGTTCGGCTGAGAGTCAAGTATACGACTGAAGTATAGATCGGAAGTCCATCCAACACGCATGGATCTTTCCAGTTTGGCTTTCCCGGCCTCAGATCCCTCATATCAATCAACAAGTCACTGCTAGATAACATAAACTGGAGGTCTTCTTGGTTGTCAGTGACAAGTACAACCACCAGTGGTCTAGCAGGCTCATTCTGGATGGAATCCTCCCGGGATTTCACCTGTGTCTTCGCCTTGTCGATCATTCTCTCACACTTCTCTCCCAAAAAAAAGTTGAGCCGGTCAACGTTCCAACGAGATCCGTCGAGCGGTTCGTGCGAGCCGCTCTACTTCGACGGTCCGCCATTGCCGGTGAAGCACTACGTCGGGCTTAAAAACAAAGTGATACAGGAGGTGAGATCATCGCTCACCACCCGCGAGACCATATCTAAGCCTCGGACAGCGCTCCCTCGAAATATCTTGCTACCCTAAAAAGATATCTCAGGAAGATCTGGAAGCTACGTTCAAAAAGCTAAATAATGACCCAAATGTAGTCGGAATCTCAGTCCTATTGCCACTGCCGCCAAAATTGGATTTGAACCATATCGCTTCGTTAATTGACGAACAAAAGGATATAGAGGGACTCAGGAATGATGCCAATCAAAATGTCTTCGCCTTGTCTGCCGCTACCTGGATAGGGTTGGTCTGACCAGAACGTCGTCCAAGTTGGTCATCCGTCGCGCTGACGATCTTCTCTCTCCAGCATTTGTAGGCGCACTGAAGTCTAGAGGCCATAGCGTCGAAATTGCAGACAGCAGCTTCGTTGAGCGAGACAAGGCCACTGCAAGCTGCTTCATGGCGAAGTCGTGTGTAGGTTGCGATTGTTTCTGAAAAGACTAGACAAAAACGCCGCTCTGCGCCTTTTGTATTATACCACGGTTTGGCTCCACGCATGAATGATGCCTTAGGCTTAAGGGGAGGAAAACCCGGAATAGTCCCACCAATGAAGAAGATACTTACTGCAGGAGCATTGTCGAATAGCAAGCTGACATGTAGATGAGCGACTGCATGGAATGGCTGAGGGTCAGCCGACTTAGTCCGTGTTTGTATTGCAATTTGGTTCGGCAAAGCGTGGGCGTGGAACGTGGTTAAGTAGATGTAGTAATAAAAGGATAACCGTATACCTAGGATAATAACCAGGATGGGTATGACGGTCCGGTCTCGCCGCCTGCTCCTATCACTTTAAGAGCTCGCTCATTGTTGCATCGATAAACTTCTTGTCCTTCCCAAAGAGGTTATCCGAAAACATGCTCACCGCGATGTAATCATACCCGTCTCTGCTTATCGAATGCTGCGTCTTCTCGGCGATTTTCAGAAACATCCCCTTCATCCTAGACTGCCGCTTGAGCATATCCGCCTGGTCTGCCAGATGGAGCCTTGCGTACTGCTGCAAGAACGCTGCAATCCCTACTACAATAGGCGTCGCGTACGAGGTGCCTGACTTGCACTGGACGTACTCGGGGTTTGTCCTCGTGTCGCAGAGGCTCACTGGCCACGCTGACTGCACTGCCTCGCCCACGGTGGCTATGTTCAGGTCGTGGGTCAGCGCCGTCGGGCTAAACTTGGAACGATTGCCATCCGAGTCGGTGGAGTGAACGCATATGACATGCGGGTCGCGAGCGGGATACGCACGATCCATATTCGCGCCGCTGTTTGACGCGGCAGCAAAGATCAGGACGTTTTTTGAGTGTGCGTACAGTACGGCCTTCTCAAGATCGCTGTAGCCGTCGATCTGGTTCGTTGGATACCCGAAAGACATGGAGATGATGTCGACCCCCCAATCGTCCACGGCAACTCTTATCGCCTTCGACGCAGGTTAGTCGATGGCCTACAGGACTTTGGCATTACACGTACTTCTGCAACGACCGCCGGAGGAGACGGTTCCTTGTCAGCAATCTTGGCAATGTACAATTCTGCGTCAGGAGCAAAGTCTACAATCAAGCTTGCTGTAAATGTGCCGTGGCCGTTATGGTCATGAGTCGCCTTCTTGAACTTGCTAGTCCAGTTGCGCCTGAGCTGTATCTGGCCTGTGTCTAGCGCGTTGTGAGACTCGTCGACGCCAGAGTCGAGTACAGCAATCTTGACTGGAAGTTGGGGAGGGTTTTGAATGTACAGGTCAATAAAATGCCTGTAGACGGCCTTGTATTTAGCTTTCCAGTTCAAGTACCTCGCAACCCTGATAGCTTCGAGTCAGCCAAGCTGTTGGCAATTTGTGAGAAGATGAATAAGGGCGTACTCTGTGTCGCAATGAGCTCCGGATGACATCTCATCATCGTAGAATCTTGCAGCGTCGTACTCGGAGCTGGGAGTCAACGGCCGACTTAGGCTTGGTGCAGAGCCCGGGAAGTTGGACGAAGGCCAGTTCCAAGAAACTAATAAAGGCTGCTGAGCCGCCGCTGGCGATCCCGGAAACTGATGATACTGTTGAAGCAATGCTGGTTCGACGGGCGGGCTAGACACTGCCTTCAAGCGTCCATTTGGCATGGTGTTTTGGATGGTACGACCCCAGGCCCCTACATCAACGTTTTCAGCGATCTCATCAAGCTTCTCGATGGTTATAAAGGTGAAGGCGTCGCAGAGATCGTCTTCTAGTGGCCGGACAACTTCATCATATACCATGACTCTCAGCATCTCGTCATCCAATTGTTCGCCCATCTCGTTCTCCCACGTCCTGGGATCGAGACACTTCTCTATAGCATAATAAAATGTTGAGTTCTGTGGAATCTCCCGTTTGTATTCGTTGAATATCGACGACACGTCGAGCGATCGTTTGCGACTTTCGGCTCCCTCTGGCAACTCAAACCCACGGTTCCTCGCTAGCACCTCGAATGAGGTGGCAAAGTAGAGCTCCATTAACATGACAGCAAGGGTAACCAGAGTTGGGAATGGGTGCTCAAAGTCGTCTGGATCTACTTCGCCTTGACCCAAGTCATCCGGATCTAGGTCGTCGGGGTCGACATCATCTACGACGCTAGACACATCTGAGCTGCAATGATGTCTCAACTCCTCGGTTGTGGCCACACACAAGGCAACTTCTTGGCTGGCAAGATCGGCGCGAATAAAAGGCCTCAGGGGAATCGTGGAGGATGATGTCTGAAAAAACAGGATCCTGGAGGAATCCCACGTTGGTTGGAGCCAAGGGGTGCCATGCAGATGGAGAACGGCGTAGCTGAGTAGCACAGCAAGGATGCGTTTCGTCTTTTCTGTCAAGGGTCGGGAACTTTGGTTGATGAGTTGCTGGAGCGAAATCGCGGGTTTTGTCTTGTCAACTTGGAAACAGCTCTTCTCGGACCGCAGTTTCAAAAGTCGGCCTCTCTCGACCTTCAGCTCGAGCCGCTGCGAAGTTTTGTTCTGCATCTTCTGTATCTGCTCGCAAAGCCCCTTGACTACCATGGGCTTGTAGCCAAGCTTCCTAGGGGCGGCCTGCGCCTCGCCGTCCACTACGATCCGTACCACGCTCTCTCTGACAGTGTGCACATGAACCTCCTGCAATGCTTGAGGTAAGGAAAGGAACATATCAAAGTCGGTGATGTTGTCGGGATCCGGCTTTCGGTATGTGCCGAGACAGAGCCTGGCATCTAGCTCATTAGCCTGATGGCATTCACACCTAGTACAGCGGGTGAGAGCCTTGAAGACCGACTGGGCCGCACCCCACACGGCGTAAGAAGGCTCGGCCCTGGTTTTCTTCGGGGGTGGGCGATCCTCCGTAGTCCATTGCGACCCGTCTTCGGGGTATTTCGCAATGACGTCCTCTTCCTACAGATAGAAATCCTCATCAAACTTCTGTCGAAATGGCTGCTCGGCGAACTGTTGAACGCTGAGGCACGCGCGGGCAAAGTCGACCTTGACAGCCTGGCTCCGGGTTTGCAGGCTGCGCCAGCGTTTGTTGAGGGCAATCTGCCGTGGATATACGCACCCGATATCGTCCTCCGTTGCCTGCGAAGCGACAATGAGCGACTCAAAGAGTTTCAGAATCCGGATGATGAGCTCGCTGCCTGGGGACAAGGCAAATTTGATGCGGGTGACATGGTCCGAAACGAGGAGACAATGGGCCCGCAGATGCGAGCAGAAGTTCTTGAGCTCTCTGGCTGGCTGATGGCTCTTGAGGAGGATGGCCATCTGCCGGACTGAGCTAGACGTTGCTAGCACCAAGTCGGCATTCTGGCTGCTGTAGGACATGTTGACGGCTGACTGTGTGCGTCTATGGCTCTGCGAGGCCCTGACAGAAGGCCAACAGTCTCACGACTGGCGTAGAGCACGGAACAGCGTATGCGCCAGTGTCGCGACAGCTTAGAAGCCAGAGCTTTGCCAGGTCTTTAATTAAGCCGACGCCCTAGAGCAGTTGTCGAATGCGTCCTCGTTCTTCTCAGCTGTCCGGGCATTTCCAGGGTAAGATTCGAAGTCTGGGTCTCTCTCACAGCGCCCAATCCCGACGAGTGAGGCTGCAGGGGCACGTGGTCACAGCTGGAACTGGGCTTCGTCCTCCTTCAGCCCGCAGCCGATGAGGATAGCATGAGAGATTGCCTAAATCTTTGGTTGTAGCTGCAGCGATCGAGTTGTTGTTCTAAGTAAGTGCTGATGCGGTGCCTCATATCATTGCCCGTCGTTTCATTGCCGAACGTCATGATTTTGACGCAGTGCCAGGGACCTAACCGCGGCTTTAACTGGAGAGGAGAGGGGAAGCCTTCCATCTCCTTTCATTCATTGCCTTCCTCCGAGTGCTTCAAAATGCTTGACGACGATGACGACGGCCTAGCGGAATCGCTACAGCCGGTAACCATAGCGGGTGCCGCCGAGCTTTGTCTCCGCGCCTTTCAGCAATGCCTCCATTTATCCGCACACTTTCATCCACGAGAGTTCTCGTCGGTCGAGGATCAGCTCGCACGGTTCTCTAGCTGGGCATCGGGAATCGGTGTGTTCGCTCGAGGTCGAGCATCCATGGATCATCGCCTTAGAGAGGCATCTGAAGTTCGCGATGCTATCATTGATCTCCTCGAGACTCTAAGCGACAGCATCCAGGATTGTATGCATAGACTATATTTTTGTCTATTCTCTCGAAGCGAGTTTCATCTCAAGGCCCAATAATCTGACTTCTCATAGCTTTGTCTGCTCTACAAGACGACGCAACTAGCTCGAGGACAGGGGACCTTGAGGACGCCCCGACCGTCTCCAACAACCCACTGAAGTTCTTTGTGCACGCTGCGGCTGATGACATTAGTCTTCTCTACAGACTGACAAACACTATACGAAGGGCTAGCAAAGAATCACAGAATCTCAAAGCAGCGAAATCCTATCGCATCCGAGACGACGATGGGAACGATGCAGAACCAATCTTGGAGAAGGTGTTTGCCAACTACATCTACGGGCGGTTTCCCAGCATCAACGATGGTCTTCGAAAGCGCCTCGCTTCTTCAATGGTCCTACGACGGAGGAGGATTATGTACAGGAGGTCCCGTTACGGAAGCTCTCCCATCAAGCCTGCCATTACTATACCACAGCCCAAGCTCGATCTTCCCGAATCTCAGCAGCAGATCGTTGTTTCTTTCCAAGGACCAGACGACTCCGCTGGAACCTCCACCGCCAAGGACTCTGCACCGGCAAAGAGCACCGTGCAGTCTGTAGCAGTCAGCGCCACAACTTTAGCCGCTGAAGATTACAAGCGGGCTTCGTCACCATCTATGATTTCAACCACAAAGACCGTTGCCATTGACAATCATGGGGAACTCGTTTTCCCCCCTCCCCCCAACGGTTCTATCAGAAGGAGATTCAAAGCACTCAAAAAAGCCCTGCTGGAGCAGAATGAGCATCTCAAAACGCAGGCTGATACTAAGGGAAAGGCCTCCGATGGAATGTTACAAGCTTCCGGCTTCACTGCTGAGAAAAACCTCCAAGGAAGCCTGGAAGAGGCTTGGGATCGCTGCAACATAGCAGTACCCGAGGTGGCATGTCCATTTTGTCTCTATGCCCTTCCTAGTCTCTCTGTGAGTGACGAAAACAAATGGAAGTAGGTGACGACCAACCCTAGCATCACAGGCCGACATACCTCCACATCCGATGCACGGGCGCGGATGCTAACAGCGGCTTCAATGTCTAGGGCCCATGTCATGAATGACCTTGATGCATACGTGTGTCTGTTCGACGAGTGCGACAAGCCTGAAGAACTGTATCCCCATAACAGGGACTGGCTGAAGCACATGCGCGCGCATACCTTGCGCTGGCGCTGCAACTCAAAAGCCCACGGCACTATAGTTTTCCTCACAGAGGAGCAGTACTTGTTGCACATGAAGGGAAGTTCATACAGTTTCTCTCACAGAGCCCCAGCTCCGAGTGCTCGCCGAGCGAAATGGCCGGCCCATCGGACCCATGCTTGAGTTCTGCCCAATCTGCGGCACTGATGAGGTTGCGACGAGCCTAGAAGAGCATGTCGTAGGGCATTTGCGACTTCTTGCACTAAGATCTCTCCCGCCTTATGAAGACGAAGGATCAGACATTTCGGGCGGCGACAAAGGGTCCTCAGGTGCTTCCAAGCCTGCCAGCAGAACGACTATCAAGGAAGACCCCGAACGATACAGAAGACCGACCTTCCAAGATTCTGGTGGTCATGAGGATAATGATCAGGTTCCTCGGGATGCAGATCCATTGTGGGAGTTTTCTAGACAACCATTTAATGATAGATCACGCAAGCTTTTTACACAACTTGAATGGGGGTTTCTAACCAAAGCTGGCGATGGAAAGCTCGAAACACCTGAAGATGACCCGATAGTTCGGTCAATGCTTAGATACGCCTTTGCAGAGACTGGCCGGAACAAGACACCATCAAGTCAGCCTGACGGCAATGCCCCCGAAAATCACTCACGACCTAGTCAGCCCGATGTCACCGACGACAAAAGTGTCGATGAGGAGCTCGGAGACGGCACGGGACCATCTCAAAATCTCGATATAGGGGAGAATGCCGCAAAGGGCGTCAGGGGAGGCGACGACAGACGGAGCAGCGATGACTACAGCGAGAGCGAGGACGATAGAGCCGACGACACAGAGGAAGATATGACGATGCGGATAGCCCACGCGCTTAACGGCCCTGGAGATCCAAACACGGCGGTGTTGATAGATATCTTACCAAACCTGACCCACGAGCAGGTGATGGAGCTGCGCATCGACTATAAGCGGGTAGTCAAGACGGGTCCAGAACGGAAGGGGGTCAACGTCGCCAAACACATCCGGTTGGTACTCAAAGACCGGGACAGCGACTTTATGAAAGTATGCTATGCGACGGCGCTGGGCCAGTGGGAGAGTGAGGCTTATTGGATTAATTTCTGGTCCCAGAGCGACGTAAACCGCCGCGAGCTACTCATCGAGGCGCTGATGGGGCGCACCAACGACGAGATCGCTGCGATCAAGGATGCATTCAAAGACAAGAGGTACGATAACAGTCTCACCAAGGCTCTAGAAAGAGAGCTCAGGGAAAACAACTATAAGAGCGCCATCATGGAGGTTCTCCGCGAGACCAGGATGGAGGAGTATGGTGATTCCGGCCTATTGCCTGTCGACAAGGATCTCGCCGAGGAGGACGTCAATCTTCTCCGTGAGGCTATACTCTCCGACAAAGGCGACGAGACAGCAATGCTAGGCTGTGTTACGCAACGGAGCGATTCGCACCTTCGAGAAGTTCTGAGGCTGTATGAGCTTAGGTACAGGGAGAGTTTCGCAAGGCAAGCCTTGAAGAAAGCCGGGCGTATGGCCGTAAGTATCTCCATGCGATACGTTTCCCTCTTGCCACAAAGTGTCTTCATCCCCAGCAGCATAAGATACGGTTTCTGACCTTAACAGGGCGAGGTCATAGCCCACATCCTCAATGGCGTGATTAACAGGCCAGTCCGCGACGCCTTGCTTCTTCACCATGCGTTGACAATATCAGGCGTGGACCCGCTACGCCGTGACCTACTAACGTCGCGCCTGGTGCGATATCATTGGGACCGAGTGCACATGGCAGCCGTCAAAAAGGCGTACTTCGAGAGATACCAGACGCATCTACTGGACGCTGTCGTGGAGAATACGGATGGTGACTGGGGTCTCTTCTGTCAGGGGCTGTGCCGATGCGGTGATGGAGAGGAATCCAAGGCAGAGGCTCAGGATGACGAGCATGTTACTTTTAAAATTAACGGGACGGTGATGTAGAATGAAATAACGCCGGTAAAGGCTTTGACTGATCGGCCTCTTATTGCCAAGCTGGCAAAGATTTGCCCGCAACGTTTAGTTTGGATACGGGCATCGAGTCTGGCCGCTGTCGGTGGGAAGTGTGACGACCGCGAACCTGGCCCGTACGTGAACATAATGCCATGACTGCTTGTGCTTGTAGCTCTCTTTCATAGTTGCTAATGAACTGATAGTTGCACTTGTACGAGTCCTATTGTGCCATGCCCAATTCATGGACGACTGCAAAGTGTGTACCACTCGCGACCGCTATAAACAGAATCCCAAGCGCCTTTTCGTCCATTGCTTTCCTATCCGTAGGAGCTGTATATATAGATGATAACCTTGAACGCCGTTGAGCAGAAGAAAATATAGTGAAAGATAGTGACGACTATGAATGTGATGGTAATGACTGATACTTGAAAGATGCGCTCCCGCGCCGTAATACGTGATTGATGCCGCGGCGCAAGGTGAAACGGTAGTAATAGGCAATAAATAAGCCGATTACCATTCCGAACAAGGCGAGTAGGAAAATCTGGAAGGGTTCCAGCCGTAGCCCTCTTGAAGGTGCATCGAGTAGTTGGACGGTAGTCTTCTCGTGCTTGGAAATTGCTTGCGACAAGGCAAGGACTTTGTCGTCCTTGTCCAAAGCCGCGACGCGGATAAATTCTCCAGCGTCATCCGGGAATTGTATTTTTGTCTCAAACGTCGTCTTCTTGACGGCGTTGTGTTGATGGAACTCCTCACCTGCTGACTTGGGACCGCTCTGAATCATCCACTTGGCGACCTCGGTTGCGCCATTCCAGCTGACATACAAGGCCTTCTGCTTGGGCCGCATGGCGACGTCGGGGAGGGTCTTGGGGCGGCCGACCCAGGGGTACTTGAAGGTGCGGTAGTTCTTGACCCACGCGAACAGGTCTAGATGAATAGGGCCGATGTGAGTCTCGCAGAGGACTTGGCCGTCGTGGGAGAACTCGGTCCACGCAGGGACGTGGCCCCAGCCGACGAGCACGTTGCTGTTGGGGAGGGCCTGGACGGAGCCCTGGGAGATGGCGAGCACCTTGTAGGGCGAGACGTAGTCCTGGACGAGCGACGCCGTCATGGCCTCCGCGTCGAGGGCGATGAGAAGGCCGCGGCTGAGCTTGGCCGTGTTCGTGCGGCCGTTGGAGCCGTTATCAAAGACCGTCAGAGTCGAGTTGTCGACCCAAGCGGCTTGGTGGTTCCACGAGAAGTTTGTCGCAGCGCCGTCGGACAAGTCCGCGAACGAGTTGCGCTTGCCACCAAGCTGCCAGAGGAGGCTGCCGTCGGCGCAGCTGATGGCGGCCACGGCGCACATGTACCGCGACGAGATGAGGTAGTCGCCGTTGGCGTTCTTGTCGATGCTGTTGATGTGGAAGAAGTCAAAGGCGCGGCCCGGGCTGCCGCCGTCGCCGTGGAGACTGGCGACGGTCTCGGCGACGGCAAAGTGGTCGGAGGCGCGCCATTCGAAAAGGAGCTCGCCCGTGGCTAGGTCGACTTCCTGGAAGATGCTGTCGAAGATCCAGCCGTCCTGGATGCCCAGCGCTGACATGTCGGCCGTCGTCCTATGGTAGATGGTCATGAGAGCGGTGTCGTTGTCGGTGATGCGAAACTCGTGGAGATCGCCGGTGAATTGGCCGACGGGTGTGACCTTTTTGAACACTTCGTACGACTCGTCCAGCTGGTTCGGAGAATTAGTGCAATGTTCAGCAGGGCTCCTACGCCCCCTACTTTCCGTTCAACGTGTACGACGGAAGAATATAGGTGCTTACCATGAGATAGTATCCCTCACCGAACGTGCCATTGTCGGTGCCGTGCCAGAAGGTGATGTAGTCCTTTCCCTTGTAGCTCTGAACCTTCACGTCCATTGCCTGCCCCCAGATAGTCTGCATCCATACCAGATTGCCCGCGTTGTCAAGCATTACCGGGCCCGGTGTTTCGACGTAGACGCCGCGCGGCTCGATGAAGAGGTAGCCATCGTCGCATCGCTCATCAGTGCGGACCAGCGCCGGCCAAGGCGACTGCGCGCCAAACGATTCGTAGCTTTTGCGCGGGAACGAGCCATAATAGCCCCAATCATACCATGAGACGGACGGCGGCTTGTCGTTGCCGCGAGCTGTGAGGCCCGATGCTGACGCTGCCGGGAGGGACACCAGGCTGTATAAGAGAAGAGCCAGTACCAGCCGCGGCCGGAACTGGGACTTCAGTGGTATCGTGCAGGTCTGCATGGGGATTGGGCGGAGAGGACTAAACGGGACCTGATAAGGATTCGGTTTCAGCGCTGGAGTGCGGTTTCGATACGACTTGCACGAAACGGGTGCAACCCGGTGGTCGTTCGGTCTGGAGTCGCCTTTTTTCTTTTTCTCTCCGGTTATCTCTCGAAGGGGCGAGATGGAAGGACAAGAGTTTGAATAACAGAGCAGAAGGAGAGGATGGGGTGTGTTGACGCCCGAGGGGGAAGACAAGGAGACAGGATGAGGAACCAGGTTGGCTTGCAACCACTTTTGTCCTTTTACTCGGGTATATTCCACTTCTTTTGGGCCAACCACGGGATCAGTGGGCGTAGATTAGTCTATTGATACCCTCCAGATCAGACAAGGGCCCACGGTGGGTTGGACTCGAGAGGCAATGAAGGGCAATGGGGAACAAGGGCAGTAACTAGGCCAAGAGGAGCCAGGAGCAGAACGACAGCTACTTTCTTAAACCACAGTCAACTGTCATAAGTAGTGAATTGAAGCACCCGCTTGCCACGAGAACTTGAACAAACATGCTTGGAGACTCATCTCAGTAAGAGCACGGCGGTCCACATCACCAACCTCACAACCGCTGAGCGATGGCTCAAGGGCGCGTTCTCGACCATGGGATGCCCTCCCCGTTGGGGCGGCGTGGGGAGCAGGTAAAGAAGCTTCGTACGTCCCCCACCCTCCCTGAGGGATGGGTTCGCAATGAATTACGGAGACGAGAGGTCGATGCTGCGGCGTGATTTGCTGATGGGGGAACCGTTCAGGGGGCGTTGGTAACCGCGCCGGTTCCTGGATTGCTTCCTCTTGCACGCTGCATTCAAGGCAGAGCCAATGGTCGAGCCACTAACCCGGAGCCATGACGATCGCTACCTTGGATGGAGAGGAACAGTGCGCCAACAAGCCAAAGTTGGAGCCGCGGTGACATGAGCCACGCACCCCAAAACGCACGACTGACTCCACCGCGGAACAGGGGAGTTGAGTCGCAAGGTCAAAGTGGAACGAGCCTAAAGGGGCTTGGCTTTTGACTCGTGCGTGTCTACTTCGTACCTATTCGTACTTTGTCGAAGCAGCAGCAGCAGCCACTGCTAAGATGGGAGAAGCCGCGACAGTTGGCCTGAATTCTCCCTCCCGCAAAACATGGCGGCGACCCCATGGACAAGAAAGAGACTGTGTGCCGTGCCCACTTTCTTCACGTCTTTCCGCGTACCTCGACGCGCAATCGGCAATTGTCAAGTATATACTTAGACTCGGCCGTGCGCTAAGCCCCGAGTCAATCGGGGCCTGGATACGCGTTTATCGCGAGTCGACAGCATCCTTGCAGGCCTCGGATTGCTAATTTGACACCCCTTGCTTGTTCTTGTCGGTGGTACGAATACTACACGCATCGGATGTCGGACAGCTCAGCTTCATTGCAGCATGAAATCCCCAAGACGACAATGGGGCGAGCAGACGCATATCAAGATGCCTCATTCGTTACTATGTACCTACGTTCTTTCTTCCACCCTCCGCGGTTCGAAAGAACTTCCCCCTTGGATATCCACTGCGGCCATCCATCGGCGAGGCCATCACCGACGGCCCGCGATTCCCAAAGCGTACCTTTTGACGGTCGTCGGTAACGACTAATCTAATCTACACAGCCATTCTCCCAAGCCCTACTCTGGAAATACCTTAGATATGCACTTTACATCAACCTCCCATCCTTGGGTTTGCCCCACACGAGCGCCCATTCTTACCAAACGCATGACGCAACAACTGCTTCACGTCGCTCCTAAACCCCATGCTACAGCGCACGCCAATGCACCTGTAGCTAGAACGGACAGCTCTCGCAGATGCCCTCGAGCTTCTGGGCACCTCGCCCGTCTACTGTATGCTGCTCGTGATATAGATAGATACCAGAACAAACCCCAACAGTGCCCCTTCGATTGCAGTCTTGCTTCCATCAGGTGCTTGACGGCTATTGAGCCCAGCCTCGCCAGCTGCTGAGTTCCTCGACGCCTATCCAGAGGCCGCCGTCGTCTTATCCTTGCCAGCTTCCGAGGACGCGTGGCACGCGAGCATGCCCCCCGACCCTTCATCCACGCCCACCATTGGCGATCAGCGGCCGACCCGCTCCAGAAGCACGTTGCAGACGCCGGGGAGGAGTTGACAGCCGCTCGCAAATTTATCCCGGCCCAAAGGTGGAGGCCCCTCAGGGCAGGTTGTTTGCCGTCCCGGTCCCGGAGCCGGAGGAAGTTTTCGTATCCAAGGACGGCGACGATTGGGCAAGAGTAGCTATACAATGTAAGAGGGCGACGAAAGAAGAGATGAAGACAAACGCGCGAAGGTAGCGACCGAGCCAAGCACGATGGTTCTGTTGAGCAGCCATCAGGCGACAATCTAGAGCACTCGGTTCACGATCAAGATGGCCTTGATCACATCTCCGAGGCCTGTTCTCAGGAGTAACCTTGAAAGACACTGCTTTAACGCCCGGAGCAAAGTAAAAGTGCCCGGTTATGCGTGCCATTTGTCGATTTTCGCCAATTCCCTCACGTCATAGGATCATGTCTTGTATCAGATTTCCGTATATCCGTATCATCGGCAATCTTCATACTACGTATCAATCGACCCGTCTATATGTGCCCGTTGTCTCATTCCCACCCCCCCGTCAGTATCGGGTCTAAAAAGCATCTTCGTCATCAGCAAGAGACGGAATCAGCAACTGTCGCTCTCAGCTGCTAAAGGCCTCTCGCTGGGGCTTGCTGCGCTATGGCGTCTCCAATCAAGGCTTCCCATCATCATGTTTGGACCGCCAATCTATGGCCGAGAACAGTACTCACCACGTGAGACACACTCGTAACAACAAAGGGAACAATCATCCTATCACACTTACAAATTAGTTGTTGGACACCACTCGGGTATCTTAGACACACCCCAAGTGCTTTTGCCTGCCTTTCATAGCGTCGCGCACTACCCGGCACCAACGCGACGACTCGAGAAGGGTTTGTCGCAAGATGAACTCAAGCCTGATTGAGATAGTTACTACTATATCAGTTTATGAAGTTACTCGGAGGGGTTCAGCTACGCAGTAAAGAACGTCAATTAATCATCATCAGCCGACTGAGGGAATTCACTGCTGGCTAGTCTACATAGCTCAGCTCACGGAACCCTGGTGCAACAAGTTCCCGAGATCATCCGATTATCAGGACATTGGTTCCGTGGTCTAGCTGGTTATGGCATCTCGTTAACACCGAGAAGGTCCCCGGTTCGAGCCCGGGCGGAATCACATTTTTGATGTTTGGACAGACGAACTCTTTCTTTTCACCCAGGATGCATCACTTTCGAGTAAGAGAGACGGACGGACGGACCGTGGGTAGTAAGTAAATGGGTTGTTTGGACTCTTACAGGTCGGTTCCTTTCTCCCGGACAACAACAAGTCTTGTTTGTAAAAGACCTAAACCATACCCCTATCTATGTATGGCATAGCACCTCAAACCCTCTTCATATAGTTATAGCCACTGTCGACCATTTCAAGCGCTCTCTTCGACGCTTCGTCCATGTCCTCCTTCGGAAGCCCAAGAGCTTCGTTATCGAGGCCCTTCCTCGACTCAAAATCCCCGTCACCATTGGGATAAAACGTCCGCACGTACATGGCTGTGGCGTATCCTCTGCGATCCCCATTCTGCATCATCTTCACTCCTCGCTCCCAGCGCGCTTTGCATTCTTCGTATTCGATCGTCCAGTCCTTATCCGTGGTGCCCGTCACTCGCTCGATGCTGTCGAGAATCTCTCTCTGCGAGACTCGGAAGCTGGAGATGTACATGGGCCTGTTCTTCCACTGCGAGATGGTCGGGGATTTATCGTTCTCGTCATCCGGAAACTGCTTCAGACTCAGCAGAGAAGCAAGGGCTCTTCCGCACTGCAGCCACGTGGAGGTGTTGATGCGTGTCTTTCCGTCGTCGTAAAACGTCACCTTCTTGTTGGTAAAGTCGAAGCCGTACCACTCCGGACCTTGCGCAATAGAGAACTCGTACCAGAACGAGCAACTCATGGCGATCCAAGATGAGACTCCAAGATCCTCAATCGTCTTGATGCCGCCAAGAACAGGGGCAGTGAAGTTCTCCTTGCACAGCTCTACATTGGTCGGGTCGGTGCCGTAGCAGTTCGGCATCACCCATGACACACCGGCCTTGGCAGCGGCCTTGATGAGCTTGTCTTGGGTGTCAGGAGGAGCAGCGACGGACATGGAAATGGCGAGGAACTGCTGGCCCTTGAGAGCGGAGACGAGAGAGTCTTCATCGTCGTAGTCGACTGTAACAACTTTGACGCCAGATGGAATCTGGCTTGTGCTTCCAGCACGGCTGATGGCGGTTACGGAATGGTTCCCAGCCTTGACCAATGCCTCGGCGAGATGCTTTCCAACGGATCCGCCTGCCTATACATTAGTTAGCGTGGGCTCTTTTGGAATGAATAAGCAATAACAGATGACTTACACCGACAATGGCAACTTTCTCAATATTGTTGATGAAGCCCTGAGGCTGGTCCTTTGCATATTTCTGAGCCATGGTCTTGGTGTTGAGTTTGATGAATTTGTTTGCAGGCTGTTGGACCTTTTGAGATGTCGGTAGTGTTGGTGATGATGGGCTAATGGGATGGAGATATTCTATACACGTACTTTGGATTGAGAACCCGTCTTTATATAAATCTCTTCCAAAGTTTCCATTCACCCGTCGTCATTGACACGGATTTTAAACTCAATGTCCGGCATGTCGATTACCTGTTATGGCAATAGAGTCCCCGTACCATGCACCGCAGGATACTAGCGTTATATGGGCCAATTAGAAGACGTCTCTATACGACGATAGGCTAGGAAACACAGCTCACCGCCGACGGAGATACGAGCCAGCCCTATATCCGGCGTCGTGACAGCGTCAAGCCGCGAGGCTAAGTACGAGTGTTAAGTCCATCAAACTACTTGGCGAAACGATACACGTTTGATGTCTATCTAAGTCTCGGGTGGTCGGCACGCTTGCAGGTGCTTTACATCGTAATTCCGAATAGGCTCGGACATAATTAAACAGGGCGAGCAGCGAGGTAATATCATACTTCACCAGTAACATTATCGCATTTCCGGTTGCGGAAAAGTGGAATACGCTCCACCAATGCGTAATGTTAAGCTGCCTGATATGCTGAATGCGACAGACCCTCTCTGACTCAATTAATCATGAACTGAGAACTCTGAACTAACCCAGCGCATATCGATTGTTAGAATATCTTAGATACGAGCAAGTGGTTGATTGTTTCAGTGAGAACTGTTTGTTCACTCTAGGTCTTGAATCGATAGTGCTTGTTGCAAAATTTGACAGCTGCAGAGGAGTATTGAATCACAATTGAAGAAAACAATGCTCACTTAATGCCTGGTGACGACTCAGGAGCACAGAAAGATAGGTTCCGGTGCCGTCGTCGCCTCCAATTGAGTGTTGTTTCTGTCGGCTTTAACTGGGGTAGAAATATGTTAAAGGAGTAGGATGATATTTAGTTTCTATGGCATGTTTATTTCGCGGATGTTAATCTAACTCCCACTTCTGGAGGATTCATTCTCCCATTTCGTGTGATTTGAAATGATATTCTTCTCCTTTCGGTATTTGTAGACATTTCATCTACCATATTGACGGCAACTCACGACAACACTGTGCTGATCTGCCGAAGGATGATATCAAAGTCAGAGTTCTAGCATCCTTACTCTCCGTTGAAACATCACGCATAGAAATGGTTTTTGTTGTGTGTTGATTTTCATTTCACGGAGGTTTGCGTTTTTGACGGACCCTGCGTAATTCTATACACTCACGACCCCGATATTCTATTTGATAGTATCAGCTCTTTCGACTCCGTTACATCCCCAAGCTTCAGAAAAACTCCCATGGCAGCATAGAATGCTCTTCTTTCTGCTTCATTTCTTGGTCCAGGACAAGCCAGCTACTAACATAGCTTGACTTGCGTGAGTCAAGTTATAAACACCCTTAACATTTTAGTATCAGGGGCACGGCGAGCCGTCTTCATGGGAAGTAAAAAACTATGATTGAAAGCTAGAGCTGCAAGAGAAGGCTCTACTTGTGTGACTTAACAATATCAACAAACGTGGAATATATTAGTGTGATTCTGGGACTAAGCCATTAGACCTTGACCGCAGGCTCTTGAAGTGTAACGCATATGGACTATGTATGTGGACGAGCATGATGAGTTCTTGCTTGGAGGATGTAATTGTCTTATAATTGTACTTGGAGTCGCTTATCTCCACCGAAGGCCATCGTTTACAATAAACCGCCATTTTCAGGCAGATAGATAATGCATCCTCTTACACATGGCTGTGCTAGCACAAGGGAAGAGCACGACATTTTATGCGGCGCCGGATGGGACTTGACAATGCACGCACTTGAACGGTAGGGGGATGGACTGGGGACATCTATTTTTACCTGTCGAGCAAGCACATACGTACCAAGACACAAGACCCGACAGGGGGCAAGGAACTTGGTTCAGGGACCGACTGGCCAGCGATAGACGCGGGATCCAGGGAGAGGCTTGTCCTGCTTGTGGGCATCTGCATTGAATTTGTTGCTGGGAAGAAGTATTTCATGGAAACAAATGTTAGGCTGCCGTTTTGTTTGTGCAGAGTCCCTTTGGCAGCGGCCTGGTGCCCGTAGTTACTTGATCCCGTCATATCCGGTAGAAATCAGGTGCGCTTTGTATACCTACAGTACTATGTACCTAGGTAGGCATTCGTACGAATGCCTCGGGCCTAAAACCATTACTGATGCATGTAAGACGTTGGTCTCAGTCCCTGAATTCGGGACGGACTCGGACTTCTTATCTAGGATTTGACATCTGACATCTGGAAGGCTTCAATGTCAAGGGTGTCTAGCCTGGTTGGCATCCCTCCTGACGCTCTCACGCGCAGCGCGATGTTGGCGTTCTAGGCGTGTTCTGGCCAGGGGGTGGCCCCTCGGTGGGATGGATGATGGATGGGCCTCGTTGGCCGGTCTTGGTGTTTCACGGGCCGGGTAAAACACCTCCGCAGTCCCCTTTTGCTACCTAACAAGTACCTAGTGCTGCTAACACGCGCGCGGGTCTGTGCCTGTCTGTTTGTCTGTTTGTCCGTCTGGCTGACCTCGTAAAAGACGACGCGTAACCGAAGGGCTGAGTAGACTATGTTGTAACTAGATCGAGATGCATCGGGACGAAGCAGGTCGTGCGTGGAGTGGGCTTTTGTTTCCCATCCGTGACGTGATCGGAACATGGCTCCATCGGGCCCCCCAGGGATCCATTTCATCATCCATCCATCCCTTCCAGTGGAGCTACAGCCGGCAGACCACTGCGTTGCAGCGCCTGATCAGTACCTACGAAGTAGGTACCGTCCGTCGGGTCCCATGGATCGCTTCATGGAGGGGTTCTTTGAGATGGATAGAAGACGCATCAGGGGACAGCGGACAGCCACTGGCGTCCTGGTCGCCGGGAACTTCTCGGGGTGCGGCAAAACCAGTCCTATTGCGGCCTGCGATTATGTCCCTATCTACGGCATCATTGACTGATGGGATTGTCCCAGAGTCCAGGTGGCAACTGGGCCCTGTCTGACTGATTGAACCTGAGACGCAGCGCCAGATTCAAGTGCGTGCAGCTGACACCTCGAAGAGCCCAGTGGAGGCGACCTAAGGTAGGTACTTACTTAGCTTCCATTACCTTAGGTACCTAAAGCCCAGCCGCTCCCGGCGCCCATAGCGGCCACGGCGCTAGTGCGTCCACTGTACGAACTTGATCCCCCCGCCATGCCTTGTCCGTCGTCTTACGACAGGTACCTCTCCTTCCGGCTCTGGGCTGAAGGCCACCAAGTACCACCGCAACCACGCAACACTTGCCCATGTCCATTCGTAACACTTCCATCCGTCTCGCTCTCTCGTCTCTCTCCTTCCGTCGGGTCGCCGTCATCCTTCTTCTCGTCATACATACATACATCCGTACCTACATCTTTGTGCGCGTGTGCTTGTGTGTTTCTTCCTTTTTTTTTGTTTCCTCGCAGCTTCTCCCTGTCTCCTCCTTCCTCTCCCTGTCCTCGACCTTGATCACAGGCATCCCTCGCACCGAATGATTGGCGGGAACCTGACGTCGGCGTCGTTATCTCCCTAAGGCCAGGCGGGAGCTGCATCACATCACCCGACCTCACCTCTCACCTTACCAGCCCTTGTTATTATACCTCGCCATCCTCTCTCCTCGCCTCGCCTCGCCTCTTCTGTCCCAATCCTCCTCTTCCCTTCCCTCCTCTCCTCTCGCCTCTCTCCCCAACGCCCGTCATCATGCGCCCTCCTCGAATCGCCATTCTCGTCTTCTTCCTCACCGCGTCCTTCTTCCTGGTCTTCGGCGCTCTCAGGCCGTCCCCGCCCCGATCCGCCGCCGCCGCCAGCGCCTCCTCCACCTACCCCGCCACCAACAAACCCACCGAGCCAAAGTCCAAGTCCCAGTCCCAGTCCCAGTCTGCGACGTCCAAATCCAAGTCGCCCAAGTCAGTATGGGGCTTCATGTACTACAATACGCCCTTCTCGCTTTTCCCGCCCAACGCCGCCATTAGCTTGACCGAGGACAACAGCACCTCCTTCGCCGCCCGTCCCGCCGCCTTTGGCGCCAGGCTGGTCGCAAAGGGCCTCAGCGGCCAACTGTGGGTGGGCAGCGGCTTTGCCGATGATACCCTTGGTCTTGGAGGGGAGTTGGGCTGTAGCGATCTACCAGGATGGGACCAAGGCACCAAGAATGCAAAGGTGAACAAGGCTCTTCGAGAGGCCATCCCGCAGGCTGCTGTGCCCAAGGTTGGCCCCCCCAAAGATTCCGACCAAGATACCGACGACCTCCATCGCGGCCCCAGCGCTAGCCCGAGGCGACAGCCCACCCCCGCTGCCGGCCATGATCACGACGCCCACCTGGACGAAGAAATTGAGGGCAAGATTGTGTTGCTGATGCGCGGTGGATGCGGCTTTCTCGACAAGGTCATGTGGGCACAGCGCCGAGGCGCCATCGGTGTTATCGTCGGCGACAACCAAAAGGGCGGCCCTCTAATCCAGATGTTCGCCCACGGTCCCGAAGTCGACAACGTCACCATCCCTTCAGTCTTCACTGCTCGGACGACTGCTCAGCTCCTTTCGTCGCTGACACAACCCGGAAGCTTCATCGAGGAGACGCTGGATGACGAAGGAAACTCCGTGCTCAGGGTCCGGCAAGCGCCCAAGGCCAAGTCAGAGAAGAAGAACCAACAGAAGAAGCAGAAGGGCTCTCCAGCGTCAATTCGCCAGAAGAGATCCATCTCAACCTCTGATATCAGCAACCGATTCGCAAGACTTTTCGCTCGGAGACGACCAATCGCCTCGGTACCCGTTGAGAACCGAGCTTTTACAGAGAAGAGAATGACCAAGAATCCTCGGAGTCCCCTCTCGAGCGAGACCTATTACGAAGACGGATCCGACAGCCCTAGAAAGGAAGACAACTTCCTTACTAAGATCTTTGGCGCTAAAGAGGAAGCAAATGACGACTACGATGCAACCAACGCCTTGCTTAAGCCGGTGGCCGAGGATGTCCGACTTCCCGATGAATCCGACTCCCCCGTCCGTGAAGGGCTGTGGGTGACCATCACCCCAACTAGCAACGCGAGCCCCTTCTTCGATACGCTGCTTGTTCTCGTCATCAGCCCTCTTGTAACCCTGACCGTTGTCTACGCCATGCTCATCCTCCGCGCCAGGATCCGCCGGAGACGATGGAGAGCTCCCAAGTCCGTCGTTGAGCGACTCCCGGTTCGCACATATCACACTGTCGCTAGGTCTCCAAGCGTCACGCCAAGGACCCCTTCGCCGACTAGCACTTGTCCTACTACACCGCTGCTACAGGATAGCCCTTCGCGCCCACGCCCACGCTCAAGAGCTACTGGAGAACCCGAGGACGAGGCCCTGTTGGCACCCAGCGCTGCGATTGCTACTCCTTCGTCGGGATCCCGCAACCCGCCTCGGCCAGAACGCGAGAAGGGGTCTGGTGGTTTCTCTGCCGAGTGGAAGAAGTACATGGGTCGCCAGGTTGAGTGTGTTGTGTGTTTGGAGGAGTATGTTGATGGTGAGAGTCAAGTGATGAGCTTGCCGTGCGGCCACGAATTCCACGCTGATTGCATGTGAGTATAACTTCCCTTTCTTCTGTAAGACTCGCGACTAATTCTAGTTTCAGTACACCTTGGCTGACCACCCGTCGACGAACATGCCCCATCTGCAAGGGCGACGTCGTTCGATCTCTCGCTCACGGCTCAACGTCTGAACCTCACTATGAACCGTATCGCGACGACAGCGAAGACGACGAGCCTGTTGCCGAAGGCTCCGGTTCGCGGTCCGCCGAACCAGAGTCCGACCTCGAACAAGGCCTCCCTTCGCCCGAAGCGCGCCCCTCTCGGGGGTGGACACGACACGAAGGTTGGCTGAGTGTCTTTTCCAGCGGGTTTGTCAACAGGACGCGATCACGGCCCCCTACGGATCGCAGTCGATAACGGTGTGGTACACCGCTTGTATGGCATGATTCTGTCTCGTCGTCGCCGCATTGGTTTCTATAGCGGCGTATTTTGATCTGGGTGGCGCATTTTTAGCACAGCGCGTTATCGGTCTTGGGTACAACAGCACTCTACGCAGGTCGGATTTCATTGATTTTCTCGGGAATTGTTCTGTTCAGTATTAATACCGCGGTCTTGGAGGAGAGGTCGGGGATGTAGATCGTCGGGAGGAGTGCAAGGCGCAGTGGGAGATAATATGCATGGGTGCTTGGATGGAGGCTTCAATATACCCTCTCAACCGGTCGCCAACATTTCGGCAGCCTGTCTCACATACAAAAATGGTTAATAGTTTACCACCATGATGCTTAGATGTCTAGCAGTGCTGATACTATGCTATTACAACAGACGGACGGTTTGAGTAAGGTTGTGTGAACTCCAGAAGCATGCCATTCTATTTAACCCAAGCCGTATGATTTTCTTTATTTTTACGTTCCAACTCCTGCTAAATACCTGGTCTAGATGTATCCCTTGAGGACGGCTGCCTCGGCGTTCAGTATCGATGAACCAGCCGCGCCAATGACGGCTGAGGGCGAAGTTAGCGAGTGCTTGCTTTCGACGTGACGGTCGTGGAGACTTACTGTTGTGGCTGAGAGCAACGAACTTGAGATCGAAGATACCGCTCTCGTCCTCGCGCACGCGGCCGACGCTGACAGTGTAGCCACGGCTCAGCTCGCGGTCCAGACGGGGCTGGGGCCGGTCGGGCTCGTCGTGGACCATGATGGCAGGCTTGGGCGCCGAAGGGCAGCCGAGCGTTTCGGCCTCGGACGTGTAGCTGCGCAGGGCCTCCTTGACCTGCTCGGCCGAGGGCGCGGGCTGGCGCTCGAACTTGAGGCTGACGCAGGCGGTGTGGCCGTCCATGACGGGGACGCGGTTGCAGGCGGCGGAGACGCGGAGGCCGTCCTGCTCGACAAAGGCCGTCTTGGCGTCGTCGATGCGGCCGAGGATCTTGCGGGCCTCGGTCTCGAGCTTGTCCTCCTCGCCCTGGATGTAGGGCACGACGTTGTCGATGATGTCCATGCTGGAGACGCCGGGATATCCCGCGCCCGACACGGCCTGCATGGTGACGATGCTGACGGTGGAGATGGGGCCGAAGGCGGCCTGGAGTGCGGCGAAGGGGATGACGAGCCCGATGACGGCGCAGTTGGAGTTGCAGACGAGGAAGCCCTTGGTGAGGCCGCGCTTGGCGCGCTGGTGCGGGATGAGGTCGAGGTGCGGGAGGTTGACGGTGGGGACCACGAGGGGCACGAGGGGGTCGCGGCGGTAGTTTTTGGCGTTGGAGAAGACGGGGATCTCGGCCTTGGTGAAGGCGAGTTCTATGGAGCGTTGGCTCGTGAGCAGGACGACGGATTCTGTGCCCTTCCCGCAAGGTTCGTCCGAGCGAGACGGGAGGGGAGGGCCATACCGATGTCGCCGGCGACGTCCGAGTCCAGGCCGCTGAAGACGACGTCGCAGTCCTGGAACTCGTCCGTCCTGCACTCCCTCACCACCATGTCGGCGACGTCGCCCATGGGCGCGGCCTGCTTCCACCGCACGGCGTCCTTGTACTTCTTGCCGGCGGAGCGGGACGAGGCGCCGATGGCGTGGAGCTTGAGGAAGGGGTGCTGGGCGAGGAGGAGGATGAAGCGCTGGCCGACGGAGCCGGTGCATCCAAGGACACCTAAGTAGGTCGAAGAGCCGACGGTTAGCCGCTGTTCCGTGGGCGCGGCGACGGGTGGGCAATGGAAGGGGGGGGAAGGGGAATAAGGTGGAGGGGCAAAACGTACCGCACTTCTTGATGTTGAACTCGGAAGCCATGGTGTCGAGGGGCTCTCCAATTGCGTCAATTGAGGTTCCAATAACACGATATAGGATATGCACAAGATGCAGCGAAGGAAGTTGGAAAGAAAAGGAGATGGTGCACAGGTGGAAGATGGGAAATTTTGGTGTTGAGGCGAGTGAGTGAGTCGACGGACGGAGCAGGACCCCGCCATCCACGCCACAAAGTGCGCCCGGCCATCGGAGGTCATTGGCGTCGGGACGGATCCACATGGCATGTTCGTCCACTTTGCGTAATTACGGCCCGAACGGTTTCCAACGCGATTCACGTGAGTAGATAATTAGAATGCCAAATCTCAATTCTTCAATTCTCAAGCCCCGAAATAAGGCGTACGTTCTAGTCAGAATACCTGCAGTCACATAATGCCCATCGCAATGCTAAGTTGAACCCTTGGCTCTCAACCGAAGCCCCAGTCCCGTCCAGCATGTCTGCTGGAACCGCCCATTCATTCATTATACGACTCACCCAAGTCTCTCTGCCCAAACAGAAAAATCCGATTGTACCCAAACGCCGACCCATGCAGCATGCTCCCAGTTCGCCAAGTCGTGTCACGGCCTTGTAGTCGCGTGCCTGCGCCACCATTACATCTCTGGTTGCGGTAGTCAAGATTCGATGGCGCTGTTTCGGTCGTTGTTGGAGTACAGTCGGAACTGGATAAAGATGATGCAGTCTTCGACAATGGTGCCCAGCGATCCCAGGAGCCAGGGGAGTGCCTTGAGCAGGTAGCTACCCTCCTGCGAATAGGCGACCAGGCTGACACCGTACGTCAGGTTGCCAGTGAGAGAGAGCATGAAAAATAGTAGCGCGAGGCCTATGCCCAGATTAGCTGTCGTTTGCGGAAGATGTGCCATGGCAACCCACCTTCACATGATTGCTCTCGGTAGTTCTTGATGATTTGAGGGATTCGAGCGCTAGAAATGAGTCAGACAGGTCGAGCATCATTGAGCCGGGCGCACATACCACAGATAGCAAACAGCACTGAAGTATCCCAGGGCAAGGCCAATGATCTCGGTCGGGCTCTTCGTCGCAGACGAGTCATGGGCCGTCGGCTCGGGGCCGTCCCAGGCGCCGACCTTGTACGAGACAAACCAGCCGGCAAAGCCCACGACATAGACGGCGAGCAAGCTCAGCGCATTGTGAATCCACGGGTGGCTGTCCGGGGTCTCGTCCTCGCCGGCGACCATCTTCAACAAGGGATCCATCGACGTCTCAGTGTGTGTCGCGTGACGGCGCTGCGATCCGGGCAGGCCAAACGAGGAGCTCCTCCGCCTCGGCCTCGCGATCAGGGGAGACTCCTCCGAGGCGTCGGTGGGCTGTGCATGGTGCTGTCGGGCCCTGCGGCGGGCACTGACGGTGTTGTAGTAGACCGTCTGGGAGATGAGGATTACGTCGGCAATGCAGAAGTAACAGGCCAATGCGACGGCGGTTGGGGCGAGGCCGGTGAACAAGGCTCCTGGGGGGTTCGGTTAGCATCCGTTGCGGCGGGTGATGGCGTACGCCACTGAAGTGAAAATTTCCGAATCAAAGGGGGAGCCGGCGAATCCATCTCGGTGGAATTTGGATGCGAAAGCTCTAGGGGCGCAACCGGCCAGAGCGAAAACAGAAAGTAGAGAGCACGAACCGACGAGATTTGCCGCGTCTCCTATCAGCCAGACAATGAGGAAGGCCATGCTGAGGCCATCGGCGCTTTGGGCCCTGTAGTTGGCGGCCAGCTGCGGGAGCTGCAACGGGCGGTCAGTTAAGCTTTGGAGGATGCAGCGCATCGCAGCGGCGCGGGAAACGCCCGGCACGAAACACGAGGCAGAAACGCACGAGAAGACAGATCCAGGCAGTCAAGCTGATGCTGCCGAAGACGCCGGACAGGGCTTCGGTCATTGGCAGGGCGCGGGCCGCAGCGGCGAGCACCGTGGTGGTGAGGAGGGGCATTGTTTGGGTCGAGCGAGGAACGGTGCTGGTTGTTGAAGAGGGTTGTTGAAGAAGAGGCCGCCGAACTGATTCCGAAGCGAAGCGGTTGACCAGAAAGCCTTCCAGAAGCCAGCAGCCAGAGAGGGGAGGGGGATGTGGAGGAGGATGAGGAGCTCACGCGACCAGGCTCGAAAGGCGGCTGCAGTGATTTAATAAGGGAGGGGGAGGAAGAGTCAGGTCACACATGGAGCGGCCCGTTGTCGGACAAGGTGAGTCGTCTTATCAAGGAACGAAGCACTCAGGCCCCAAGCGGGTTGGTTTATCGGTGGCTATCAAAAGAAGGAAAGAAAAAAAGCCCACCCAGGTTGCTCGCTAAGTTGCAACCGGACTGCCTGTATTGGCCAGGGCTTATCGCTGCCGGGTGCTGCTGTACTGTGACGCACAGGGCTGCGGGGCGGGATCTTGTGAGCTCTAAAATCGGGGCACACAGGGTTCCCATTACGGCATTGCCCTGTAAGCGGGTTCGGCGTTTGGCCCCATGCCTACCGAGCCGGCCTGGACGCTGGACGCACTGCACCTTCACGGTTCGTGGCGGCGTGCCCACGGCCGGCTGTGACCGTACGCAAGGTACGTCTGATACCCTACGATGCGACCCCAGCCGCAGCATCACCGCATCCGTTGATAAGGACTGCAGTGCCGGTGAGAGCTGGGTTTCGTGCTCCTCCGCCTAGAGTACTGTCGCACCTGGGTCCCTATCTTTCCTTTTCCTTGGCGTGGAGCTTCTCTCCGCATATGTCTCAACGGATGCAGATCCCTTCACCAAGCTGTGCCCAGCTTCCAGTATGTAGAGACAGCCAAGATTCCGCCCCATTTCTCCATGTGGCAGTCCAGCCAGCCATTTGCAGATGCCGCCCACACAATGGCGATTCACAAAGAGACACAACTCGGCAGAGCAAAGCATCGATAGCCACAGCTGATAGCCACAGATGATAGCCACAGACCATTCAGAGACACGCAGGCCTGGTCCGGCTTCACGTGGGGCACCGCATGCCGTCACAGCCCCCGTGATTCGCTCTCGTCAGCCGAAGCTGGCCTCTCATGGACCCCGGCTGGTTCCTCTAGCAACTTGACCCAACCAGGTGTGCTGATGCTCGGCACTCTGAATCTAGGCTAGCTAGTTCATGCTCTCAGCTCGCGCCTCAGACGCGCGGATGTATGTTTATACTGGGTATCCGTAGGCAGAAGGGTATATATGAGCTATCAAGCTACTCGCGACTTTGAGCTCCGCTTCTGCTTGTTCTGATCTCCACCACCAAGGTAATTGATCTGGGGAGCATCTATCTATTCGTATTTCTCGCATTCCAATTCATCACCGACTACATCCGACCATGAAGCTCCTCTCCGCCAGCGCCCTGGCCGTGGGCGCCATCGGGCTTCCAGGAGCCGCAGCCTGGGGTAGTACGTGATATCCACCTCCGAGCTCGGGCTTGAGAACTGAGTGAAACTAATGGACGGATCGACTAGGTCTGGGTCACATTACCACGGCATATCTTGCCAGCCGCCTCGTCGACAACACCACCG
The DNA here is from genome assembly GCA_019137255.1 of Corinectria fuckeliana. Classification (NCBI taxonomy): domain Eukaryota; kingdom Fungi; phylum Ascomycota; class Sordariomycetes; order Hypocreales; family Nectriaceae; genus Corinectria; species Corinectria fuckeliana. The sequence continues at coordinate 283,691 of WPDH01000152.1, read as the reverse complement.
AGGCTTTCTTCCAGGACCTGCTGGGCAGCCAGGAGCCCGACTACCTCGCCCTGATCGCGCCCTGGGCCGACTCGATCCGCTACACCGACTGGGGCCGATACACCAAGAACTTCCACTTCATCGACGCCCACGATGATCCCCCGACCGACTGCAGCGTCGACTACGAGCGCGACTGCAAGGACGGCGGCTGCGTCATCAGCGCCCTGGCCAACTACACCAAGCAGTCGCTGGACGCCGAGCTGCCCGCCTGGCAGCGCAACCAGGCGGCCAAGTTCGTCGTCCACTTCATCGGCGACATGCACCAGCCGCTGCATAACGAGAACGCCGCCCTGGGCGGCAACCGCATCTACGTGCTCTTCGATGGCCACCGATACAACCTGCACCACGTCTGGGACAGCTCCATCATGGAGAAGTGGCTCGGCGGCCTGCACGGCGCGCCGTTGACCATCGCCGAGAGGTGGTCCAGCCAGCTGGCCGTGGAGATCTCCGACGGCAAGTTTGCGGACGAGAAGGACTCGTGGTTGAAGGACCTGGACCTGGACGACCCTATCAACAGCGCGCTGGCCTGGTCGAAGGAGACCAACGCCCTCGTGTGCACGCATGGTAAGCCGGCCCGGGGATGTCGGCGAGGTTTGCCTTGATAAACATACTGACAAATGGAAATAGTGTTCCCGGAAGGCCCAGCCGCCATCGTAGGCCAGGAACTCGGAGGCGAGTATACGAAGAACGCCGGCCCCGTGATTGAGAAACAGGTCGCACGCGCAGGATATAGGATGGCTGCATGGCTAGACCGCATTGTTGATGCCTATCAGGCTAATCACCAGATTTCCGAGGAGCTGTAGACGAAGACATCAGCCGTAAACGCCAAGAGACGGGATAGGGACACGAGATGAGCTACGAGCGGCGAGCATTTGACATATTGACTTTTTTTTGCGAAATCAAACCGTTTAGAGTAACAGAAAGGCTGGGTTCGCATTGTCTCAGCCTCAGTGACAGTTCGAGGAGGGGGATGGCCAAGCGGAGGCGTGATGGCATCGTCAATGCGCTGTTTGGCCCAGGTGTTTGTGAACCGGCTCACTACGAAAGAAAAAAACCATGAGCGCCCGCAGCAATTTCCAGGAAACCCATGCTGCCTACAGTGCTGCTGTGAGAACTGATCAAGTGGACGAGATGGGATGAAAGATGGCATCGCGCTCACTAATGCGCGGGACCTGGGGCCAGCCGTTAGCCTGAGTCTTGGACTGTCTCAGCTCCGGAGACGAGGTTGGAACTATTGTTTGCTCAGCCCAAATGTTCGGTAGAAGGAGAAAGAAAAACGGGTTTCACGGGCCTTCCTTCACAGAGGCCCCGAACAAGTCTCAAGAATCCAGGACAAAGCGACAAGATCGGGGGCGTTTCAAAAAGTGGGCATGTGTCATCCAGGTCACACGTCACGACCGAAGGGTTACATCGCAGGGGCAGCCGAGTTCCGTGTGTCTCTCTGTTCAGTCAAGGAAGGGTGTTTTTATTTTATTTTACGCCGATACCTCGATGCCACGTCTCGGATGCCGGCGAGCAGGACGGGGAGGCATGGAGTTCTGCATCGAGCTAAGCCAGTAGTCTATCCAAGCTAGACTACTTAGATTGAAGACTTTGGGATGGGCGACGGAGGTGCGAAGTTGCGGGGAGAACTGGCAGATTGGGGGCGGTTTGGGGCGTCGTGTTTGAGCTGGGCCCAGGGCGGATGAAGTCGACGTTTGACGGGTAGCTCTCACGACGGTGGACGACTCGGCGCTTCGGATGATGGCGATGATCCTGGGAGGGACGTCGGGATAACCTCGCCGTGTTGTTCGAAGCCTTGCGACTAAGCCGCCATGGCGGAGACGAATGACCCTTGCGGTGAGAGCACCAAAGATACTTGTAAAGATGGAAGTCCCGGCGGCTGCAAGGCACCGTGCTATATCCGTACTCTGGCCGCGGGACGCATGTAAAGCGAAGACAGCCTCTCAGCATGTCGACCAGCATTGCAACCCCGGAAGTGAATCGTCGATCGGATGCGACCGACGGCAACCAGGCCCCCAACCAGCAAGATTAAGCTAGAATCAAACGGCAACAAATGGATCCCTCTCTACTGTTTTTTTTTTTTGTCTTTCTCTCCTTGTCTTCACCCCAACCTTGATGCTACTCTACGTAAACTCTCAGACACCGCGCTTGCTGGCGTCGTCTCGGAGGCGAAACGCCGTGTGCCTGGCATCCCGCGGGTGAGGGGCCTTTGGCGGGAGGCGCCATTGGCTGTGCCGCCGGGTCGCCGTCGGCCGAACGAGTTTTATTAGACGGCCGCGGGGAGAGGAGGAGTTTGGGAGTTGGCTGCGACATCTAGAGCCGCATCGCTCCATGCGGTACCGCCGTTCTGGCGACGGGCCGGGGCTTTCTTGTTCTTGGCTGGTAATGTTGGGTTGTTGGAGCCTTTGCAGGCCTCTGTCAGGCCCGCCGCCGACAATCTCGCCCAATGCCCTGACGCACATCACCAACACCTGGGCTCTCCGCCACCTCTCCGCCACCGTCATAACCCAACCCCTGACGCTCCGAGGACTGCCTCCCAGTATCGGCTCTGTCTCGCGTGCCTCCTCCGTATCCGCAGCTCTCCGTCTCACGATGCCAAGCCCGCCACTGCAGCAGCTCTTTCGAGTTTGATCTGCTCTCCGCCAGGCCGTCCTCTTCGCCAAGGGCCTTTCTCTCTCTCTCTCTCTCTCTTCTCCCGTCCCGCCCCGTCTCTGCAACCTCGCGGAGATGCGACCTTTCCAATGCCGGGCCCCTTGCCTCCGCCGAGCTGGCGGCCGTCTGATGTGCATCTCCGAGACACGCTGGAGCCTTGCAGTGAATCGTTCTCGGCATCTCAGCTCCGCTTTCTCTACCAGCTTAGTCCTCTATTAATGTCATGTTTTAAACCCTCTCAAACACCCTCCAGTTTCTTGTTGACCAGTTCCTCTGCCTTCTTCTCTTCTCTTCTTCTTCTCCTCATCAACGCTGGCGGTGTGTCTCTGTTCTACATTCGTTCCTTTTCGTTGAGACTCGGTTGATCCTGTGTCTGTGACCATTCCTTTCTCATTTATTATTCAACCTTTTACTCGGTCTGGAACCAACCCTTCTTCATATTTACCGAAAAGGCTTTTTCAATCATATACCAACATCATCTCTTCTTCTCTTCTACGGCACTGAGATCTCTCTAGTCAACATGCAGATCAAGGGCCTTCTCGTCGCCGTCTTGGGCATGGCTGCCCTCTCGGACGCCGCTGTCGCCGCTAATAAGTCTCCCTTTTCTCGCGCCCTTCATCGAAGACAGTTCGGCGGCGGTTTCGGCGGCGGAGGTAACGGCGGCCAGGGCAACAACGGCGGTCAGGGCAATAATGGCGGCCAAAGTAACAATGGCGGCCAAGGCAACAGTGGCCAGAACCAGGGGGGGAATACCCAAGCCGACGCTGGTGGCAGTGGTTCAACGGCCCTAGACCAAAAGAATGTCCAAACTGGCTCCCAGCAAGATGGAAACCAACAGCCGGCAGATGGCCAATCAGCCTCCGCAACGTAATTATCTTGTTCTTACCTATAATCCCAAACACAATAGCTAATTCGCTGTCAGTGACGCTGCCAACTTCATCAACTTCTGCTCGGGCGAGACTCTCACCAATGGCGAGCAGAATGAAGGAGGATCCTGCAACGGAATTCGTCAGTAACCTCCGAGCCCCTTCATCACACTCCCGTACTGACTACGTTAGCCATGGGTAAAATCCCCAGCACCAGCAACATGGTCTCGTCCGTCTTCACCAGCCCGCAAAACGGCGACAATATCGCCGCAAACACAGACTTCAACATCTCTGTTCAGACGTCCGGCTTGGAGGCTGGGACCTTCACCAATGCGAAGACCACCTACTATTCGGCTCCTCAAGACCTCAACGGCAACGGCCAAATCATCGGCCACACCCACATCACCGTCCAAGACACAGGAAACGACCTGAATCCGACTACTGCTCTGGACCCCACCAAGTTCGCCTTCTTCAAGGGCGTCAACGATGCTGGCAATGGCCAGGGACTGCTCTCTGCCACTGTCGACGGCGGCCTTCCTGCCGGCAACTACCGTGTCTGCTCCATGTCGTCTGCGGCGAACCACCAGCCTGTGCTGATGCCCGTGGCTCAGCGAGGTGCTCAAGATGATTGTGTTAGAATCACTGTCGGCGGTAACGGTGGCAACGGAGCCAACAGCGGCAACGGAGCCAACGGAGCAAATAACAATGGCGGCAACAACAACCAAAATAACGGCGGCAACCAGGGTCAGAACAAGGCTCAGCAAGGTGATGCCACACAAACCGGCGGTGCACAGAATGGTGGCACGCAGCAAGATAACACGCAAAACAACGGTGGGAACAACAACTTCGGCGGTGGTTCCGGTAGAGGCAACAGTCAGTTCTCGCAGCAGAGCTCTCAAAACCAGCAGGGTGCTAACCGCAACCAGACGGCTTCGGACGCAGTCGGGGACGGGGCCGGGTCTAGATAAAGCGGCAACGGAAGGTCCATTCATGTTACTACGCTCGACGGTGCCGTTAGCCCAGGAGGCCTCGGGTCACCGGCGACAATAGCAGGGCCCTTCGAGGAGGCAATTGTTTGTTCGCGTCCCGAATCTTTAGTGTTTCCGAATGAAGCGTGGAGGAATTCGCAACGTCGAGCTCGAGTTGAGTAGGTTTGAAGCGACTGGGTCTTCTGCTCAACGTGCTCATCACCGCGAGCACGGCCTGGTCATTGCGTTCATGGTTTGTGTACTAATTGCTGGGCTCAGAAGAGCTGGGGGCTTGGTCCGAGGCTGGTCAGATTGGCAGCCTTGCTTGATATTTAGGTGCCTTTTGTCTGCACGGGATGCCGATGGGTAGAATTGGCTCTTCCTTCTTAGGGAACCCGCGACACAATTTGTATAGAAATTTATTTGCTCTGTTACTTTAGCCTGAATCAATAGTGAACTCCAAGGAAAGACCCCCGCGCTCGGTATCGAGAGGATATTGTCTGAGCCATTCGAATAGAAGATTTGAAACTACTACATTTTTGGCTTGGGTCTTGTGCCATGAGGATCACACACTCGCGCCAGCGCTCTGCGACGGTGGCGGTTCCGAGCTCCGTGAAACCCGGTAAAACCGGTCTTCGAGGATCCGGCCGCTTGGGTTCCAGATGTAAGCCCTCGTCAATGCCTCTCGAGTAAACTGCAAGTCTAGGGTGGGCTAAGTATAGGTATTGTCCCATCTTCAGACAGTCAGAGCCACGTCAATTACTACTTCCTTATGAAAATCTCCGCAAAGTCGGAACTGCTTTGTTAATTTTAGATTGAGATCGTTTTTCTTCTCAGTTCTCACCCCTTCCGTGCTATGAAGGTTGCCTCGATATTTATAAGCGTTTTATCCAAAGTAGCGTAGTCTTAAAATTTCAACAAAGTGGTTCATTTACGTAGACTCTGTGCTGTGCGAAACCGAATCTTAGGGGGTTAAATAAAGTAATCCGTTTTCTTGAACCAGGGGATATGTTACTGCGGAGCCTGCTCGTCAACTTGCTTTTTGTTAATTAGATATTGACCATGATTCGAACTTGGCTGATCTCACATTGGAGAACATGTATTAACGAAATTTAAGTAAAGTTGTCTCCTTGGAGTGTTTATACCACCCACAAAACTAGGTGATGGGGATCAAGAGGAGACGACCACTCTCATGACACCACAGTGGACAACGATTGCAAGCCACCATGAATCGAGAACTCTCTATCTTCACGTAGGAGAAACTCCCCGGCAGTACCAATGCAGCCAGCCCGTCGGCAAAAAGCATCAGACCCAGGATCCCTGACCATGACCGCGGAAACTGGACGCCATGGGGCCAGCGGAGGCTACGGCACGACTTTCGCAGCCGGCGGACGATCCGAAAACGGGCAGCCGTGAACCGGGTGTTGCTGTGGTCTGTGGCGAGTGCCCGCAGCGGGAACAAAGGCCCCGGAACTTATACAGGTGGGTTAATATCACACCAATCTAGAGGACCAAACGCCACCAGTGCTTGGCCCGGACAGCGATTTTTCAAACTCCATCTACTTGGTAGCGCTTGAAAAAGATATGCTGAGAGTGACTCAAAAGAGCCTAGTGAAAAACAAGATTGTACGAAGGTGCGAGTTTAGCTGTTCATCCACTTAGACAAGCAGACTTCCCCATGGATCTGGCACCACAAAGTGCTCCTTGAGCCAAAGCATCAAAACTCATCGCTTCGGGGAATTGCCAATGCGAATAGTTGTAGTCAGTGTTCAAGAGTATTCCGTTGTATTGAGTTGGGGTCGAATACATATTCCCCATGTTTCGCTGTCGTCAAGGGATAGTCATTGGGGTGACAATCTGAAGTCGGGGCAGCCTTGGTATTACGCGCAAGATGTAACCTCAGCGACGAGGCATCGCGAATAAGCCGTCAATGGCTGTACGTACTAATAGTTAATTTATAGGATGCTGCGTAAACTCCGCAGAGTCCGTAGCTGGTGCAGTCCATTAGCAACAGCCTTGCACGTATCTGTAGATGCTAGATAAATGGATTGACCGGGGACTTGACTCCACGATGAACAGCTTTTCGGATGGCAGAGGTGTATTCTATCGACAAGCACACCTCCGGCCGCCCGGAGACTTAGTTCCCAGCTAGCTTCTAGTAATAAGTCATACTAACATAGTGTGCCGAACAGCCGTCAGACAAGTCCTTGATGGCACAATCTCCGAGAAAGGCATCCTGGCGCCGATGAACCCAAGCCTCAACAAGCCATTGATGCAGGAACTAAAGGAAAACCATGGGTCAGTCGTCCTAGCTAGCCTTGTTGGACACATTTACTAACGGATTGCAGTATCGAATGCGTGGAGAAAGTCCTCTAGAGCCTTGCGTCGGCCATCACTGCATGCTGATGTCGGATTGGCTGCTAGATTGAATTGACTGCTGCACCAGCTGCTGTAGTGCTGCCAGCCACCGCACCACGTTCCGACACGTCTTTGAACTGTCTGGAGATAGTCTAATACAAGGCGATCTCAGATATCATGACTTTCGAGCTGCCAAGGCAGTATTCGTGGAGAAATCAGCAACTGAAATAGACCTACAGCTGTGTGCTTTCAACTTGCAAGTTCGCTGTGACCCCCGCCTAACATTTGCCCGGCTGCCTGGTCTTCCGTGCTTGTCTTCTCTCCTCGCTGTCTACATGTTTGGTCCTTACCTTGCCTTCTCCAGAGTCTCCGGTTTTAATTTCAACTCGATTGTGAGGACCTGTTTGTACATTCGAAACGGCCCCAAGTCGAGCCTCTAGTAGAGGCAACACGCCAGGATACACGTGGCCCACCAACCTTCGGAATCTTCGACGCTATAGTCATAGAATAACTAGCGCCTATTGCTAACACCTGAGTATAATTCGCACGTGCTTCGCCGCTCAAGGGTTGTATACATATGCAACTGCCACTGTCTTTCCAATGAGGTTGAGAGCCCCCCTCCCCCGTAGCCATCAGAGGCCCCTGGATCGCCACATGGGTGATGGGACCCCCGCAAGCTAAGGTAATTGGGCAGGGAAAGAGAAAGCGAGAACGAGAAAGAAGGGACATCCCAGTCTCGAAAAGAGTTTACGTAGTAGGCCTAGTAACCCACCAAGGAGGGATCGAGGGCGTCGCGGCCCAGGAAGGAAATGGAGATGGCGTGAGGGATTTTGGTCACTCTGCTCCCTCTGGCGATACGTCTCTGCCCGAGAGACTCTGGACGCGATGGAGACTGGAGTGGGAATTGTCCTAGTTTGTTTTTGGGAGTGGGACTATGGAGAAACTAGTAAGAAGAGGAGAAGGGAGGGGGGAGAGATCTGCTTGTCATCGTCAGATCCTCCCAGCCTTCCTTTTTAAATGAACGTAGGTTCACGAGTCCGAGTTCATAGGAGGTTTCCTTTCCCGTCTATCGGTTTCCCGCAAAGGGCATAGGTGCTGCAAAAACTACAGTAAGAACGAAAGGCAAGTTGGTCACCCGCGGCTCACGCCTCACATATGCGTTAGATAGTCGAACGCTGGAAGATGGCCCCTTGGCGTTCCGGTCTAGCGTACACCAGGCGGATGCGGAAGGAGGAGATCCACCCCTGTGACGGTCCATACCGAAGACTGCCCAAGATCCCTCAGGTTATGGCTTGTAATCCGTTGTCAGGCTCTCCGAGTCATCTTGTGTGAACTAAATGATCGGTTGCGCTGCTCTGGTACGGGCATTCTGGTCTTACACAAAGGTGATGCCAAGCACCAGGCTGAAAATGTTTCCTGCTTCCACCTTTATTTTGCTACCTGGTGGGATTTGAACGTATGTCCCCGTCTTCCACGATAGATTGGACCACGTAACATCCTGAGTGGACAGAGTCGACATAACGGGTTCGTAATCTCCATCAGGATACACTATGGCAGAGCCGCTGGCGGGCTTTGGTGTAGATGGCCAAGTCTGCAGGTAGCCCAGGGGAATAAGGACCAGTGTCTGGTTCGGTTCTGCACGAAAAATTCCTCCCTGGATAAGGATGAATGGGCCGTTCTGTTCAACTCCATACTTCAGATTGAGATTCGTCTTGAGCCTCGTAAGGTTCCTGACAAGAGTGCTTCCCTAGATAATTTGTCAATGAGATGCCTGATAAAAACATGCGGCTCTTACCCACGTGCTCTTCCCTGAAAACGTGAAATAACTCTTGGTGAATACTCGTCTGCTTATACTCGTGCATATCTACTCCGATAGTTTGTTTTCGAATATATGTCCCCTCATCATGTTTGTCACAAGCCTGAGTAGCTAGTTCGTAGATACGCGGGTGTGCTGGGAACGTAGCAGTCTTCTCCATGAGGTGTGGCTTCTGCTTGCTGTGTCTTCAAGCTAGGTGGCTTCAAAAGGTACAAGCTCATATACGAGGCAGAGAGATGTCTCCTAATAGCCGTGGTGGCATATGTCTGATTCCAAGTGTTGTGCGCCTCGTCGCATATTCCTTGTAAGGAGAGTGGCTTGCTTAGGCCCGAACGTACTATTGTTCGGGTGGTTGATGTTATGGTGTGATTTCATTGCAGGGCTACCGGCTAATACCCGGTTAGAGTGACAAGGCCCAGCGTCACATTAGACTAGAGAGGGGATATTCCAAGCGAGCTGTGAGACTCCGAGCACAACAGCGAGGGATGCGTTATATAGCCTCTAGTTATCTCTATCACTCAGACATCATCTATGTGAAGTTATCACAATCCCCGCGATACTTAAAGCTAATAAGAGATTAAAAGGCCTTCCTAAGCTTTAGTAGTTCTTTACTTACTTATATAACTAGATTATCTAGGCTATTTACTCTTACTACTTTATAAAGATATATAGTAAATTTTATAAATAATAGAATTAATAACCTTATTCTTATAATTATAAGAATGTTAATAGGCTGTGCTAAATTGTGATTAAATATAGTGTGATAAGCTGTTATAGTCTAAGCTTTGCCCAGCCTGAGCTAGATAAGAAAGTTATGTAAGAGTTGGGGCGGCATGCCCAACCTTCAATAGAAAGTCCTAGCCGTAAGGCTAAAAAGATCAAACGATTCGAGTAAGCTGCGTTACTCAATCGTGCCGCACAACAGGTTATAAGGGAGCTCTCTCAGCGAGCCCTCGGCGAGCCCTCCGCTTAGCCGTACCCTTACAATTATCCCCCCCTCTTAACAGCACGTCCCGGGCTGCTAGCTTATCAGTAGGCGTAGCGCAGCCTCTTCTGCTCCAGGCGCAGGCAGCCTCTTCTGCTCCAGGCGCAGGAAGCCTCTTCTGCACCGTTATAGAGGGTCAGCCCCTATAAGGTCAGGAACACAGCGACCCTGTCGCACCCGTACGTGTGTGTTAGAGGGTGGCCCGGCTCCCAGGCCTAAGATAACCACTGCTGTCAACCCCCAAGGCTTCAGTCGCAGCAGGCAACTGCACACGTTCATCCTTGTAAGCCTAGCGCCTATCGCAGTCACAAGGTTCAGCGGGGATTCGAACCCATGACCTTCCGCACAGCACTAGACCTAACGCGTACTCGAATAATTGTAAGAGTTGGGGCGGCATGCCCAACCTTCAATAGAAAGTCCTAGCCGTAAGGCTAAAAAGATCAAACGATTCGAGTAAGCTGCGTTACTCAATCGTGCCGCACAACAGGTTATAAGGGAGCTCTCTCAGCGAGCCCTCGGCGAGCCCTCCGCTTAGCCGCCCCAACTCTTACAAGTTATCTACTAAGAGGTGATAAGGCCTAGCTGCTGGGTTAGTTAGCAGCCTGTATGGGTATTTAGGTCAGATAGGTAGAAAGCTCTGCTTTCTCTCTTTTCTCTTTTTTAGCTTTATTAATCTTAATCTCTTTTAGCACCTTCTTATAGCCGCCTAAGGGCTAGCTTATCACATTTAATAAAGCTCCTTTTATGCTAAACCTTCTAATTAGAATGCGAAATTCGATCGAATAAACGAGTCCTGTCGTATGCCGCTGCCAAGCTGCATTCCCGCCAACCCGCTTCTGAAACCAGACGACAGGGATCGTAATGCGGGGGTCAGCCAACAGCTTCTCAACCAAAAGTACTAACAAGTACGGTGCATTGTGACCAGTGTCATACTCCGTATAGCCATTTGGGCTTTTGTTTACCTACAGGTTTCTTGACAGAGGGCACCAAGCAGGGCTGTATCTGTAGTGGCAACTTGTAGAAGACCCAAAATGCACTGAAGCTGAGGTATTCGTATTCCGTAGATTAACTCCGTAGTACTTACTCTACCGGTCTGCCGTCCGGATCCCCAGAGTGGAGAAGAGGCAGGGATTCGCATCGACCGGGAATGCGGACCGGGGGATCATGGCCCAGCCATCCATGCTAGGGTTATGCTCCGGGTATTGACATCCATGGCTGCCGAGAAAAGCTCTTACAAAGAGCTCCGTCGGGCCGGGCGGAAGTACGAGCTTTCTTTCTCCAGGTTGCCCACAAGCAAGTCAAACCCGAACGACGGCTGCCAAGTGCCGGCTGCAACGATTACACGCAAAAGTTGCTTCCCTCGATGGGAAAGCCTGGAGACGGAGTCAAGCCAGGACAGTTTCTGGCATAAGTTGACAGCGGAAGCGAGTGAGTGAGCGAGTGCCCGGGGCTGAACACTTGGCCGGGCTATAAATCGTAACACTGGAGTGGGAAAAGGTTGTTGGTTCAAAGACGGCCTTCCTTGTCGAAACAGGCGGTGATCTTCCCTCCCGTCACATCGCCTCCTAGTCCAGCCCCGAGCCCTGACGCCGCGACCGCCTCTAGGTTGCGTCCTCCGTCTCAGTGAGGGATCGTTATATATGTCGGGCGTTTCCTTGCTCTGTCATATATCTGCGAAGGCTCTACCTCAACCGAGTCATGTTTCACACTGCCTCCCATCGGCCACAGCTCGGAGTAAAAATAAAAATAAATAAACCCCGCGGTTGAAGGAGGAGTAGGGATGGATTGATCCGCAGGCTGTCGGTAGTTATGTCGGCTGCCTTATGTGTGGCGTAGGAATGGCTAGTCTGTGCTTTGTGTGTTATGCTGAAGGATGAAGGCAAGGTGCAGTTACCTTTTCACTCCAGCCATAGAGACGTTGCCCCAGGACTTGATAGAAACGCTCGATGGACAGCTTGGCGGATGGATGCATGCATGCATAGAAACACTCTAGATGGTGGATAAAGCGTAGTCTGTCCTGTCCATCCACGTAACGTGCATGACTCCATCGCATCGGGCAACCCCCCCCTTGGAAGCTATTTTCCCTACTCCCGCGTTTCCCTACAATGGATCTACTTTTCCCGACAGCACTTCGTACATGGACCTACAGCCTGTACAGTACCGCAGTGTACCATAATTCCGAAGCAACACCTCATCGTTAAATCCAACATCTAGGTAGGTAGCCAGTCGTCTTTAACGGGGTGCCAGTTGACCGCTCCACCGCGGACGGGCCCCGTACCTCTAGACTCCCCCTTTCTCCTACGCTCCATGCACCCAAGATGCCTCGACTTGCGGAGTAGAGACGAGGGATCTTCCAGGCCCCGGATTCCAATCCTGGAGACTATGCCCGGCCGTCTTCGGGGCCTGTCCTAGTGGAAGCTCCGCCTGGGGACGGCAGCGGCCCCACGTCCAGCGCATCGCAGGTTGGGCCGTCCTTGCGGTGGCCTCCATCTCAAACATGCAATCCACATACAGTCCACCCACCGTAATGATGTCTTCAAAGCTGCTGTGCGTTCGGGATATTATCCTTGAATAGCTAGGGATCAGGCGCCGGGTCAGGAAGCGGCCAATATCGATAGGGAACACCCGTTAGGGACGCTGCGTGCCAGACGGTCCCCGTTCTCTCTCTCCCGCCGACCATGTATCTACTCGCTACTACAGATATACCTACTCGATCGTCCCCTCAGCCTGTCGATCCAGGTCGTCGTCAAGGAATCTCACCTCTCTCCTTCCGTCGACTCGTTCTCCCTAGCACGGAGTAACATAGCCGGTTCTAAACCCTACCCAGAACCCCTCAGACCTGGTGTCGTTGGCTTGGAGGCCGGGTCACCTCCTCCGCTTCACTCATACCTTACATCACGGCGAACAAGAAGACAGACACCAGCTTCAAGCTCCCGCCATCATGTCCATCATTAGTGAGCGCTCGGCCGAGGGCCGGATCGAAAAGCAGCAGCCGGTTGAGTCCCTGAGTCAAGAGGAGACCACCACTCCTCGCTCGTCGCATACTCCCACCGACACTGAGAAGGTCGTCTTCGCCGACGGCACCTTCGAGTATGTCGACAAGCACGCCCTCGGCGGCGACTACGACCAGATGCCCGTGGGCTACTACAGGAGCCCTCAATTCCTCGGCACCCTCGCCGTTAGCCATATGTCCGAGTTTCCCTGGACAGCGTTATTAAAGCTAACAACTTTGGATAGGCTCAATGTTTCGCCAGTATCATCGCCTACCTGGGCTGGGTGCTCCCGGCTAACACCTTGTATGTGTTTTCCCTCTCTCTCTCTACCTAAATCCATCATGGTGTCATCTAGAAAGGCAGAAACGGTCACTAACCCGCCCAGGACTCTCATCGACGCCGACATTGGTCCCTCACCTAATATCAACTGGGTCGCCACCATCTGGACAATGGGCTCTTCCATCGGCTTCCTGCTCGTCGGCCGCCTCTCGGATCTCTACGGCCGCAAGTGGATGGTCCTCGGGACCTCCGCCCTCGGGCTCGTCGGATGCATCCTCGGGGCCACGGCCAACAGCGTCGCCATGCTGATCGCCTCCAACGGCTGCAACGGCCTCGCGGCGGCCGGCCAGCTCTCCTTCGGCATCGTGCTCGGCGAGCTGGTGCCCAACAGGCACCGCGGGCCCGTCATCGGCTTCGTCTTCATGTCCTCGATGCCCTTCGCCGTCTTCGGCCCCATCATCGCCCGCAGCCTGATCGAGAACACGGCCCGGGGCTGGCGCTGGAGCTACTACATCGGCATCATCCTCAGCGTCGCCACCCTCGCCCTGTACCAGTTCCTCTACCACCCGCCCACGTTTGCCCAGCTGCACGTCGGGAAGACGCGCATGCAGCAGACGCGCGAGCTCGACTGGGTCGGCATCTTCCTCTTCCTCTCGGGTTGTGCCCTGTTCCTCATCGGCCTCTCCTGGGGCGGGACTTCTTACTCCTGGACGAGCGCCGAGGTCCTGTGCACCCTCATCATTGGCATCGTGATTGTTGCTGCTTTCTTCGTCTACGGTATGTCTCGGTTGCTCCTATACTATAATGCCACAGCAACTAACTATATACCTAGAGGGCTTCTTCTGCAGGGTCCAGCCTCTCATGCCTCCCCGCGTCTTCAAGAATATCGGCTTCGTTGCCATCGTCGCCATCGCCACCGTCGCTTCCATCGTCTACTACTCCCTCACGGTCCTCTGGCCCACTATCATTTCCACCATCTACACCACCGATTCCATCAAGATCGGATGGCAGAGCTCCGTCGTCGGCGGTGGCGTGCTGCTCGGCCAGGCCCTCTCTGGCATCGCCATTTCCTATGTCCCCAAGCTGAAGTTCCAGTGCATCGGCGCCGCCGTCCTTGTCTTCTCCTTCGTGACCGCCATGAGCTCGCTCGACAAGGACCGCTGGGCGGTCACCATCGCCTTCGGCACCATCGCCTGCACCGCCGTCGGGTACATCGAGAACGTCGCCGTCCCCGGTGTGACGCTGCTCTGGGGCCCTCAGGACATTGGCCTAGCTACCGGTGTCCTCGGCTCCATCCGTGCTCTGGGCGGCGCCGTCGCGCAGTCCCTATACGTGTCCATCCTCAACACCGAGCTCGCCAAGAAGATCCCCGAGTACGTTGCTCCCGCTGCGACGGCGGCTGGGCTGCCTGATGACTCCATGGCGGCACTCTTCGCCGGCATCACGGCAGGCGACTTCTCCACGGTCCCCGGCGTCACCGACAAGGTCGTCGCAGCCGTCGGCGCAGCCCTGGTCAAGGCGTACACCAACTCGTTCCACATCGTCTTCTATGCGACCATTCCCTTCTCATGTATCCTCCTTTGCGCTGCCTGCCTGGTGCCCAACGTCGAGAAGTACCTCACTCGCAACGTTGCGAAGCGTCTGCAAGACACAGTGTTCCGCAAGACGTCCACGGAGTCACTGCAGCACGAGGAAAGAAACCTGACTCTAAAAAATATACATATCCACTGAAGCATGAGCAAAGACCAATATCAACCACGAGTAAGACGATGGAAAGGATCCTATCGAAACTATACAGAGCAGAGCGGGGTGTTAATGACGCCGTTTTAGAGACCGGTGTCTTGGGTAGACTCGGCATGTGGTTTGGATAGCGTACCTGGAGTTAAGAGAAGATATTTGGTTTTGCGCACCTTATGATAGCTTTCCCATCGCGTTTCCGTGTGAGCGACCGCAACACATCGTCTGCAGTGATTAACGAAGAAGCCGTTACTGGTTGGACTATAAGTCTCACTGCAGAAACGGTCAACACGCCGCGCGTCACCAGCCATTGTTGTAATGACATCTTATACAGCAAAATAAATAGACGTTGCGTTCATCCTCTGCCTATGCTGGCTGATGTATCCCGTCGACTAAAAAGAACCCAGCATTACTCCAGTGGCAGGTCAACTCATATATCCAAATCCAAACGCCTCGCAATCAAAACTACTTGCGCTGTCACGCTTCAAATAAGAACCCGGACCATTCTTTCAACCACGCTTTGGTCTAATTCCGTCCAGTTCATTAGTTTCCGTCAAGACTTCCGCGTGAGGGGCGAAGGAACCTACCCGCAGCCCTGGGGAGTGATAACACCATAGGGGCAATCGCCCGCGCTCTTTTCAACGATCTGGTTGCCGAAGATGGGCGTGATGACGATGCCAGCGCTCACAAAGGAGGCGGTGGTTGAGAGGATTGCGAGAAAGATGGTGGACTTCATTTCGAGGCGAACACTTGATTGAGATGAAGAAGGCTGAGGCGACGTGGAACGAAATCGTGGGTGATGAGATTGGCGAGTCACAAATTCGAAATCAGGCCGGTCTAGGATGGCTCGGGCTAGATGCAAAGAGCCGAGTCGGCCGGTGCGTGCGTGTGTGAGGCGGTTTGCGGGTGTTGTAGCGTAGGATATTAGCGGAGCTCAAGCAACAGACCAGCTGAGGTGCACGACGAAGAGGAGCAAAGGGAAAAGGCGGACAGAAGATTGAGAAGCAACAGGCATGAAATATGGCAAAATCAGAGCAAAGGAAGAGAGGAAAAGAAAAGGCAGAGGGAACGGAAAGAGAGGGCGGGTAAAGGAGCGCTCACTAGCCAAAACGTCTCCTGTGACAAGGTCGCAACGGTGAGAGTTTCAGGCGGCGAAACGAAACCGGGCCGTGACTGGTGGAGGCGCTTTTGGTGGAGGCGGCTCATCATCAGGCGACTTCGGGCACCGGTTAACCTAAGCGCTGAGAGCGGGTCAAATCGCCTTATTAGGATAAATCTCCAGTATTTCGATGCCGGCAATTTTCTGTCATTCATACTAGACTAAGTGTATCTAGACCTATCTACATACTAGGTCTAATAGTAGACCACATACATACATGTACTTCGTACGTTCTTGCACCCGGCATTGGTCGGTCCCGCCCCTAGGGCTTATGTAGATCGATCGTGAAGATTGAATGGTGTCCACACTGATGGACGGATGGCACTCGTTGATGCCTCTCTAATGGATCTATATTTGTACTAATTAAATAACTTGTAAATCAATCGTTCCATTTTCCTGGGTCTTTGCTCCCGCACGAGACTAGTTCGTTCCTGCCCAGACACAGTCACACAGAGCTTCCCGCCTGCCACTCCGTCCGTACCCGAGTCCCTAGAGTCCTTTCATTCTCGTGGCTCAGTAGACGCTCCTTCCGTTCACAAGGCGTCCCTTGTTGGATATTGTCATATTTTCATTATGTACCAAGGTAGATAGCCAGCCGAATGTGCGGCGAATCACGTGTAGGTACCTACCTACCTTGGAGCATACAGGACGTGCGACCTGAGGTTTTCTCCACACCTATCATCGACCGTCCGGTGAATATTTACATGACCTTGTTCCGCCAACTACCAGACCATCAATCAAACCCGCATCTTTCATAGTCGTGCCACCGAGAATAATATCATGAACAGGAAATATGTCGTCTTGCGGCCCGCGCCACCCACCGGAGAGCCTGATCCCACGCAACCGTCTCCTCCTATTGATACCAGCTTGAGCCAGAAGCGCCGCCGTATCGGAGCATCAGGCGCATGCCATCACTGTCGACGGAGGAAGATCCGGGTAAGATAACATACTGCCCACCGCCTCTCTGCCTCTTGCTGTACTCATCTGCGTCTGTGTATTTCCTGCGTGCAGTGCGATGGTCAGCAGCCCGTCTGCTTAGCATGCCACGTTCGGGAGGAGGAATGTCATTATGACAAGGACGACTCTAGCAACCAGACCGACGG
Source organism: Corinectria fuckeliana (assembly GCA_019137255.1). Taxonomy (NCBI): domain Eukaryota; kingdom Fungi; phylum Ascomycota; class Sordariomycetes; order Hypocreales; family Nectriaceae; genus Corinectria; species Corinectria fuckeliana. The sequence continues at coordinate 266,733 of WPDH01000152.1, read as the reverse complement.
AGCCCTGTTGGTTGAAGCAATCCACCTCCTCAACTCCAAGCTTCCGCAAGAAGCCGCGCAGGCTCTCGCCTCGCTAAGGCACGTGAACGACGCTGCTGAGATCATGTCCTACCTCAGGTCGAGTACTTCTAGCTTCAGCTTACCACCACAGCCCTCGAGCCTCGTGGCCATGAAGGGCGCAACCCAGCGCCCCCTCGTCGCCCTCGAGCTGGAGGTCCGCCATCCTTTCCTCTACCCGAATCTACCTCCCATAGACATCGCATCTCCCGGGGGCGCCCTTCAGCGGCTCGTGCAGCCCGGCCGCGGAGACATTCCTCGCCAACTAACAGCGTGAGTACAAGCGCATGTGTATTCGTCACTGGTGGCGAGTAGTGAGCTATGTTAACCTGACCAATACCCAGAGACTCACTTCCCGGGAAGCAGGTCGTCTTGTATGATGGGTAAGTCTTTTCATTTCTCGGAGGTTGTCCCATGTTCTACACCTTCTGGTACTAAAGGGCATGGGGAAGACACGGTAGGCCCTACCCAACGCCTCCGTCGTTTCCTTACGACCATCGACTCAAGGGTCCGGTACTTGGATACTGGACTGAAGTCCCTGTCTCCGACGAATTGGCTTCTCAAGCCCTGTCCCTGTATTTCAGGACGGACCATCCACTTCTAGGTCCATTTCACGCTGATCTCTTCATCCACGACCTCGTCTCCCGGCGTGGGGTTCATTGCTCATCGCTGCTTGTAAATGCACTCATGTACTGGGTCTGTGTAAGCAATTGGGAGTGGAACAACAGTCCATCTCGTCGTTCCCCTGCGGAACAGCACACTAACATATCCAACCCAAGCAAATGTACAGCGCCGTTGATGACGAGGCGGGCGCTCTGGTTAATGCGTTTTGTGACGCGGCCGAGACGTTGTGGGAGACGGAGCGCAAGTCGCCTTCGGCGCTTAACATGGCGGCCGCCATGTTCCTGAGTTTCGGGTATCTAGTCCAGGGCAAAAACCACAAGGTTCTAAGTTACCTGTCCCAGGCCGTCCGCATGGGAACGCGTTTGGGCTTCTTTGGAGTGGACGAGGACGTTGCCAAGGCTAGGATGTCTGAAATGACGGCCGAGCAGATCAAGGCGACGTCGCACACCACTTGGGGAGTATTCAACTGGATCATGTATGATTAAAGCCTGGTCCTGACTAATGATGCACCTCCCCCTGACTAACTTCATAATAAGGCTGATGGCTCTGTTCTACCGGTACTACCAGTCAGAAACCGACTATCCAGCCTATCCTCCCTATCTTCCAATCCCTGAAGACGATGACGTGGGACGGCCTGGCGGACTTGAGTCCAGCTCCCCGAGAACGCGGTATGTGGGCGACACGTTCCCCACCGTCTGCAAGCTATGGCGCATCATGCATGAGGTGACCATCTCGTACGGCAAGGACCGTTCTCGCCTACAGGATCGCATCTCCCTGAAATTCGCAGAGTACAAATATCGAGAGCTGTTGGCCTGGGCGGACAACCTGCCGTCTAGCTTGGTCCGGGATGAACAGAACCCACACCATGTGGTTATCTTCCAGTGAGTTCATTCATCTGACAAGAGATCATTTGTATTTGTGGCGTATTCCCTCGACTAACCTGTCAACCAAATTGCTAGCATTTGGATTCACGCTGCCGTCCTCGACATCTTCCGCCCCTTCCTCCGGCGGCCCGGACACCTACCGCTCCAGCTCAAGACCTTCTCTTCCCCGATGAGCTCCCCCGACCACATCTACGCCGCGTCCGTCAACCAGCTCAAGCGCCTAATCATCATCTACCGCATGAACTACGAATCGTCAAGCATCACGATTGTCTGGCACACGGCGCTGCTCTACGTGGCCAACGCCGTGCTGCAAAGTCCAGGCGACAGTGAATGGCTCTTCTATTTCCTGCTATGCCTGTATGGTTACCAGGGCCTCAGTCGGTGCTACCCGGTCGTCGAGGCCATCGCGGGGGCGCTCCTCTCCATGGCCATGCGCAACGGGCACATGACCAGCCGCACAGCGCGCCAGATTCTGACCGAGTTGAGGAAGAAACGGATATCGCAGGAACCGCATGAGATCCGGGCTCCGTTCATGGCCGATTTGGACCTGGCCATGTCCGATCCCCACGCGGCCACGGCGGAGAAGCTGGCCGGCATGTTCGAGGAAAACGCCTTGATGGCTGATTTCACACATGTTTTTGACAACTCTGAGAGCACTAGCGACAGCTAGGCAGGCGAAAGGCCACGTTCACAACCCCCGTGGTGAGTAGTTCAGGTCGTACTAGGGGTTCCCTCTTCCCTTTCCCTCCGAAGCCTGTCAAACACGCCCTCAAACAGCTCCGCCTCCTGATAACCACCTACGCGGAACCGGTCCCCAACCATGACACTCGGCACCGCGATGACGCCGCTCGCCGTGGCGGCCCTGACCTCGTCCTCGAGCACCAGCCCCGTCGCCTCGCACCCGAGCACGCGCACCACGTCCGCCGCCTCCAGCCCGACGCTGCGCCCCACGGCCACCAGCCACGCCACGTCGGTGACGTCCTTGCCGTGTTCGAAGTGGCCGCGGAACAGCGACTCGACGACGGCCGCCTGCGCGCTAGGGCCTAAGGTGCGCAGCGTGAGGGCTAGCAGCCGGTGGCAGGCCTGCGAGGGACCGGTGGGGCCGTAGACAGCGAAGGTGATGCCGTGACGGGTACCGGCGGTCTGCACGCCCTGGGTGAAGGTGCGCAGCTTCTCCGGGCTCATGATGGTGGTGTAAAGATCGCGCTTGTCGCCTATGTGCGCGGTTAGCGTCGTGGATTTGGCAAGACATATGTCATCCTTCTCGTTGGCAGCGACAAGAAAGGAGACATACCTTTCCGAAGCGTGGGATAGAGCAGGAACGGTTTCCAGATGACTTCGAACTCGACGTCTGGATGGCGCGCCTTGTACCGATACATGGCCGTCTCCAGGCTGCGTTTCTCGAGATAACACCACGGGCAGAGCACGTCCGCGTGGACGACGATCTCAATACGCATGGTCGAAACGAACGAACGAACGAACGAATGAAGGGTCCACGAGTTTCTCCACGAACACACAAAGGTCAACCTCAAGCCGGCGGTAGGCAGAAGAAAATGAAAGAAGTTGTGTCTTCCACCCGCCTCGTCGCCCCCAGAAGGAAGGGAAGTTGGCCGCCCCGTCTCGAACACATCATCAGCCCATCCTTCCTCGACAGCCTCAAGCCCAAGCCATGTCTTTTCCCACCTCGCCTTGCATTGAGACGCTGCAGCCGTTCCGCAGACCCCACTCGCTCGAGGCCGTTGAATGCTGTCCTGTCGTTGGGACGTCGACGTGCCGGGATGATTATTTAATATGTCGTCGATTACAAATCAGAAAATCAACCGCCCGGGGAGAAACCTCCTGGTGCGGCCTGCGCTCTCTCGGGCTCCTACAAAAATACAAAAAGCCCTTCCCGCGCGCTACCGTGTGACACTTCCCGTCCGCTGGTCTTGGTGCTACTATTCGGGAACCCGTTGTCATCGTGAACACGGCTTCTGCAGTCACTCCGGTGGGACTAGCTCAGTTTGCTACCGGATCTACGCCCACGATCAGTGCCTTACCCCCTCCTCATACCACTATTATATTCTAGATCGCGGGCACAGACGCTGTTGTAGTCGCCGTGACATCTGAAGCTCCGACCGTCAGCGGCGGATCTGGATTGTCCGAGTTGGCAATGCAACTGGCACTGATCACTTGCTAGCCCAGCCGACCACTACGAAGTACATTACTTACACATCATAGCCAGTTCAGCCTATTTTGGATAGTCCTCATATTACCATTTCACTAACGCCAGGCAACCTCTCATGTATCGCAAAAAAAGTCAAGTCTATAGTTTGGTGCTTCCCAGTCCCGAGTCCGGGTCTCTATCAGGTACTAAATACATACAAAGAGTCCAGCGTCTTATGTCCCATAGTGCCCGCTGCTTGCTATCCGCAGTCCGCGTTTGAAGCCACAGCGGCCTCCCAGTTTAACTCCCTTCCCTCAAAAATCGTGGAGACAGTGCCCATCATCGTAAGGTTGCCGGCCGCCAGTCTATTTCGAGCCTGAACAAAAGAGAAGGATCCACGTGGGGATGGGAATCAGTAAGGAAAAAAGAAGGCGAGCAAAGAAAAGTGGCATTCCGAATATACTCCTTCAAGGAGTGAGCCACGCGTCGGGTGTGGTACGGTGTTAGGTGGCTGTGAGCCTGTAATTCCGAGTCCATGCAATTTTGAGAGTTGTGAAGGGAATGCAGTCCGAAAACAAACGCCGTTTAAATCTCAGGGGCCCATGGCGGGCAGATATTTGACGACAAATACAGGGTATCAATATGTTGAGCTGGTGAGTCCACGTCAACGAAGGGCCTAATCCGTAAACTCGGCAGACAGTAGATTGACCTCCTAAGCCATGTGTACCATGCCAGGCTCCGCGCTCTGGGGGCGACGCATGTGCTGTGGAGCGCCGTAGTACATTTGGTTCATGGCCTGATTCGTCGGGTAAGCCTCAGGGTCGGGATAAACGTAGCCCGCTCCGTTCTGGGACGGCGATGCCATGTTGGAGGGTGACTGCCAGCCAACGTTCGCCATGTGCGGGCTGCCGCCAGCGCTTCCAGTGCCGCCCTGATGCTGTTCCAAGCTCGGCTCCAGAGTGGGGGGTGGGCCGTAGCCAGTTGGGTGTGATGTAGGGCGAATGGTGTTGTATCCGCCGGATGAGGTCGAGATAGGGCTACCAACACGCAGGTGCACCGGAAGAGATCCGTTCTGCTGAAGGTATTGGAAATCTCCAGCGTGACGGGGAATGCTGTTGTTTCCGGACAGATCGACGCTGGGAGACATGGACATGTTGCGCTGAGCTGGAGAAGGAGTGGTAAGAGGAGAGCCATGGTTGGACATGTGGTCGCTGTCGGATCGGGCCTGCACCATGCCCTTGGGCTTGGACGCGGCAAGAGCGGCAGCGGTGGCGGCAGCAGCCTCCTCGATGGTTCCGCTGTGATGGTTCTGATGTCGGGTGAGGGTGGTACGGCGAGTGAACGTCTTTTGACAATCGGCATAGGGGCATTTGTAGGGTCGCTTTCCCGAGTGCGTCCGTCGATGGCGAGCCAGAGAGCTACTGTCACTGAAAGGCTGTTTGAAATTAGCATTGCCAGCGAGAGGATTCGAGAGCTGGAGACAAACCTTTGCACAAGTCTCGCAGTGGTGAGGCTTCTCGCCGGTGTGCACTCGCTGGTGAACCGTAAGAGCAGATCGCTGAATGAACATCTTTCCGCAGCCGGGCCAATCACAGACGTGAGGTCGCACGCCACTGTGAATGCGCTCTATTTCTAGTTAGCAAGAGAAGGGAGCCCCCGGGTGGGTGTTGATGCGTACCATGTCGGGCGAGATCACTTCGTCGGGCAAATCCCTTTCCGCAAGTGCTGCAGGGATACGCCTTGACGGGTTGCTGAGGCTGCTGAGGTTGCTGAGGCATGTGTTGCATAGTCATGTGTTGCATGCCGCCCATGTTGGGCATTTCGGGATAACCGGCAAGTTGCATGGCAGTTGGCATGGGGTTGGTAATGTGCATGGGCGCGTGCATGGCGGACGGTGAAGGATAACCTCGACCCAGGCTGTGGGGAGTAGAGTATTGGGAGTGTTCAGAGCCGTGGGGAGAAACTGATCGTTCCATGCCGGGCTCGGGCTTGACGAGAGGAAGTTGATGGTGGTGATCCATGAGGCTGTTGTGAAGTTGCATTTGTCCAGCTTTCTTATTCAGCATGTTCGTAATGTCCATAACCTCCGTAGGAGCTGGTGACCGCATGCCGTTCATCATCTTCGCGAAGTGAGACCGTTCAATGCGCGGGGCGTTGGATCGTAATTTCGCAAGGTGGGCTTAAAATTGACGTCTCACAAAAGGGAGGCGGTCAAGCTGTGCTAAGAGGTCATGGTCAGCGTCAAATTTCGGTGTCGCATGAGGCTGAGCCAGTGCAGTGGCCGGACAACAATAGGACGGCGTATTGCCCCTTTGCGGTGGAGGTGACATGATTATAGCGCAGACGACAGGAGCATAGATCGCTCCGAGGCCATTCTGTACGGGGAGAGTGGGAATTGGTGCCGAGGCTCCAAACCATAAAAAGTTTATGCGACGTACCTGTCGTATTCCGAGCGCAAGCAGTGCTAGAGGCGCCGAGGCGAAGTCTGGCTCTTATGGAAGCTGCGAAAATGGCAGTGATGGCAGGTCGACCCGCGACGAGAATAGTTGTCAGAGTAATGACGGGTGGCGCGTTTCGCAGGGCCGGCAGGAAGAGGTGGATGCGAAAGTAGGGTCGCAAGCGGGACGAGCGAACGAGGCGATGGAAGTTGGTTGGGGAAATTTTCTTGCCGACTAGCGGGTGAAGCGACGTTCGAACTGCGGTAGGCGGAAGGGTAGCCCGGGTGGCGCAGGAAGGTTCTGACCACTGTTGATTCACACAGCGACGTGCGAAGGGGTATCGAGGGGCGGGATGTCCGAGTCGATAGTGACGAGGGGATCTCAGGGTGGTCTGTTCACGAGAGCTAAATGCAGGTACCGCGATGTCAGTTACGTCAAGGTAGATGTAGTCCAGCAAAGATGGCAATAGAAGAGGATCCCAAGCACCAGTAATGGAACACTAAAGAGGATCGGATCGAGGATGTAGTGGTTCAAGGAATGTGATCAAGGGGAACGGGTAGAGGAGAGGCCAAGGAGTAGATGTTCGATCAAGGCCAGGTAGGCGACAAGCCTTTATGTCAGGTTGGGTCTCTAGGCGGGACGTGACAAGGCAAGCCGTGAAGTGGAGTCCCCGAGAAAAACTCCCAGACCAGGGCAGGGATCGTGAGGTGGAGGGCGTGAATAGCGGGACTCCAATGCGCGCGGTGCAAACCAACTGTGGCGCGGGATGGAGCAGGGTTCAAACGACCGCAATGCAAGAGTGTAACAGGAACAAGGAAGCTCGCCACGGCGCGGTGCAAGAGCGTGCGCTTGGGCACCGGAAAGTGAAGTCGAACGTACCGGATGTCGGGGGGAGAAGCGTCGGGGGGAGAAGCGTCGGGGAGGCGTCGTTGCGTTGTTGCGTTGCTGCGTTGTTCCGTCTGCGGGTTCGGGTTGGTGTTTTGATGGTCGATGACGGGTGTAGGTGCGAGGCGAGCGTTGGGTTGGATCTCGTCCGAGTTTGTTCTGTGCGCCAGATCTCAGGGCGAGGGCGGTGGCATGGAGCAAGCACGGGACGGGGGGTGGCAGGTGGCAGGTGGCAGTTGGCAGTTGGCAGGCGGCAAGCGGCAGGTGGCGGCAGCAGGAAAGGGCGAGTGCGCAGATCAAGGGAAGGGACGACGAGGGATGAGGTTTCTGATCACGGGCAGGAGCTTGGAACAAACAACGGGCTGGGGGGGGGGAGTGCCGGCACTATTATAACGGCAAGACAGAGGCAAGACAGGACAGGACAGCCAGCTCAGCGAGCGCAAGGCAGCGCGGGTACCGTCTGGCTGGTGGGCGTGAAAGGTGCGGTGGGCGTGGGAAAGAGGGCGTGGGATAGGGCGTGGACGCGGACGCGGACGCGGACGTGGGAGAAGTCAAGAGGGCGTGTGGCGAAGGGGTGGGCACAATAGGATCGATGAGTTGAGTGACGACGGGATAGACTAAGCAGCGTGAAAATAGCAGCTCCAAGATGAGGGGACCCCCCCCCCCCCCCCCCCCCCCCCCCCCCCCCCCCCCCCCCCCCCNNCCAAAAAGGGGGGGCCCCCCCCCCCCCCCCATCCCTCCCTCCCTCCCTCCCAGACCGAGAATGGGAACAAAAAGAAATGACCGTCGGAATTGAAACGAACGGGTGGCTGGCTACATGGACCCAGCACTAGATAGATAGGCATCCAGCGAATAGGTAGAGGGGGAGACTGGAGAATGAATGAGACAGACCTTTCTTAGAGATGGGAGAGAGAGAGAGAGACTTGTTTGAAAGGGAGAGCCAAGATGCACTCCAGCAACCAAGCATCCATCCCACTCCCTCCCGCGCGACATCCTCAGGTACCCCATGTACAGTGCGCACAGTGCGCCAGCCCAACGTGGAACAGCTTTATAATGCGCCCAGGCGTTACTTTGTACATACTTAAGTAGTTAGTCCCCGGCCGCCGCCGCCGCGCGCCCCATCCAGCGAATGTGACTGATCCAGAAGTAGCACACCTTGACACCTCACCTCACACACCTTCATACCTCAAGGGGAAGAAGTGAGGTGTGCAGGGGGCCTGAAGTCGAAGGCAGGGCAAACGGTCTCGGCGGATAACTAGATTACTTACTTACCTAGGCATGTATCTACCCACGCTCTCTCCCCGTTTAGGGGTTCCACGGGGGGGCCAGTGAGTGAGCGAGTTTGAGTCCCTAAAGGATACATTGTCATCGTGCTATGTATAGCGCAGGGCCGGGGGGGACTGACGCTGGCTGGCTGGTCGATTTGGGACCAGCTGGCGGTCCTGCTCATCTGGGCTTTTCTAGACAAAGGGCGGCCGTGGCATGAGCTTGGGGGCTTCACCCCCTGGTCCGGGATGGGATGGGATGGGATGCAAGCAAACGGAAGGCAGGCCTGTCCCTGTCAGCCTGGTACGTCAGCCGTCGTACCTCGTTGTAAGTTGGGCGGACGGGCGGACGGGCGGGCGACACTGGGTATTATGCTGGTGATGCGAGTCGCGAGTGGACGCCTCCCGTCTCGACTGTTGCCCGTACCGTACGGTTTGCTGCTATTAGGTACTAGGGGGGATGGATATTGGGGCATGGCTGGATGCTGGATGCTGAATGGTTGGTTCCGGGCCTGGTTTAATGCGGCAGCAATATGGTCCGAAGGAGAAGGCAATCAAATCAATCACCAGCATGTCGCCAAGCAAACAACAGCGTCATGGTCATGTCCTTCCTGCTGTTTGCCATGCCGTGCGATATGATGTGCGATTGTGATGCGGTTTTGAATGCATGCAAGCGCTCGAAGGGTCGTCCAGCCTCTGATACCGCCTCCCTCTCCCTCGGGATCGCGAACAGACCTCTCTCTGACCCTCCCCCGAGAGCTGGCTGTCAACGATCCCAAACACACAGAGAGGGCCCCCACCCCCTGCCCTCCCACAACGCGGTTTCGATATGGTAGCACTACGTACGGTGTACGAAGTACGAGCAGAGAGAGCAAGCAAGCAAGTTAGCCAGGGGCCGACGTCATGACACGACACGCCAGACCCTCTCTCTCCCACGTACCCATCAATCCCCCCCTCCCCTGCAAGGCCGAGAGATGTGCGCGCAGGGACACGAAGCCCAGAACTGTTGCTGCTGTGCCTGCTGTGCCTGCTGTGCCTCCGTGCCTCCCTCCCGGGTCCCCATCCTGCCCTGGGCAATCAATGGGGCCGAGGTGTTGAGCGCACGACGGAGCTGGGCTGCCAGGCCAGGGCCGCCAGGCTGCTGCTGCGCACTTCTGAGCGGGTGGCAGATCTAACAGTCCGCTTCCAGAAGGCCATTCTTCGCGATTCCCCCCTGTCGCATGGTGCATACTATGTACACACACGGTGGTTGCGTTGTCTGTTGTGGCTTGCCTCACCTGAGAGTCCACCTCCTTCAGCCATCTTTCAACATGGGCCGCCCAGCGCGCCAGCCAATTTCCATCACCGCCAGCGATCGCTGCATGCTGGACTAGAAATCTCGGCGACTGCGAACCAGGACCACCGGCCCCCAGTCGTCCCCCGTCTTCTTAGTGAGGTGAGGCTTCGAGAAACGCTGTGTGATAAGAGTCGTCTGATTGTCCCGATTCCCAACACCACCCGGGCACCCAGCTACGAAACGAAAGCAGGGAAGTACCGTCGTGCCGTGTTGTCCCAAGGACTCGGTCGATCCATCGCTCGCTTGCCTGAGCTGGTGCCACGGCTAACCCTCCCCCCCTGCTGGCTGCCCGAAGCTGGGGTTCTCGAGTCTCTGGGTACTATGTACATACATAGTAAACGTCCATAAATCCCGATCCAGCAAACCCCCATGGCCCGAGGTGTCGGATGCCCTGGTATGCCCTACGTTACTTCGCTGGGCATTGTGCCATGGGCCCTCGTGAATTAATGCACGCAACAGGCACAAGTCTGCCGCTTGTGGTATGTTAATAGTTGACTGTCGCAAGGCATGGATGGATCAGAAGGTCTGCCCCAGAAGCCTTTGGGGGCGCGCCCAATCGGATCGGAAGCGGGTGGCCTCCACTGTGCACTGCCGCGGTCGCCCTTCCATCAGGCTTTGAGTGCTCCGCAACACGAAAAAAAATCCCTTGGGGTGGCCCTGGAGCCGCCCTGCACTGTGCACAATACCTTGGCCCGGTACTTGAAGAGCCGTACTACTAGTACCTTCCATGCTTGCCCTTACATACCTACCCAAGGAACCTACTAGGTACCCAGCATTACTAGTACCGACCACACAGAAACTCCGTACTATTTACTTCCAGTACCAGTGCCCGTGCCATGGAGAAAGAACATGAGCAGGGGTGGCGTAGGATTGGCATCGCGATTCCGCCCTTCCCCCAGAACAAACAATGACCGCCCAGCCTTGCAAACACAGTTTCATGGTTCCCTGGTTCCCTGCCATTTACTTCGTACGAATGCTTCATTACGCCCGCTCCGTAAACCCAGCCGCTTATTGTCCCCCGCGGACTCGCAGGCGCACATGACCGTCGACAATCACAATTAGTACGGTGATGGCGGGAGCCTCTAGCAGCAACAACAAACGATTTCATCTCCAAGCCAAGCCAGGGAAGCTCCACCGCATTTTTATCCCCCTCACTAGCACCGGCGAGTCTCCCAAGTCCAAAAGGGGCCCCAGCCTAAGAGAAGTGTGTGGCTGGGGTGGCGCCCCCGCAGAACGAGGAGGAGCTGGTGTATGATTGGCTGCATGGAAAAGCCGGTGGCCAATGCATTACAATGGGAAATTACGCTAGCTGACCTCGGAAGGTTTCTCGAAGCCTTCTGGAAGCTGGAACGGAACACCCCCGGCCCTTCCCTTCCATTAAAACGTAGCGCCTTATTAGGTCTCCGTGTTTGCCGCAGGCACGTCGCAGGTCCGACTACTACTTAGTACCTAGACCTTAGTACCTACTCCGTGAGTACATCGGTGGCTGCAACTTCCAGGTTGCAAGTAGCCCGCGCAAAGCCCAGCTTGCCCCGTGTTTCCGACCCCCCCTGCTCATGCAAATGTCCCAACTCCCATGCGCATTATCCATTGTCTGTTTTCCACACCCTCATGGCCCCGTCTCCCGTGCCCCGTGCTGCGAAAGCATGGATCATGCCCTTCGTTCTGAAGGCCTTCGAGAAGCCCTCGGAGTCCGTCGTTTCTTGGCCCCCTAGTGTCTTTTCTAGTGCGTTTGTGCTGCTATGACTACTGAAGCTGCACCGGATAGGGCACGGGGCTTCAGTCCAACTCAAAGCCAAAGCTTATTGCAAGACCAGTTGTTGCCAGCCTCGCCCATGATATGGTGGAATGGGGTCCGACGCGAGACAACAGAGGGCATCCCTCCAAGACCCACGCGTAACAGACGTGTTGCAGTTGCGGCTCCGGGACGGCTCCCACTCTCACGACAACAGTTACATACTACGTAGTACACGCTCGAAGACGTCGTCCAGTTGCGCCAGGAGTGCCAGGACGTTGCCCTTACCAGCTGGGGGAATCCTGCCCGTGCCGGCGCGGGAGACCAGGATCGCCGCTCCCGAAGCAGCAGGCACCATACATAGTACCTCGATATCGGCCGTTGCACAAGGTCTTACGACACAAAGTGCCAGAGGCGCGAACAATGGGTGACATGAAAGGGGGGGGCGGAACAGAAACCACACAAACAGGCCACCGCCTTTCAGCGCGTTCCATCCCCATATCACGCACACATCGACATTGCATCCGCGCTACGTCTCGTCGATGCAGTCTGCAGGTTTGCTTGCCATATGCATTGGGGTCGGACCACCTCCACCATCTCTCTCAGGCCTCGGGACCTGTTGGTCATGGCCTGCACCTCCGCATCTGCCCTCGATAAGTCTGAGTACGCGGCTTGGCTATTGTCATGGATCGTGAAAGGGCCGTCGACGGCATGGGGCTGGCGGCCGTGCAATGACTCGGTCAACTCACAACACATACAACTCCCACGCATCCGCCAAAAACAGCCCAGTGCAATCGCTACCCTCCCTTCTAGAAATTCCGCGCACGTACCGCCCCCGTAGGTCACCGCGTCTGAATGGACTGGGCTGCATGGACGGGACCTAAGACTCCATACATGACAATAGCGAAAACGCCTCCGCGCCATGATGCAATCCGTGATCCATTCGTGATCCATCGCCTTTGATTGTGAACGGATGGCGCGGTAGCTCGCTCTTTCGTCAAGCCTCCTTTCGTCGTTAGTCGCTTGTCTTCCCGTCGCTCACCTACCGCCAAGCTCGGAGAAGGCGAGGCGCCGGCGCCCAAAAGGACCCGGGGCCCTGGTGAATCAAATCAAAATACGGCCAGCGACAATGCGAATGCGCCAGGGCGACCTATTTTGGTTCCCAACGGGGGCAACCGTCTCTCGTCTCGGGGTTAGGATGAAACAATTACCACACCAAGCCTAGGTCTTAGCGTGTCTGTCATTATGGCTGCCAACACGCGGCACGCGCTATGACCAGAAACGGTCGCAACACATGGACGGGGCCGCAACGACTGGCGCGGAGCCAACCCTACGCCGCGCCGCCTGGAACACCAAGCTTCCGTCGTGGAGGCGGCTCGATTTCGGAGGTTAACAGGGCGAGCAACCCGTGACTGTTGCAGGATAAAGGGAACGAGGGATGGAGGGAGCTTGGGACAACAAAGGACGGGGGTTTAGGCCTAGCGGGTATCTAGTCGATGATGATCCAGCCAGCCCAGTTGGAGTTGGCCATGGCTCCCGGCCATTGCGAGGGCCGTTACGACGTCTTCTTGTCGATCCTATCCGAGCTTCCCACTCCCTTGCGAGTGCGGCCGGTGCCTTGAATCGGACGCTGCGTTGCCCAAAGCTCAAAGCTCAGTTGAAACAACCGAGCGTGCGTCCCGATCGTGGAGCGGGCGCTGACACGAACCGCATCACAGATGATCGACATGACATGGCGCTTCCCCAGGATTGAGAAGCAATGTGAATCAATCCCTTGAATTCCCCGTCTGCATCCTTTCTCAGGTCGACTAGTAGATTACACCGTCGGCCCATTGACCCATTTAGTGGCGGCGAGGGGGCCATGGTTCGACGCCCAACATCGCCAACATGCCGCCCGACGGACGAGAACGCGAACTCGGTTGGCGCAGATGGCGCCCTTTGTTTGTTCATGCGAGGACTCCCCCCTTTCGTCCTCGTCCACTTTGCCCGCCGGGGAAGCCAACTCGATGTGCTTCGACCAACCGGGAGCGCGGCCGTCGTCATGCATGCTCAAAGGCCCTGAACCCTGATATGCCGCCTCCCAAAGGGACCGCCAAGGGGAGTCAGGGACCAGCTCCGAGTCGCTGACGGGCATTTCCGCGCAGTGGCATGAAACAATCAATGGAAGGCTTCTAGAAGACGAGAAGCAGGGCTGCGCGGTGCTCGCGCTTGCTGGAGCGGCCGACAGGGATATCCCGGGCCAGTGGCTGCCACGAGGACGAGGGCCGCTCTCGATGAAAGCACCTTTGCAGCTTGCTTCTGTCGCGATGACCTCGACGCTTCTGTTCCCCGGATACGACGCTAGGCACTGACAAAGAAGGTTCATCTTCGCGGTCGGATGACGACTCTTCCGATGCTACTTCGTGCCGTCGCCGGCTTTGTCCTGTTCCCGTCGGGAGAGGATGGCAAAGAAAACACCGCCCGGCGACTGCACCACATAGTACGCTGAGGCGCGCTGCGTTGGCAACCATACCATGCCACCCTACAACGCACAGCCCTCATCACACCCTCTTCTACCAGCCTTGACGGCGCTATCCTCAGGTGAGGTGGGGGGGAGGGACCTGATCTAGAGGCCAAGGCGGACGACAAAGGGCCAATTTCACGGATCCCATCGAGCAACAGACAAAGAGCTTCGTCTGGAGTGTCCATATCGAGGGTTGAGGTCATGCGGCGCCGATTCTCTTTGTAATTTCCCACGGTGGGCGCCAATTGCGTGATCCATCTGGCTCCTGGGCTGAATATGCCGTCGGCGTGGTTTGAGGATGCAAACCTGGCGCATCGCATCCGCACCGCGTCCGTAGTGCAAGCAGCATGTCTCAGCCTGTGACGGTTGTGTCGCGCCCAGGACCCCGAACAGCTACAGCTACAGCTACAGCTACAGCCACAGCATAGGCTGAAGGGCAGAGAGTGAAGCGCAGGGGACGCGCATACGAAAGGCAGCACCACTTAGACTGGATGGATACGAAGCAGCTTGCGAGCCCTCATCAGCCTAGGCCTGGCCATAGCGCGCGATTCTGATGCTAAGTAAGCGGAAGGGCATCTCTGAGGTCATGCCTGTCAACAGGATCGACGTCGGTACCGGTCGAGCTCTGGACGTTGCATGCTGGATGGTATCCCAGGTGCCGGATACTGGTCGGAGAGCGCAAGAAGGCGGGAGACGGGAACGCTTCAAACTATAGCACCCGTGCTATCAATCAGAACTCACCATCCTTCTTAGACGGGATGAGCATTGTTCAGATGCTCGTCCGATGCCAAATCGTCCAGTGTCAATGTCGGTGAACCTGAACGCTGGGCGGCTCCGACCAGGGAGACCCGCCGTTACTCCATTGATCTTCAGGGCTGGCACTCCGATCTCCGGTACAGTACACCGGTACGTAGCAGCTGTCTCTCTTCTTCTTCATCTTCATCCTTTTTTGGGGGGGGGGGCTTTTTTTTCTTCTTCACCGTTGATTGAGTTTGGAAGTGTTCCGAGGTAATTAAACGCAAGGAGTCGACCGCTCGTCTACGCCATCCACTTGTTGCGATCCAACACAGAGAGCAAACTGGTTGGGGAAATGAGAAATGCGGATAAAGTCAAGGCCCCGCCGAGCCATTGGAATGCGGTTGTCAGAATCTCAGCAAAATATGCTCACAGTTTTGGGTTTGCTTTTTTTTCCTTTTTTTCTTTTTCTTTCCTTTTTAAGATTTCCCTTGCCGATGCCAGATGCCAGATTCCAGATGCTCCCGCCATCTTGCGGATGAGCGGTGGAGATTTCCTTTGCTTCGCCTTCCCGTAACTAACCCCCCCCCCCCCCCCCGGACGTGGCCTAACAGCAATCTCGTCCGATGCAGCGCAAACGCAGCCTTGCGTACATGGGCATGCAGCTAGAGATTGCTCTACGTGAACGCCTCTCTATTAGTTGATGCAGTGCGCCGGGGAAGCGAGGAAGTGAGACCCGCGTCGTTGACAGGCAATGATAAGGCTGCGTTTCCGGCGGCTCAAACGGCGGTGGGACGAGGGGGACGGAGCGTGGGGGAGAAGCGGTCTGGGAGGTTTTTTTTTTTGGTTTGTCTTCCCAAGTAACCTATCTATTTTCAGTCCGGCAAGCGCGGGTTTCCTTCCCTTCCACACGGCTGGCCAGAGGATGAACCCCGAAATGGGCATGTCCCCCCGTCTTGCGCTGGGTTGAAGAATGTGACGCGCGAGAGATGAGATGAAGTGGGCAGGCTGGAGTCGGGCGAGCCAAGCCTGCGCTCGGTGACGCCCGCCAAGCGCAACTTTGAGTCGGCTCGTTGTGGTCTGGAGCGTGTCAGGCGACGGTGCGGTAAATTAGATGCCTTTGGACTTCAACTTGCAGGCTTCCTACCCTATAGTCGATGGGAACGTTGACGTTTAGCTTGGTCTTGATTGAGATACGATGATGCGCGTAGCGAGTAACTCGGGAAAGGAGCGGGATGGGCCACGGAACTGCCTAGGCTTGATACTCGTATGGCAGGACTTGTTGCGAGTTGTGTATTAGCAACCAACCAAAAGTATCGCTTGCTTCACATTGCAAAAACAGCATATTCTCAGTCCAGAGACTTATATCCAACCAACCCATCGCTACACAACTAGCCCACGAAATCCCAGAAGCCTCTGCCCTCGGACGGATTTACCATCTAGGCTGCTCACGCTCACCCGCCGGTGTCTCAATCACATGCTTGTCCCCAAACGGATCGTCATCGTCCTCCTGCTGCGCGGGCCGCACTGGTCGGGGAGGCTGCGGCGGCCGCGGCGGCATCCTCTGGCTCGGCTTGGTCATGGGAGGAGGCCGAGGTGGAGGGAGAGCCGGAGCCGCGATGCTCAGGTCGGAGAGGTCGGGGGGCTGCGAGGAGGACGGGGGCGAGTAGGAACCGGTCATGGCCTCTTTGCCCTTTAGCGCGACCACTGTCAACACGCGGTTAGTATAAGACCTTTTTTTGTTTTGTTTTGACTCGTGTGTGTGTTTGCGGAAATGCAGCGCATACTTCTGTAGAGGTGGGCTTGCTCGGCGAGTTCATCGTCCGAGTCGCTGTCGGCGTCGATGGACCGGTCGAGCTGCTCAAAGGTCATGAGCGCATGCACCAGCTCGTCGTTGGCATGGAGCAGGCCGCCCAGCCACTGTTCGTGCTCGACGTGGTGTATCTGCCCTCTCGGTTAGCCGCATACCTTGGCCGCCAAAGCTGCTCCGTTAATCACAGGACAGGCACGTACGTATCGCAGCACCTTCCGGCGGAGGAGCTTGCAGGTTTCAAACTGCTCCATGGCGGCCTGGTTGTCGGAGATCTGCTCCCTCTCGCGGTTGATGCTCTGGAGCGCGTTGGTCAAGTTGGTCGCGGCCATGGAGGAGTCGGCGATGACCGACTTCATCTGCTCCTTCTCGGCCTCCAGGTTGAAAGGTTTTCGCTTGCCCTTCGACGCCCTGTCCTTCTTCTTGTCCTTTGAGTGCCCGCCAAAGAACGAGCTGGTCGTGGAAGAGGACGACTTGGAATGGCTGAAGGACTGGCCCGCCGCCTGGGGGAGAGGGCCGCCTGCGCTTTCGGCCGCCTTCTTCTCGGCATTCTTCTCGGCCTCTTCCTCGTCATCTATGAATGGGTTCTCCTCCGTCTCCCTGATGACCTTTGACCTCTCCTGAGTGGCGGCGACCTTCCTCTTGGGCAGTTCCTGTGGAGATCAGCTTTCCGCCCTCGCCCAGTCTCATGGCCGGCCAACTCACCTTGTGCAGTCTCGCAATCCTGTCTAGACCGGGGGTCCCCGCGTACTGCGCCCAACTGCGGAACAGCTCACGGCACCTCTTCTTGACCTCCGGGTCGGACAGCTGGTCGGTTCCGCACACGCGCAAGCGTTCCAGCAGCGGCTCATCCGCAAAGGTGCGCTGGAACCGCTCGCCGGCGTTCTGGATGAGGCCGTCTAGGAGGACCAGGGCCCGGATCTGGCGGTGGACGTTGCCGTACTTGAGCTTCTTGCGAATGGCTCGGGCAGCCTCGCCGGGGCCCGAAGCTTGGAGCTTGATGACCTCGACTAGGTCGGGGATGCCGCTCAGGTCTTCCTCTTCATAGGACTCCGAGGTGAGGTTCTCGACGGCGACGGTGACCGCCGAGTAGGGTTTCTTCTATTTGGGGTTTTTAGCAACGAGGTCAGAGTGTAGAATGGCAGGCGGGAGGACGGCATGTCAGGGTATACAGCTCAAGCGAGACGCCTTGGTCTGAGCACAGCATCCCGGATAGCCCATCTCACGCAGGCGACGTGTGGCAGAGGAGAAACACTGTACCTGTTGGAACATTGCGACAGGGCGCGGATGGCAGCAACAACAAATACGGGGTGTGGGATCCGAAAGTGAGTGGATGCAGTAGCGGCTGAAGGGGTCTGGGATGATGCTATCTCGCCTTGCCGATGATTAATGCCCAGGGGCAGTAGTGATATCCCACGATGTCGCTATCGGGCGGTAGCAGATGAGACCCAAGTTGTCGGCGCCCGAGCAACAGCGCGCAGCAAGCGAGGAGTCTTTTAGAAGCGTGGCAGAAGCGACCTTGATGCGAAAGACAGCTGGAGGTAGTCGAGGTAGTCAAGGTAGGCGCCGCGGGATGTCGTCGTGGTGGGGTTGCGCTGTAGGATGCTGGGCTGCGACGCGGGGCTCTCCGTTGAGAGGTCGCAAGTGGGTTGCAGTGCGCGCCTTGGTGGAGCTTACTAGAAGGTACCTGGCGAATAATTCAGCTGTCGTCAGAGGTCCCCTAGCTGTGTGACGTTTCTGGCTTGGATGACTGGACAGCAGCAAGCCCCGTGTAGCCCTGGAAGCGTTTCCACTGAGTCTTGAGGCCTAACATGGAAACCTGTGAAACTAGGGACAGCCTGATGAAGGACGTCAGGGGCATTTGCTTTGCACGGGGGAAAACTGAGAGAAGCCCACTATGACGATGAATCACTGCATCCGAGATGAAGACCGGACGCATCGTCAGTTCTGGCTCGGAACGAACAAGCCACAAGAGATGCTACGCCAACAATCTCCCAGCAGACTTGACTACCTATCTGGTCATATTCAAATTTACCGGTACTGAGTCATTGTCAACTCAAGGACCTGTCATGACATGCCGGCACTAGCCTTACTTACCCTAGACGTTTGGCTCACGCAATCGCGTCTGCTTCTTCTTCTACCCCGCCCCCGCCATCGCACGGATTTTGACCCAAGGGCGACGACTCACACAAGCAGCCTTTGTGACTCACCAACAACACCACGGAAATACAACTTCGAACGATATCCCACCCCCCCTTATTCACGGCTGCTAAACCGAAAACCCCCCACACAACCGACATCTCGCGACAACACCCAGACCCATCGAATCTGCCCCTGCCACCACGCACCGCCATGGCTTCTTCCTCGGGCCCCGTGCTCCCTGAAGAGGGCAAGCGCAACATCCTCATCACCAGCGCCCTGCCCTACGTCAACAACGTCCCGCACCTGGGCAACATCATCGGTAGCGTGCTCTCCGCCGACGTCTTCGCGCGCTTCTGCAAGGCCCGCGGCTACAACACGCTCTACGTCTGCGGCTCCGACGAGTACGGCACCGCCACCGAGACCAAGGCCCTCGAGGAGGGCCTCGAGCCCGCCGCCCTCTGCGCCAAGTACCACGCCCTGCACAAGGGCATCTACGACTGGTTCCGCATCGACTTCGACGTCTTCGGCCGCACCCCGACCGAGCAGCAGACCCAGATCGTCCAGCAGGTCTTTGTCGACCTGTGGAAGAACAGCTACATCGAGGAGCGCGAGACCACTCAGCCCTTCTGCCCCACCCCCGGCCACTCCAAGTTCCTCGCCGACCGCTTCGTCGAGGGCGAGTGCAGCATCTGCCACGACCTCGGCGCCCGCGGAGACCAGTGCGACGCCTGCGGCGGTCTGCTCGACGCCTTCGAGCCCGCGAGGGAGCCCGGCACCGGCGACAGCGAGGACGACGTTGTTGAGGCCAAGGCCACCGGCTGGCTTATCAACCCTCGGTGCAAACTCGACGGCGCCTCCCCCGAGAAGCGGAGGACAAAACATCTCTTCCTCAAGCTGGATGCGCTCAAGGAAGAGCTGGTTGACTGGTTCAAGAAGAGCAGCCAGGAGGGAGAGTGGAGCCCTAACTGCACCTCCGTGACGCAAGCTTGGATCGACAAGGGCCTGCTCCCTCGCGGCATCACTCGGGATCTGAAGTGGGGTGTTCCTATCCCCAAGGGCCTCGAGGGCCTGGACGACGAGGAGTACGCCAACAAGGTCTTCTACGTCTGGTTCGACGCCTGCATTGGGTACATGTCCATCACGAAGGGGTACACGGACGGAGATGACCTGGCTGGCAACAAATGGGAGCAGTGGTGGAAGAACCCCGAGCATGTGAAGCTCTACCAGTTCATGGGCAAGGACAATATTCCGTAAGTATCCACCCCTTTTATATTACGTCCTCGGTGCCATCCATTGGTGTTGGCATGACAAGTATCTGGCTCTGGGCAACGACTACCCGCATTGCCGGTCATGCTGACATGAGCGACACCAGGTTCCACACCATCATCTTCCCTGCTTCTCAACTCGGCGCCGGCGGCTCCTGGACCCAAGTTCACAAGCTATCCACTACCGAGTATCTCAACTATGAGGGCGGCAAGTTCAGCAAGTCCAAGGGTGTTGGTGTCTTCGGAAACACCGCAAAGGACACCGGCGTCGACCCCGATGTCTGGCGATACTACCTGCTCTCCCGACGCCCTGAGTCATCGGATTCCGAGTTCAAATGGCAGGAGTTCATTGACATCAACAATAATGACCTTCTCAAGAACCTTGGAAACTTGAACCAGAGAATCCTCAAGTTTTGCCAGGCCAAGATGGACGGTGTTGTTCCGGACTACACCAAGTACACCGATGAGCGCATCGAGGAGCACAAGAGGGAGACCAACGAGGCCCTTAAGTCCTACAACACCAACCTCGAGGCTATCAAGCTACGCGCCGGCCTGGCTACCGTCATGCACATCTCTTCTCTCGGCAACAAGCTTCTCCAGGACAACAAGCTCAACAATCAGCTTCTGTCCGAGGAGCCCGAGCGCTGCGCCGCCGTCATCGGCCTCGGCATCAACCACCTTCAACTTCTCGCTAGTATCCTCCACCCTTACATGCCCTCGACCTCCGAGGCAATTCTCACTCAGATCGGCTCCCCCGGACTCATATCCGTCCCCGAGACCTGGACCGGCGATCTCATCAAGCCTGGCCAGCCCATTGGCGAGCCCAAGCTTCTCTTTACCCAGATCCCCGCCTCACAGCTTGTGGAGTGGCGCGAAGCCTTTGGCGGAGAGGAAATCCGCAAACAGAAGGCCATCGAGGCCGAGAAGGCTGCTGCTAAAAAGGCGGCCAAGGAGCAGAAGAAGCAACAGAAGCTGGCGCTCCGCCTCGCCGAGCAACAGGGTGAGAGCTCAACTGTCGAGAAGCAGGGCGAAGGCTCAACTGCTGAGAAGCAGAGTGAGAGCTCGACTAGTGAGAAGCAGTGAACAGAGAGGCATGACATCCCGAGCTGGCGATATTGAGAAAAGGCGGGGGGGTTTCAACCTAAATCCTTGAGGGTGTTTGGAGGCGTTGAAGTGTAAAGTGGATTGATTCTCCGATCAACTAATGAGAACTAGATGGGCTAGAATGCGCTCTAGAATTATGTACAATGAGACGTTGTGATAAAACTCTTATCCTCGTAAGCGTATGCAAGCGTCTCGTTCGAACTCGTTTCAACTCGGATAAGAAACTCTTACGTGCTAGGTCTAGGGATTTCGGCGACGGACTTCGAAGGACTGCTGCTGTCTAATGAGTTGTGAGATGCCTTTCATGGCTGGCTGCCCTTGACGATGTAGTTTTTTATTGCAAGCAAGAGTGATGTTGGGCGTAAAATGTATAAGTCTGGAAATGAAAATTTGAGTAACCCTCGACTGGTTGATGTCGACAACCTGTTTTTTTGTTGATGCTCCCGAAACTCCCTTGAGCCTGTTGAAAGGCACAGTTCCCCATTTGAACTCCTTGTTGATGCATCTTGGTTCATATGCGGATTCCATTGTAATCCGAGTCCTCACCATGCAATGGGCGTGGAAGTATTGGACAGATGCAGTAATGTCTCACCGTATGCATCATCCATGCAAAGCAGAAGTGAAACTTCTTAGTTCTGCTTTTTGCCCGCGGCCCTCTCCTGTTCTCGCTTGGCGTAGATGCCCGCGGTAAACGGGTCTTCATAGCGCAGCGCAATCACATAGATGATGTAGACCCAGACGGTCAGCAGGATGCCGGCGGGCTTCCCGTAGTACAACGCAGTGGCGAGGAAGCTCATGGTGGAGCCCCAGTACATGGGGGCGCCGGTCACGTTGAAGGGAAAGCCCGTCACCATCTCATCCATGAGGAAGCCAAAGTAGTCACCGAGGAAGGTGCCGGTAATACCCAGCGACCAAGTGGAAGAGACAACGAGGAGGTTGCCGGTCAAGAAGAGGACACCCGCGGCGGCCTGGACGTAGGGCGACAGGAGGAGCGGATGCGTGGGCTGCTCGGCAATGGCGCTCTTGAACACGAGGTCGCGGACGATACCGAGGGAGAAGATGGTGGCGGCAAGGGCATAACAAGCTGCGCGAGATTGGCCGCCGAAGAGGTTTGTGAGGAGCTTGTTGTGGTACTCTTTCAAAAGCAGGGGTGATTAGTTGTGACGTCGTTCCGAGGTGAGGGGTCGGATGATGTGTCTACCTTGGCGAGCGACAATGCTACCGAGGGACGTTAGCATCACACACAACCTGCGGAGCGGGGGGCTCGACAGTGAGGACTCACTTCCAGAAGAGCGGATTAAAGGCAATAGAAGACGCAGACACTAGAGAGAAGCGAAGACTCCGGATTAGAGATGATGCATTCACAAAGGTGGAGAGCTGGCAGGAGAGGGCAGGCGGGCGAGAGCTACTCCAGCTAGCCACTTACCCAGCAAGCTATGCTTGTCGAAGTCGACGTATTTGGCGATGTCGTCCACGAATGAAGCCATGATGAATGCAATTGTTGTGGTGGCTGATTGGTTGTTTGAGGAAAAAAAAAGGAAGACGACAAGGTCTTTGGATCACAGATGCACGGGGATCACGGGGATCACGCACAAGTCACGGGTAAATTGAGAGCTGCAAGAAGAAGAAGCAAATGAGAGCTTTATTGGGGAAAAGTGGTTAGTCGAAGAATGAGGGCGAGCTGCTGTCACATGCTAACAATGGACATGGAAGAGGGTGGAAGGAAGGAACCCACCTGCGTCATAAGCTACGCAGGGCTAAACTCCAGGCCAGTAATTTACTTACTGTACCTACTATGCATGGCCCCCGTAGTCTAAGTATATTACATAGGTAGAGGCTTCCTGGCTTCGATAGCCACTACTAGTAGGGTATATAATGAGGTACCCTGCATTATTATTCCTGTGCAAACTGTACGAACAGATACTTCGAGATGATGATTGATGAATGAGCGTCTGGCCCGTTCTGGGGGGGGGTTGACTCTGATGAGACTCCACGCCCCCGCAAAGTGCACTCACTCACTGAACGTGGACAAGCTGATGGATGGATGGGCTGGCTGCTGGCTGCGGGGAATCCCCATTTCCCACTGAGCATCCATCTGTCACAGACTCACCGTCACACCGTCACTCAGCTCAACGTAATGAGAACCAGTGTCAAACCCACCATCATCCCCGAGCTCGCACATGACGTATGGATAAATCGTCCTTGTTTTGTCTATATTGCACAAGGTAAGGTACCGTGCTCCGTGGGCGCGCAAATGCACCTCTTTCCGGGTGTCAAAAGACACCCTCTTGACCGTGCCTGGTCACAACGCCGAACACCTCACAAGCTATGTTATATATCCCGGATCCCTCCAGGTTCATAATAACCCATCCTCCGCGCCCTATGCCGTCATCACGGAGCATCCAAAAAGCAAGCAAACAAAACAACCTCAAGTTCGACGGTTTCTCGTCTTCTTGCCCGTGGTCTGGGTATCTTCCTCTTCCTCATCTTGGCCCTTTTTAAGGTCCTCCGTCAATCCCCATTCCTCCATATCGTACCAATCCTCCCCGTCCGACATGTCCCGGTTGGGCCCCGAATGTGCCTCCGCCTTGGACCAGTGCAGCACATCCTTGCGGAGCTTGTCCGCTCGGAGAAGGCCTAGGAACAGCTTCTTCGCCCCGCGACACACCTCCTCCTGCTTCTGTACGTATAGCGCAAGCAACCGTCGGATGTCTTCTGCCTCTTGTTCAGGCAGTCCCATATCTCGATCTGGTTTTGTGCCAGTTGGTGCAATGAACATGGGATGAACAAAGAGGTGCTCCGACCCCCTTGGCGGGGTCGATGCGTGTGCGATTCCGTTGCTCAATTCCTTGAGATGGCGAGTGTCGAGAGCCATACCTCCTTCGCCGACTCCGACTGGGTTCGTTGCTCCTGGACCCTTATCTCCACCTGTTTTTTGATTCACGACATCGTCAATATGCTGGGACTTGATCTGGCCACTCTCCCCAGGTCCCGGCTTATTTTCACTGTCCTCGTGCTTCATCGTCGGAGTCGAGTCAAAGCCATTTGTTGCTCCGTTTGGAATTGTTACGTGCTCTGAACCAGAGCCGTTCTGACCGGCAACATCAGCATCGACCATGGAGACATCCGCATCCTCTATTGCGCTCTTATTCGACGACACCTGAACTTCGCCTGCAGAACTAAGCGGGTGTTCGGTTTGGATGCCGTTTTGGCCGTGTGCCCCGCCGTTGATGCTTGTGGGCGGCACCACCTCTTGAGATCCACCAGGATGGGTTTGTGAAAGACTCAAGAGGTGGCGAGCGACGTGATCGTCCGTGAACAAATCGATATCTGACGGCCTGACCATCATTTGGCACGGGACCCAGGTAAAGTCGCCGCATAGCGAAGTCAGGAGATGCCTGACTTGCCACAACGAACGATTCTCCTTTCGCATGTTATCGTAACTCTGGTCAACGAGTTTCGTCAGGGTCTTGGATGTGAACGGTTTCGAAAGGGTCTGGTGAGTTGAGAGGCCGGTCGATGCGGTCAGCGGAGCGAGAAGATCTGCTATGGTCAGGCTTGTTGTCATCGATGCGCTCCATTGTTGACGTACGTTCTAGATGGATATTGGCGTAGGGGTTTATCTCTGATGCATGGGTTTCGGCTTCTTGAAGACGATCGGCGTCGTCGTCGCTGTCGATTTCATAGCCTTCGTCGTCTATCAGGGGCGGGTTGCGGTGGAGAATCGGACGTCGGACACCGGCGAACTCGACGTACTTCGTTCTGGTCAGCAGAATTGGTCTGAGAGGGGTATCCCGAGTGCGGCTACCTGTCTGTAAGAACTTGGGCCCTCGGTCGGCACCAATTGTCCCTTGTGGGCGAACCGAGCTCGCTTCTTGAGCTTCTGCCCTCGGTTGCTGTAGTTGTCGATTTCGGAATCGGAGTCGGACTCTGAGTCGCGACCAAGGTTAGTGGTGTCTGCTGCGACGTCGCATCAAGGAGTGCCTTACCATAAGCCTTCCTCTTGAATGCCTTTTTCATGCCCGCTATGGTCTCGGAGAAGAGAATCTGTTGGGTCGCCATGGTGGGCGCGTGCGAGGATTGACGACGGAGGAGAGGGCGTCGATTGTGGGTGGTGAGAGGACCGAGTCGAGCCGGTGCGGGCTAGGGCCCAGGAGACCTTGGGCGGCTGGCGACGAGTCGAGAGCTTGGCTTGGGGCCCCCTTGTGTCAGAGCGATCGCGGAGACTCTGGAGTTTGGCAAGGAGGCGAGGGCGCGTGGGACGAGTGAGCGACGGCAATTTTGCGCGAGTGAGCTGTGACGACGAGGAGAAAGCTGGGGCGCTGGAGCGAGGCTGCTTGAGTGCCCGCCTTCCCGGAGCCCATGACTACATTTTTGGCGCCTGTCCAATCAGGAGGCCGCGCTCCGGGGTTATGTTCTACCGTCCCGAGAGCATGAGACAGCACGTAATGGGCAGTTAGATTAGCGGGGTTACGATACCCATTTCGGACCTTCAAGTCGATGCGCCATCGATAAAACAACCGGAAATTGGCCTCATCGCTCGAAATTGGTCTTGACAGCTAATAATTATATTCATTTATGTAGATTTGTGCACACTGGTGTTAGGCTACAGCGAGTATGCTAGGTATAACCTCTAGTTTTACTCCTTTGGACGCTGGGTCTCTCATCTGATAAACGACTTACGTGCATAAAACCGCCAGACCAATAACAATAGTATGAGGCAACTAATGGGATATCCAGTGGATACGTTGTTGTACATATCTGCGGCAACAACATTCATCTGATTATACAGCTGGGCTTATATCTATTTACACTTAACACCAGCATAATAAAAGCTCACAGTCCCGCGGTGTTGGCAGTTGCGCAGGCTGAGTTCATGGAGTCGAGCGCAGGTTGAGTCTTGACCGGGCGCATTTCGTAGAAGCCAAAACCTTGCGTCGTGTAGCTACTGGTGGTATAGCAGACCTCGAAAACAACGTCGATACCGAGGTAGTAGCAGTCGCCGGCACCATCGCTAGCTGAAAGAGTGTAAGTAGTGACCACGGAAAAGGAGGGAGAAGGGGGGCTGGCAACGACTTAGCATATGCCGCCTTCTTGTTTCCAGTTGAGAACGATCTCGGGTGTTTTGAGTATGAATAGCGAGGCGCAAAAGAAGTGCTGGATGACTGGATTGATTCATATACGCTGACGTGAGTGCTTAGATGATTGAAGAAGTTGGGGCCTAGACAAGACTTACGTACATTCGAGTTGTAGTTGGTGTGGGAGGTGTAAGACCGCAGCTCTAGCTTGTATCCCCTCATGAACCTCACCAATACGTTTTGAAAGTAGAAATGAGGACGACGCACCCTCTTTGTCTGCTCAACAGATCTCAAAAGGCCCATAATACGCAACTGACCATTGTTGGATGGAGTCATTGCCATGTACATGGGGTCGGTCCTAAGGGCATCGCCCGAGATGCCGTCACAGAAAACCGAATCGACTTGCCAAAAGAGAAATATCTTGCTCTAGTGAACAGGTTTCGTCTCGTTGTTCGCATCAAGAGATCATAGATGGTGGTGTCTATCCTCACTCAACTTGTGGATGTGAGATACATAGAAGATAGGGCTGGAACGGCTTGGGAGATGACCGCATAACAGGTCTTATCTGCTTGATCATTTAGGCTTTTCCGCCACAGATTGAATCCTTTGATCCCTCCTCTTGCCATTTCTTCTACAAGGCTTGGAAAGAGGACGATCGCCCCTGTGGGTAGCAGGGCGACAAAACTTAAAAATGGCTCAAAACCGCCATCTCAAGATGGACAACTTCATTATATAGGAAGAGGAATGAAACCCTCAATAGTCCCTCATTTATACCTTATCATCTCATCCTACGAGACGGCTGACTCTTTGGGATCTGAATTTGAAAGCAGGGGTAGGCTGCAGGGCTCTGATGTAATTGCGCTCGTTATTAATAGCGACATCGTTGACGTTCAGAGGCGGAGGCATAGATGAAGACAGATCAGGAGGTGTAGGCTATTACATGGGCCAAACAGCAAATACCCTCGTCTTCTTTAGACATCATTAAAGGTAGGTGAACGTCTAATCAATATCTTATTGAACGGTAACCGTTACGTTGCCCAAGAAGTTCTCGCTGGAGTTGCCCACATACACGGTAAACTCACCGGGCTCGACGACATACTCCATCTTACGGTTCCACAGACCCCACTCGGAAACTGCCAGATCAATCCTGACCTTCTTAGTCTTGCCGGCCTTGACCTCGACCTTCTTGAAGCCCTTGAGCTGGAATCGCGGCACGTCAACGGTCGCGAGCATGTCCTTGACGTAGAGCTGCACCACCTCGGCGCCGTCGCGCTTCGACTTATTCGTCACGTCTACAGAGACGGTGACGGTATCGGATGCGGAGACTTTCTTCTTTGAGAAGGAGATTTTGGAGAACTCGAACTTGCTGTACGACAGGCCGTATCCGAAGCCGTAGAGGGAAGTTGGGTTCTCGAGAACGTAGTTGTTTCCAAACTTCAGAGTGCCGTTCTCGTACGCCTTGCCGGGGTTGGGCCACATGCGCGCAGAGTTGAGGTGGTCGTAGTAGATGGGGAGCGTGCCGACGTCGTAAGGGAAGCTGACAGAGAGCTTGCCAGATGGGTTCTCGTTGCCGTACAGAATATCTGCCAGAGCGTGGCCTCCCTGCTCGGACTGGTAAAACTGCTGCACGAGGGCAGAGGCCTCTTCCGAGATCCACGGCTCGGTGACGGGCTTGCCAGAGCTGAATACCACAACGGTGGGCTTTCCGGTGTCGATGATGGCCTGGACCAGGCGGGGCATGGCACCTACAAGATCCAAGTTGCTCACGTCTATGTGCTCGCCTGTGGTGGCGTTAAGACCGCCCCAGAGTTCGTTCTGGTCTCGCGACCAAGTTCCCACGACAACGACGGCCACGTCTGCAGCCTCGGCAGCAGCGACGGCCTTATCAAAGCCAGAGTCATCGTTAGACCAGCGCTCACAGCCCTGAGCATAGGTGACCTTGCCTTTACTGGCGGCCTTGATACCGTCGAGAGGAGTTACACCGCGAGACATGGCAGTATGGATGACGTAGTCACCGTACTTTGACTAGAATTAGCATAATAGCGAGCCGAGGTGGCATAGAGGGGCACTGACGTTGACATAGCCATGAGCCATGGGGCCAATTACAGCCACATTGACGTTCTTCTTCAACGGCAGGGCATTGTCGTGGTTCTCGAGGAGGACGATGCTTTCGGTATCGAGCTCACGAGCGAGCTGCTTGTTTTTCCTGGTGTTGATGTAGTCAAAGATCTTCTTGGCAGGAACGCCGGGATACGGGTTCTCAAAGAGACCCATCTTGAACTTTGCACGGAGGACTCGGGACACGGCAGTATCCAAGACCTTAGAAGAAAGCTTTCCCGACTCAATCAAGTCGGGCACGATTTCGTAGCTCCAGTATCCACCACCCATCTCGACATCATTGCCATTAGGGAGAGCCTGGCACCCTGTTAGTCTATGTAGCTAGCTTCAAATAAGTCAACAATACCTCAATAGTAATGCACTCATTGTCCTCAATCTCACAGACGAAGAAGGCGTTGGCAAGACGAGCAGTGCCACCGGCGTCGGAGATGACGTAGTACTCATAGCCCCATTCCTCTCGTAGAATTTCGTTGAGAAGATGAGAGTCTGAGACAACTGGGACGCCGTCGTATGAATTGTACGACGACATGACGGAGACAGCGCCGCTATCAATAATCGCTCTCTTAAAAGGAGGGAGATAGAGAGACCTTAGCTCTCGCTCACCGCCGTGAACTGGGGAAGTGTTTATCCCCTGCTCTGGGGAAGCGAATGCAGCCTGTTCTAATTAGCGGCGTGTGATGACTGGAGGAGAGACTCGACTGACGTAGTGCTTAACCATTGCCGAGACGCCTTCATCCTGAAGACCCTTGACAAAAGAGTACGCCATCTCCCCAACTCTATCCAGGTGTGTTAGTCTTACTCTTTTGTCAGTGTCATGATGAGCAACGGGCGTACAGGTGAGGATCTTCGCCGAAGCATTCCTCCACTCGTCCAAACCTCAGTTCTCGGGCCAAGTCAGCTTGAGGAGCGAAGAGCTGGTTGACGCCGAGAGCCAAGGCTTCTGTGGCAATAACGTTTCCCATTTTCTCGACAAGCTCTGGATTGAAAGAGCAGCCAATTCCGATAGGAGAGTTGAAGATGGTGGCGTTCAGGGCAAGGAAGCCGTGTAATCCCTCGGACTGAACGAATGCAGGGATCCCTAGGTAGGCATATTAGAACAACAACCTTGATCGTAGGAAGTATGGCGGCTCTTACCGAGCTTAGTCTCCTCGAGCATATAGTCTTGTGCTAACTTGGCGGCTTTCTGGACAGTCTCCATCTCGGTGTACAAGCCCGTCCAAATGGAATTGGCTCGGTACTCCATGTTCCATTTTAGGCCCGTTTTGTTGACGGCGCCATCGGTGATGTTGAGATAGTTGGACATGTCGCCCTGAATCAGCTGGGCCGTCTTCTCCTTGACCGTCATCCGCTTGAGGAGGTCAGCCACACGGTCATCGATGGAGGCATTCTTGTCCTTGTACACAGGCTTTTTGGCAGCCTCGCCTAAGCCCGTTAAAGCAGCAGTGCAGAGAATGAACGAGGGCTTCATGATGAAGATCCAGAAACCCAGAATTTATCAAAGAAGCTGGGGGTAAGACATAATCACAACAATCGAGTACGACGCTGGCCATTATATCGACAACCGGGACCCGCTGAATTAACCGTTCATCCTTGTCCCCTCACGGGATCGTACAATGCTGAGCCGCGCCATGGCCACGAGATACCTTGGAGACTGCAAAAGGGCCCCGTGGTTTGCAGCACGGCTATGCCTCTGGGAGATGACGCCGAGGATATCATCACGGCAGGCGCCGCTAGGAACTGCCGGGATGTAGTTCGTCGCCCGGGGAAGTGCGGGGGCACTACCAATTGGAGGGAGGCTCGAGAAATTGAAATACGGGAAGACGAGCCCAGATGGGCAACAAGGGGCAGCAAGGACGGACGGCAACGGTGTAGATTCGTGGGATTCGGAGATGAGCAGAACGTGGCGGATCATGGATGTGCAAACTGCAAGGCCAAGGCATCGTCTGGGCTACACGACCGGGCCGGAACGTCGTGCCGAAGTCCCTAGCACGAGAGACAAGCTGCAATGCAAGGCGAGGAATGAGAAACAGGAGTGGAGATGTCACATGTGTGAGCTGTTGGAGAGCGTTGTTGGTGTACGAAGTAAGTTGATGGTGGCCTGGTGGAGCTTCAGAATGCAGCCTGAAGTGTACGGCAGAATTCATTCTCAACGCCAACGACTTCCACGGGCCAATAACCAACTCCACAGTTTCTCCTCCACAACATCCACACATACTCACATCCTCGCATCCCGCAATCACTTCGCGGGGAAACCGGGGCCTGTTGATCGCCGAATAAGCTCGGCGGGGGGCATTTAACCGGCAACGGCCCCAGGCCTATTAACGCGCCAATCAAGCCGTCTCTGGACCCGGCGTCGCAGCTCTACCACCGCCGGCATGGCTTCTCTCAACCGGTCCCTCGCGCCTGGCTCCCGTTGGGCGAATGATGCCGCAGCGTTGCAGTGGGTTGCCCGCCGTGGGTAGCTTACGGGTGACGATGCCATGAGAGATGGTGTGGTGAGGAGGGGAAGCAAGTGGATGCTCTGGCGGGTGAGTTGCTTAGATTCGTCCTTAACTGAGCTGAGCTTCGTGATGGATTGTGACGATGCTCCTTGATATGGCTTCTGGTGGAGCGTGAGACGACGCGTCCCTAATTGCTACAGTACCTTTCTTCATTGAAAGGCGGGCAAAGTCCCAACAGTCTCTACATCACTTCTAGTTCCTCACGCCCAAGCTCCACCAACACAAGCTCGCTCATCTTCCACCCATCCTCCGCTGCCTGTCCTCTCTGATTATTCCGAGTTGAGAAAACACACTATGGTGCAGCTTCGCGATGGTATGTGGCTGCCCGCCGAGGGCGTCCACACAGATTACGCCGAGGACGTCTACGAAGTGACGCCCTCAGAAGACCAGCAGGCATTGAGCTTGCTGTGTCCGGTGAAGAAGATCCGCTCGCGCGGCGACACACTCAACCAACCTACGCTGACCCTCGACGTCAAGGCCGAGATGGACGGCGTCATATCCATAGAGTCAACCCACTGGGCCGGCGCGCAGAACAAGGGACCTCACTTTGAGCTCTTCCCAGACGGCAGGCCAACCGTACAGGGCGAGATTGTCAAGAACGACAAGGGCACCACCCTCAAATCGGGGACCTTGTCCGCCACCATCCATCCGGATTCCCACAACTTCGACATCAGATTCCACAGCACCGACGGCTCCAAGCACCTCACGACGCTTGGCAATCGCAGTACCGGGTTCGCCTATTCGCCGGCGCCCAGCTCGCCCATGCAGCTGGGCGACATGCGTGACTTCAAGCACTACATGTTTTTCCAGACCACTCTCTCTGTTGGAGAGTCGATCCACGGCCTGGGAGAGCGCTTTGGGGCCTGGAACAAAGTTGGACAGCATGTCTCCCTATGGAACGCCGATGGTGGCACCTCTAGTGACCAAGCATACAAGAATGTCTCGTTCTATATGAGCAACCGTGGCTATGGCGTCTTCATCGATAACCCCGGCCGGGTCGACTTAGAGATCGGCAGCGAGCGGACCACCCGCGTGCAGACGACTGTCGAGGGCCAGCGCCTCAAGATTTACATCATATACGGCGATGGTCCCAAGGAGGTCCTCAAGAGGTACACTACTCTTACCGGAAAGGCCGGCAAAGTCCCCAGCTGGAGCTTCGGCCTCTGGCTAACAACTAGCTTCACGACCAATTACGATGAGACCACCGTCAACTCGTTCCTCGAGGGCATGAAGGCCCGGGGGTCCCCCGTTGATGTCTTCCACTACGACTGTTTCTGGATGAAGGCCTTCACCTGGACTGACTTCGTCTTCGACTCGGAACGCTTCCCTGATCCCAAGTCCCAGATTGCCCGTCTCAAAGAGAACGGCCTGTGCAAGAAGGTGTGCGTCTGGATCAACCCGTATATCGGCCAGCACGGTGCCGCCTTCAGGTACGCGGCCGACCGCGGTTATCTACTGAAACGTAAGAACGGCGATGTCTGGCAGTGGGATTTGTGGCAGGCCGGCATGGGTCTCGTCGACATTACCAACCCAGAAGCCGTCGCGTGGTACGTCGAGTGCCTTAATGGCCTCTTTGACAAGGGTGTGGATGCCCTCAAGACCGACTTTGGCGAGCGCATTCCTACCCTCGACGTTCAATGGCACGACACAACCGTCGACCCCCATAAGATGCACAACTACTACGCCTTTGCGTACAACCGAATCGTCTACGAAGCTCTTCAGAAACGCTACGGCAAGGAAGAGGCCGTCCTATACGCTCGTGCTGCATGTGCCGGCAGTCAGAGGTTTCCCTTGGTATGGGGCGGCGACTGCGAGTCGACTCCCGAGGCGCTGGCCGAGTCTGTTCGTGGAGGTCTCTCCATGGGTCTGAGTGGCTATTCCTTCTGGAGCTGCGATATTGGTGGCTTTGAGGGCAAGCCTCCCCCATGGATCTACAAGCGATGGGTGGCGATGGGTCTTTTGTGCAGTCACAGCCGTC
The DNA here is from genome assembly GCA_019137255.1 of Corinectria fuckeliana. NCBI lineage: Eukaryota > Fungi > Ascomycota > Sordariomycetes > Hypocreales > Nectriaceae > Corinectria > Corinectria fuckeliana. Next base: position 234,129 of record WPDH01000152.1, on the reverse strand, counting down.
TCCACGGCAGCAACTCGTACCGTGTGCCATGGACTGTCGACGATGACGACAAAACTGAGGAAGGATGTTCCAAAACGCTGTCCAAGTGGACTGCGCTGAAGACGCGATTGATGCCTTACATCTATGCCCAGGCAATGGAGTCGATCGAGGGTGGTATTCCCATGTCTCTTCGTGCCGTGGCTCTCGAGTTCCCCGAGGACCCGACCTCGTGGTACCTCGACCGCCAGTTCATGGTGGGATCTCAGCTGCTTGCGGCTCCCATCTACGAGGAGTCAGGCGTGGCCGAGTTCTACCTGCCCAAGGGAAAATGGACCTCGTACTTCACCAACGAGGTCAAGACTGGCCCGGGCTGGTTCAAGGAGAGACACGCTTTCGGCACCCTGCCGCTCTACGTGCGCGAGAACACCGTCCTGGTGCTTGGTAGCCGCGAGGAGGTGGGCGCGGCGTACGACTACGCCAAGGACGTCGAGGTTGCCTTGTATCAGACTGTCCTTGGGGCCAAGACGACCGTGGTAGATGGCGGGGGCAAGGTCGTTGCCGAGCTCACCGTTGGAGCCGATGGCAAGCTTGAGGGCACCGATAGACTTACTGGCGACTTCAAGGTTGCAGAAAATGGCCGGAACTTGGAAGGAGATGCTCCTGTGTCCATCGAATCGCTATGAAATATGATGAGTTACTAGGAGGTTGAAGTTCCCTCGATCGGGAGATATTACTAGCATTAAATTGAACCCGTGCCTGTCTCGAGATATGGTAACGAACTGTCCAGACACATCTACATGTCAAGAATATCTCATGTAGGACCAAACCATCTGGTTATCACGAAGTGATTTAATGGCTGGCAGTGATTCACGCTAGCTTACTGGTCACACTAGACACCAAAGGGTACAAGCATAGTTCAAGGGTCCGGTAAACGTTTGCATGTTTCCCTCGGACCTACTTCCACGCGGAGGGCTAAACAGGAATGCAAAAAGCTGTCCTAACCCGAATTTGCGGACATAGGGAAGCTTAGATATATGAATTGGAATTCAAGGGACCATAACTACCCTCAAAGCTTAGCCTTCGAGACGTCACCTGGTTGCACCCATAAGGTTCGTGTAACCCTACGATCTGTATCATAGGCTTGCAAACTTGACACTAGTTAGCATGGGCGTTGAAATCTCAATCACAGGGGATTCAACTTACACTGTCCAGGGAGTTGGTAATCTCGTCGAACGCTTGGAGCGTCTCGAATCCCATCGCTGCCAGAGGCTCAGTTCCATCATCAACAACCTAGATTATTAGCATAATTCGCCTGTCCCAGTTGGGTTGCAAACTCACCCAGCCCAGCACAGTTTTGGATGCCCTGTGGCTCTTGTTCTGCCGGACACCCATCAGTGCGAGTCCCTGCAAGACGAGCGTCGCAAACGGCATCACCGAAACGACGGGAGCGAGAATTCCGCCGATGTCTTCAGTGAGGGAGAGCAGTGCTGGCACGTAGGTAGCCAAAGGACTATGCTGACGGCAAATGATGACCGTTCCCAGCAAGCTGCCTGCGCCATCCTTGGCGCGCACGATGCCACACGATTTGGTCTCCGAAAGAGCAGACCTATAGAGCTCCAAAATCTCGGGGTTTGCGTGTGTGCGTACATGGCTGAGCACGCTCTCCGCATTGTCCAGCCCGTGAATAAGGTCGAAACTGATGTTGACCCTTTGGATGCTTTGTAGCAGCCCTTCCGGGGCGGCCCAGTTGGCCAGGTCGTGAATAGCCATGTCAGTCACCCGTCGTGGGAACTGTGCATCCCAGCCGTTGTTTGTGAACCAGCCTTTGATCGTGTTCACCTGAACATCGACAGGGATGCCCGGGAAGACGCCGGGAAGAGCCATACCGATTTGCACCTTCTTAATTCCTCGTCTTTGGGTGAGGCTCTTCATTGCCCGCTGGTGGAGAGACCTGCCGATGGACACATCTCGTTTTGCAGGATCGACAAAGATTGCGCCAAGCATTCCAACTCCACGGATGTAGTATGTGGCTACAAACCCGTAAAGGGCTTGCGTACTGGAGTTTCTTACAACGAAATGAGCCTCGCTGACGTGCGGATTGTTCAATTGAAAGGTGGCCGCCGCCGTAGTCTGCAGAAACTGCAGGTCAGGAGCGCTGGCGCGATGAACAGCCAGTAACAGCTCGTCCAACCCCGAGCTGTCGCGTTCCGAGTGATATTCTTCCACAAGCCAATGTTGCCGCGACTTCAGAACCTTTTTGCTCTTTCTTAGAGTACCGGGAAGCGTCCCGAGTGGGGTAATATCACCCACAAGCGCTCTGGCGAGAGCATGTAAGGCATTCTCTGTGAAGTCGAAAGTGCACAGATATGTACCGATGGACTTGTCCATGGCAAAGTCATATGGTGAGCTGACCGCAACCACGATGAGCTGCTTCTTCTGGCCCCTGCTTCGAAGCATAGAGCACATCATATCGACGTGCTTGGTGAAGCCAGCCTGATAAAGATTTCTGTTGGCATCGGCTGTGACAATGATGATGCAAGATGCCCTGTTGATCAAGTTCTCATGGACTATAAATGTGTTAGCATCGACCAGACTCGGTCACAGATGGCCTCTTACCTGGTCGCACTCCGTTGGCAGTATAACTGGTATGTAGTAGCTTTTGGCTTCGGGATCGTGCTAAAGACTTTCCAAACTCTCTGAACACACCTTCCCCGCTCATTATCGCGCCTCGTTCGCGCTCATTATGATTCCACATATCGTGAGTGGTCCAAATCGTGCGCTGATTATCTTTGGAACTAAGAAGTTTCTTAGTGAGTGACGATGCCGGAAGCGGTTTGACGAGAGGCGTGAGCAAAAGTAGTTCTTCTCCTGGGTGCATTGAGGCTGAGAGTGGAAGGAGTTTCTCCTTGTCCCGAATGACAGTGATAGAATCGTCATACGCTTGGCGTGACAGTGTGAGGTGAGCTGGGTGGAGCTGGGATAGTAGAGAGATCCCTGGAGGATTGAGAGCCTTCGTCCACGAAGTGCATGTTGACTTCAGCCGGAGAACACGCCTCAGCGACGTGTCTATTCTTTCCTTGGAAATGATGCCGCTCTCATGCCCTAGCTTTAGTCCTTTGATGGCTTCGAGCTGGACGTCATAGGCCCGGCAGAGAAGCACCAGGTCACAGCCGGCCTCCACTGCCATGACAACGCCGTTCTGGACACCAAGTTCATGGCTCAAGGCTTCCATCTCCAGGCATTCAGAGATAGCAACACCATTGAAACCTAAGTCATTGCGCAACAGCTCATCTACAACTTGATCGGACAGACAAGCGTGGCTGACATTCATGGATGGGCTCGAGATGCCACATCCTCCGATGAACATGGCATCCAACTTACCAGATGCAATAGCGTTTCGGAAAGGAACCAAGGCACTCAAGCTCAGCTCTTCGAGAGTCTGTGTGATGATGGGAACGTCTAGGTTGGACCCGAGGAAGTCAAGATTTCCATAGGAGGGAAAATGTTTCCCACAGGACGCCATTCCCGCGTCCCGAATACCTCTCAAAGCAGCGAGGCCATACTGAGACACCTCTTGGGGATCATCTCCAGAAGCACGCACTCCCAATGGTTGATAGCGGGCATTGTTAAGCACATCGAGGACTGGGCCGAGCATGAGGTTTACACCGCACGCTGAGATCTCGGTTGCGGTAGCCTTGGTGACCTCATAAGCTAGCTCGGCTCGGCCAGTAGCAGCAACGCCCATGGCACTGGGGAACTGGCAGACATAGTCCTCGTCAAAGAGACTATTGACGCCACCATTCTCCTGATCAAGGGCAATCAACAAAGGTTGGGGATGACCAGCCTTCTGAGCAATAGTTTGGAGTTCCTGAACCAGCGTGGCAGTTTGCTGGGCAGCTGCAATGTGTCAGCCCTAGTCGAGGCCATGCCAAGAAGCCGCTCGTAGACAGGAAACATGTGAACCGGGAAGGTCTTTGAGGAGCCCGAAACGGCACAAGCGGCCCACATAGACTAGCTGGACAACGTACATTTGAGGTTCTTGGCTGTGAGGATGATGGAGCCAAGGTGGTGATCCTCAATGAGACTTCTGATCTGGGGAGTGACCTCGGTGCCATCCCAGCCCATGATCATGATCTGGCCAATGGCCCTACAGCGTGGCAAGAAGGCTTGTTAGCACAGTGATAGATGGGCAAGCAGGCAATCTACGTGTAAGTGGACTGAGACGGAGCCGGAGCGGAGACGGGCAGCGGAGGTAGGCGGGCAGCCGGAGCGGGTTGGCGGGTTGGCGGGTTACGTACGTACCAATCGAGGTTCTGCCATAGTGGATCCAAGTCGTCTACTGAGCTGGCCATGGCGGTCGAGCGGTGGCGGCGGCGGCGCCTTGTGACATGGTACCTAGCTCGGGAGCTGTCGAGATGCAGATGCCGGTCGCGGTCACGGTCGCGGTCGCTTCTGGGCTTCGGCTTGGGCTTGAGGTAACGATGAGATGCCTTGTCGGGGCGCGGCGACGACGACGACGACGATGAATCTGACAGAGGGGCACCCATCCTGCGAGAGTTCGCCGACGTGTAAACTTCGGCTAAGGGGGCTCGGGGAACGGCGATTGGCCGGGAGGGCGGAACGACACGGCCGAGTGGGTCCCGGGCTGTGTGTGTGGTGGACGGCGGCTGAGTTAACGTTACATGGGATTCTGGAACACCGCTGTCCAGGGAAGAAGCGCCGTCGTCCAAGCCGCTGAGACGTTGAGACGACCGTGGACCGTGGTGTCGATGGCCGGATGATAGTGTAAGAGTGAACGTTTGGTCGTGGGGCCGATGGACGAATGCCAGGCTCTTGTATTAGCAGGCGACTCGACCGATGGCCCTAGATACTGCAGCGAGCGCTCGTGGTAACAACAGCACGGAGCCTACGGAACGGACGCATGCTCGGCGCGTTGATGCATGGCTTATCTGTCTTGCCATCTGTAGACCCATGTTCTCTAGCATGGAATGGAACTGCATGGCACCGTCCATGGACCGAGAGGCGGGTGTGGCGAGGACGACGGTGACGAGACTTTCCCGCGATGCCACGAGACACGGCCTAACTGCGTCACAATCAACCGCTTGTTGTCATTTCCGTGATACCCGTAGAGTCTACTAAGTACCCAGCACATCTCCTTCGATGCTTGAACTTCATTTTGCTTAGAGAGGAGACGCAGTACAAACACGACTCACGCCAGTAGACTCTCTAATCAGAACATCTTCACCACTTTGCTCCCAGACAAAGCCTTCTTGTCTTGTCTTGTTGAAAGCCATGCCTATCGCTGTCTCGCCTACACGGCCCAAGAACGGCCTTACGAAGTTCACCAACTGTCGCCTGCTCGAGGGCGATGCCCTTATCGAAGGGGATATTTGGGTCAGCTCGTTGTCTGGCAAAATCATCGACAGCCAGGCTTCGTTCTACGATGAATTGGTCCTTCCCGACAAGACTATCGATCTCGGCGGGCGCATCCTCGCCCCTGGGTTGATCGAGTGCCAGCTGAACGGTGCTTTCGGCTTCAATTTCTCGACCCTGCTCGACGACATGACCGAATATGGAAAGAGACTGCATGAGGTAAACCGCCTTATAGTTAAAACAGGGGTGACATCGTACATCCCGACCATCACAAGCCAACGGCCCGAGATGTACCAGAAGGTAAGGTTCCCCGATGGTTTGAAGGGTGGAAGCCAATCGTGCCTGAGCTAATGTCACCGGCAGACGCTTCCGTATCTAGCCCCATCTGGACACCTCAGGATGGCCGACGACGGCGCCGAGTCGCTCGGGGCTCACTGCGAGGGCCCGTTCCTGAGCCCCACCAAGAACGGTGTCCACAACGTCGATGTCCTGACGCAGGCCGAGTCGATTGAAGACCTTGAGCGGTGCTACGGAGCCGAGAACCTAAATCGTTCCGGAGACCGGAAGCTGCCGATCAAGATGATCACGGCGGCGCCGGAGCTGGGCCGGATGATGGACCTGATCCCCGAGTTGACATCGAAGGGTATCATCTACTCCATCGGCCACTCGGAAGCATCTTATGAAGAAGCTTCCCAGGCGGTTGGCAAGGGAGCTACCATGATCACCCATCTCTTCAACGCCATGCGACCTCTGCACCATCGTAACCCGGGCATCTTTGGTGTTCTCGGCAAGGCAGAGAGCATACCGAGGCCGTATTTCGGCATCATCTCCGACGGGATTCACCTGCACCCCACAACCATCAAAATCGCCTACAACTCACATCCCGATGGGTTCATCCTAGTCACGGACGCGATGCACCTCGTCGGTCTCCCAGACGGGGCGTACCCATGGACCAACGGTGAACACCAGTGTAACATCATCAAGAAGGGCTCCAAGTTGCTCCTCGAGGGCTCGGAGAAGATTGCTGGAAGGTACGTAGCGGCGCAGTCGAAGTCGTGCGCATATGCTTGAGGTGAAACGAGCGTCAGCTAACGGATGGGCGAACAGCTCCCTCACGCTACTCGAATGCGTCAACAACTTCCTAGAGTGGACTGGGGCCAGCATTCCCCAGGCGCTCGGGGCTGTAACCTCGACCCCGGCGGCGATGCTAGGGATCCAAGGGGCCAAGGGCACGTTGGATGCGGGGGCGGATGCCGATCTGGTGGTTCTGTCGGAGGAGATTGTGGCAGGCTGTCATCGGCTTGTGTTGGACGAGGTGTGGAAGTTTGGCCAACGAGTGTCTCGGGCCGAAGAGAGTCATGTGGAGGAAGAGGTGGGGGTTTAGACGGATGGAGCACCTAGAGGGACGCAGAGAAGTAGACGGTAGATACGTACCAGTCGGTAGACTCGCAAACTCGCAACTGAGTAAAATGAATGCTTTGTGTTCGTACTTGGTAAATAGAGAGAAGTGGCACGTTAGCCTCGAGGGACGACAGAGCACCCGCCCTACTACTTTGTACACAGTACACCATATCGCACCGCGTTCTCTCAAGCCACCTGACTAGGTACCTAACTACCTATCTATCTAGACTACCTACCTATCTAGTACCTAATTAGGCACCTAATTCAGATAGACCACCAGATAGATAGCACCTCACCCCCACAGTCCTTCCATGGAGTGTTGATAAGTCCACCTTGCGGAAGCAGGATGCACTGAAAGCCACTGAACCTTCTGAAACGTCTCGCGAGGCCCGCGCTGGTTTTCAGTGGCAGTCCACTGTGCTTCTAAGCCTCCTTCGCAGGGGGGTACCATCAACCAATTGCCGCCACGATTTCATCGATAGGGCATTTCCGAAGGCTTACGCCCAGTGGGTCTCCTCCACAGCGCCTCTTCCGCTCCTCCACATCCGCTCCTCCTTCAACTGCGCTGGACTCTTGGCCAACTCCAGACACGTCCCGCCGTCTGATCTTGTACTGAAGACACCAGCACCAGCTTCGACAATCGAATCGTCGCTTGCCATCGCAGCTACCCTCATCGCCGTCGCATTCGCTCTCTCTGACAATACCTCCCCGTTCGAAGCCTTGCAGAGGCTTGCAGGAGCGCCTGGATCGCTGATCTTGCCAGGGACTTACTTGTTCTAATGAAGCAATGACGACGAGCAACTGAACAATGCCATGGCCGCCTTCAACTCGATGCCGAGGCTGCCCACGGGCGTCTCTCCCAACGATCCCATGGCCATGAATCTTGCGAGTCAACAAGGCTTAGGCATGGACGTCTTCGACCAGGACATGACCTTTGACGAGTCCCTGCTGTATGTGATCGTCTCCGCCCCTAACCGTTGCTCTGCGCGCACCATGCTGACAGCCGCAGTGATGGAACCTCACTGCAGAATCTTCCCTTCACCCCCTCGTACGACCTAGAGACCTTCTCGACGACCTTCGAAGATCCCTTTTCATACTCCTCCCATCAGTTCAAGCCAGACCCGAATCAAGATGCTTTGAACGAGTCGTCCCCACAGGAACTTGACAACAAGCTCCTCGGCTTCTCCGCGCCGGTCTCGAGCGCAACCATTATCGACGAAACCGGCCAATTTTCAGAGACAAACATGAGCGCAGAACTGTATGGCATGTTCTTTGTTGCCGAGGATGTCTTTGGTGGCGATACGACAGGACGGCCACTCGAGTTGACATGCTATCGACGCAACCTTTGGCAATGTTCTGGTCTGATCAACCTGCCCCGGATAGCCACCAATATCATGAACGAACAGGGGCTCCGAATACAGGTATTTGAGCTGGTTGCGACAATCACGGCGATCGAGTCCATTGAAGGCAAACCCACCGAGATAATATCCATTCCCTGGAAGAATGCAAATGCGCAGCCCAGCGAGGAATCCAAAACTGTAGCGGCGCCACCAAACATAACGCTGGATCTCACCTCTGGTCAAGAGGTTGACGCAAACCGAGTTTCCCTGCCGATATCATGGAAGAGGCTCCAGTTCAAGCATGCGACGGCTAACAATGGACGAAGAAAGGGCTTACAACAACACTACGTTGTGAAGATAGGCTTGCATGGCAAATCGAAGTCAGGAGAGCTTGTTCAGATCGCCGAGATTCAGTCCGGTCCGGTCATTGTTCGAGGGCGCAGTCCGAGAAATTTTGATAGCAAGAAGGACGTCCCTCTTACTGGCGACAAGCGACTAGAGAGGAGGAGCACCACAACTCCTGATAACGCACCGATCAAGGTGGCACGAGATAATTCGCAGCCGCTCATACAGAGATACCCCTCCCTTAGCAATATTCAGGTACATTCAGCTTCTTCCCCTCGAGAGGCCGGCTGTATGCTAACTCTTCAGCAACCAAACGACTGGACGTCACCGTCGATGCCCCAGCCCATTCCCAGCCCTCAACTGGGCTCAAATCCACATCCCGCCAAAAGGCTAGCTGTATCGCCAAGCATGCCTAAGCCGCCGATTCCAGCTTGGTCAACCGACTCGAGCAATTCAACAAAACCGACAACCTCGCATACTATTAGAAGCTCTATACCACGCCAGGGCACCTCACTCCCTATCAATCTGTCTCTCTCCGAGGATGAGAGAAGTCCGAACCGCTCGGGCTCCGATTTACAAAGCCCCCAGCCTGGGATAGCTACTGCTGCGGCAGGCCAGAACGCCGAGAACAGTCCCTCAGAGGATGTTGACCCTCTCTACGAATACTTTCCACTGACAGTTGACGATTGGTACGGTTCTACAAGCCATTTTCTTGCGCCAGTACTATTCTAATGATCTATAGGATGCCTCCCGTCGATGCTGTGTACAGACCGCATGTTGTCCACCATACTATTGTTCCGCCCGAAATGAAGGCTCAGCAGCTACGGAGCAAGGCGAAGCGATACTTTGCACCCGAGTAATAAGGGCATGGATATGGGCAAGACTTAATGATTTACGAACCGGTAACAACTTGGAGTACCATTCTTGTACATGTACCTTTTGCGTTCCGATTTGCATAATGATATGAACCGCTACGTGTGGGGACATTCGGGTACCCTGAAGAGAGCAAGAGGGACAGTACGCCAAATATCGGCAAAGACAAGGAAGGAGCTGATTATATACCCTAGATTCTAATGGGAGCAGATTACCAATGTTGGTCAACATTTGTTGAGTATTTTGGACGATACACTATATACACGACACTTTGATTTCCTTCTTCTCATCTAATATAAGACCTAATTTTGAAAACGCCCTTTTTATGGTATCATAGCCAGGTCCCTATAAAGCATTCTGAAAATATGCTCCCTCTTTAAGCGTATACCTAGCAATACTATCTTTCTCATTTGTTACAATTTTGGATCCTTGATATCCAGTTATCCATCTATCAGCAATTGGACAAGACCACCCTAGCCTTTAAGCATTCCCCTCTCCTCGGGAACATCCTCAAGCTCCCACAAAACTCACTCTCATCATCTGAGGTTCGGGGTTCGGTGTCAATCTGCGATTCAGGCTAGGCTCGGGGATACGCGATGCCATCCGGTCGGGCACGAGCTCCGGGGAGACGGAGCGGGAGGCAGGATCGCTCGTTGGGATCGCTCGCAGCAGGTGTGAGGCAATAGGCTCGGGGGCAATGATGGGAGTCGGCAGGGCTTTTTGGATCTTGGTCTCAGGAATAGACACGTTGCCGGTTCGCACCTTGGAAGGCAGGATTTGCTCGAAGCCTTGCTCACGCGCGACCTTTTCGATACTTTTGAAATACTTGATGGATGGGTTAGCAGTAGCTCATATCGGATACGGCCGTGAAGGAGAGGACGTGCCTTGACAGTCTTGACCTGCAGCTCGAGAGTGGCGTCTTCGTCGACGACAATCATGGGGTGGGGATGCAGCTGCAGAGACGAGAGCGACCACATGTGGTTAACTCCTTGCTCGATACACTTCTGCAGTGCAAGTGACTTGCGAGCGCCCAGGATGATGACGACGACCTCTCGCGCCTCGAGAATGGTCTGGACGCCCACCGTCAGCGCCATCCTCGGCACCTTGTTCAGGTCGTCGCCAAAGAAGCGCGAGTTGGCCAGGATGGTGTCGTAGGCCAGCGTCTTGACCCGGGTGCGGCTTGCGAGGCTCGACCCGGGTTCGTTGAAGGCGATGTGCCCATCGTCGCCGATGCCAGCTAGGAACAGGTCGATGCCGCCAGCGGCTTTGATGGCGTCTTCGTAGGCGGCGCACTCGGCCTCCGGGTTAGGCGAGTTGCCGTCGAGGATGTGGACGTTGGAAGGGTGGATGTTGACGTGGGAGAAGAAGTGACTCCACATGAATGTGTGATAGGAATGAGGGTCGTCTCGGGGAAGCCCAACGTACTCATCCATGTTAAATGTTACGACATTCTCGAAGGAGATCTACGTCCAATTATTAGACACTTGGCTTGGCTTCATCTGCACCTAGAGGAGTCTTCTAAGGCTTACCTCGCCGGCCTTGTACTTGCTCGCCAGGATCTCATAGACGCCGAGGGGGCTTGATCCCGTGGGGAGCCCGAGGACGAATGGGTGCTCGGGGGTTGGCTCGAAGGCCTTGATGCGCTCAACCACGTAGTTGGCGACGTACATGCTTGCTGCATACTCATCGTCTCGGATGATCAGCCGCATAGTAAGGATGAGGGGTGAGGAGATTTATTAGGTGGTTTAAGGTGAGGTGGTGTAAACGAAGCTAGCCTAGTACGGCTCGTTATCTGGATTGAAGACGGGGTGGAATTGGCAGTAGAAGGGCTTCTTTGTGTATAGGCTGGTAGGGATTGTGTAAGAGGCTCAAATGACCATTCGGGATTTGGGAGGGTCAAAGGGCATGAACAGTTGCTTATGAGGGTAGAAAGGCAGCAAAGGGTGGCACGCCACCGATAGCGAGCAAGCATGTGTCTTGCATCACGATGACAGTCCACGGGAGAGCGTCGATATCGCCCCTCGTCATCGGAGCTCGTTAACTGGAGGAGCGGGCAAACCGCCAGTCAAGGTGTTATGGCGATGGATGGAACGTCACTGTAGGTACGGTACAACAGTGGCAGATTGGCATGGCAGCTCAACGTCCCGCCCGAGGAGACGGGCCGCGCTCTGCCGGTTGCGGCCGATGGTTCCGGCGTGCGGTTCTGCATCGTTGCCTCATTGCTTGCCCAAGCAACCAAGTTCCAACAATTGCTCGGGTCATATGACGCCGCCACCGCTGGGATTGGGTGATGGGGATTTGCCAGGCCAGGCTGGGAGGCGGCTGGATCTACGTGTACGTGTACTTCAAAACCGCAGTGGTGTTTGTCAAAGCTTCTGGATGCCACTCCTGTGCTATGGGAATCGAGAACCTGATGCGAGGTTGTGACGGTGCCCGCTGAACATGGTCGTCGACCGCGTTGGCAGTGGAATGGAATCGGCCCTACCGGGATACATGCGGAGTTCACAGGTTGATTATGTGTCAGTCCCAGGGTCTCAAGATGGAGAATCGTAATCGCATCAGTATGTTCGTCGATGGTCCGTCCCGCAATCGTTCAGTCGTGTTACCTTTCACGGATGCTCATGGTTGATCGCCGAGTTGGCCGGCCGGGCGGGGAGCCTCAGCGTGGGGCAACTACCTAACAATTTCCTTATTCGTCAGTACTAGCTTAGGTGTAAGAGAATCAGAGCGGAACATCTATCTACATAGGTAGGTTGCAGTGGAGGTTGGCCGGATCTTCCAGGGCACCCACAGCCTGGACCCCCCTCCATCTCCACGCAACGTTACAGCAACCCTCACTCCTCCGTCTCACCCTTTCACCGTTCGCGCCCCCAACGCCGTCGTTTGCTTTTACCAGCAGAACGAGCCCTTCGCAGCAACAATGGCTCCAGCGATCAGCGACCATAGCACCCGAGCGTCGACACCCGCCCTGCGGAGCCCAGCCAATCCCTCTGCTGCGTCTCGGCTGTCGCATGTCCCGGTGCCGCCACCTGTGCGACGTTGGGTCTGCGAGTAGACTGACTAACTAAGCTGCCGACGCTCACGCTTCATGCTCACGCTCTCAGCGCGGATCCGTTCGACGGAGAGGAACCCTCAGTGCTACTTTGCTGTCATTGCCGCTACCAGCTCGTCAACGGCCCCTCGACTCCCTGCAACGTCGAACCCCCCCGAGCCCGTCCATCTCCTAGGTTCCCTGGCGCTTCCCAGCGTCTGTCCTCCATCCAGGTCAGGCAGGTCCCTTTCAGCGCACCCTTGATTCGCCTTGCCTTTCCTCGTCTGGTCTCTGGTCTGGTCTCATTAGGTCTCGTCTCATCTGGCCTGGTGTTGCTTCCTTGCCGCCCATGCACCCAGCCATTGACCACCACCTCTCCATCAAATCTGTGTCTGCTGGGACCCGGGCCGTATGACACCGGCCCTTTTTGTTCTGACTCCATCACCACTCAAGGCCTCGTTGGGTTTTGGTATTTACATCCCTCGTGTCCATGACTTGACGCTCTCGTTTCCCGCCCTCAGCTTTCACCTCACCGTTCGCTCTCACAAAGGCACCCACTCGTTAATGTAATGGCGACACTTCGGAAGCAGTTCATTGCTGCCCTCTTCAAGAGCCTCCTCCGAGGTAAATCACTTTTCCAAGCCGTTCTGGCGTACTGGACCGGATCACTAGCAGTCACCGTTGACCGCAAGGACCGGGTCATTGCATCGACTCGCCGCTCCACACAAGAGTTCCTCAAGGAGGCTGAAACGCTACTCCTTGGTCCCGTCAGTCAGCATGGCCTGCAACAGATTTCCCGCGATCTGAGAAAACAGATCGTAGAGCGACTCCAAAACGACATGGAATGCATGCTCCCCTCCTACAGCCATCAGCTACCGCATGGCGACGAGCGAGGGCACTTTCTAGCACTGGACGTGGGAGGTTCAACCCTAAGGGTTGCCCTCGTGGAACTTCGAGGGCGCATGTCCAACGCTGGAGATGAGAATAGGATTGTCAGCATACGCAACTTCGCCATCACCCCCATGATTAAGGACCTGGAAGGCATGGCGTTTTTTGACTGGATGGCCGCGAGGATTAAGGACACCCTCGCTGGGGGATTGGAACAACATCAAAGTCATGATGAGCCACTACTGATGGCGATGGCGTGGAGTTTCCCCATCGAGTGAGTTAGCCCGACCCTGATCTGACAGCTTGCTCCCAAGGCTAACAGGCACAAGGCAAACCTCGCTCGCCAGCGGAAAGCTACGGGTCATGGGCAAGGGCTTCTTGGCACATAACGGATTGCTAGGTCAAGACTTAGGGCAGGTTATCAAATCTGCCTGTGGGAAGCAGGAACTTAACGTAGAGCTGCGAGCAATCCTTAACGATTCGAGTGCCTGCCTGTTGTCAGAATCATACACGCATATGTCGACTCGATTCGGACTCATTCTAGGTACCGGCTTTAACATCGCTGCGTACCTCCCCATCTCAGCAATCGGGCCAGCGAAGTTCGGCCCACGACCAGCCGGGTGGACTCACTTGGTCGTGAACTCTGAGATTGGAATGTTCGGGCATGACATCCTACCTTTGACTAGATGGGATCGACAGTTGCTCCAGGGTCTTCCTAGACCCAATTTCCAACCATTGGAGTACATCGCCAGCGGCATGTACCTAGGCGAAGCCTGCAGGTTGGGGCTCATCGAAGCCATCGAGTCAACCGGCGTCTTCGGGGGAGTAGTGCCCTCCTCCCTCAAGGAGCCTTACTCTCTGGCAACGGAGACTATGTCCATGATTCAAAGGTGTGCCCCGTCTTGATCTCCTCCATTACCTAGCATTCAGGCGCTTACACCGACTAGTGATAACAGTACCGATTATGGCGATGCCTGCAAGGAGTTTTCGCTCCGCCATCCGTCGACTCACACCCCAACAGCCTCTGATATCTCCTTCTTCAGTCAATTGGCGTCGTTCATCTCAAAACGTTCAAGTGCCCTCGTGGCCACGACTGTCTACACTCTCTGGAGAGTGCGAATCGAAATTCAAGCCGACTGGGCTAACTCTCTTCCCAACTCCTCGCCATTAAAGCCGAGCGCCGAGGCGGATCGTGACCTTGCGGAGACAACCGTCGCGTTTAATGGCAGCGTGATCGAGAACTACCCAGGATATTTGAACAATTGTCAACAATACCTAGACGATCTAGTCAGCAGCCAAAAGAGCGAGAACGGTGCTCATGGCACAGTCAAGCTCGTGCCAGCTAAGGAGAGCTCTCTCTTGGGAGCAGCTGTAGCGCTGGCCTCTGTCGAGGCGAGTGCTTGAGACCTTTTCGAATGGCAATGAGGGGTTTGGGATGGCGTCATTGACTCGCGCAAGGCATATTCTCTTGGCGAGACGTGTTTGAGAGGCACCATGGCGATGCATATGAAAGGACGGGCGTCAGATGGCTTTTGTTGTTTTTTGTTTGAAGACATGAACCTAAATAGGCTATTCAGTGGGACGGTTTCTGCGTTATATTAGACCTCCGAGGTCGTTGACGGGCCTTCCTACTAGTAGTATAAAGATAAACAGATAGGCTCAAGGTGACAACATAAGGGTTGCCTCATTCCCGAGGCCGTATGGTTAAGAAAAGGCATACATGACGTAGACTTACGCAACGAATTTATCTATATTTCACTCATGGCCGCAATATTCTCATTAATTTACCATTTTGGCGCGGGCCGAAGATTTGTTGATGACGGGACCCCACTAAGTACGATGGCGTAAAGTGGTTCCCGACGCGTCGAGACCAGGTAGCGCTACCGATTCACAGGCAGCACATCACCGCACTGCTAGGTATCGGTACCTGAGCTACGGTCATGTGACTGCCTGGCGGCTTCGCGTTCAGTAGATTGAAGCAGCCAGCGCAGCGCGTCTTGACAAGCAATATTCACACCACCGACAAGAATTTCAACAACTACAAGCATTCCCAGCTACCTTAGAGGTCTCTCTCGAGGCACATTTGGCTCCAGTAGAATTTCTTTTGTCACATTTCCACGTTTCTCAACCCGGTTCACACCAAGATGGGCGACGCCGCCCGGGGTTCGTCTGGCATCTTCGCCGAATGCTCCATTGCCTTCGTGCCCAGCACCGCGCTCACTCCGAAGCTGATCAACGAGGTATACCATGCTCGGGGATAGGCTGGTGGGACTATTGGGCTAACTGACAGCACAGCTTTCGGATATTCTAGCAGAAAATGGCGCTACCATTTGCGAGCCACGACGCGACGGGTCGATTCCGATCGAAAAGGTCACCCACATCATCGCCAACAACATCGATTTCCCCCAGTACACCGAGTCGCAGGCGGTCATGATTCCGGTCATGACGACACACTGGATCACGAGCTCCATCTCCCGGCGCAAGCAAGTCCAGGTCCGACCGTTCTCGCCTGACCCCAGAATGATATTCTCGCAGGTCGTTGTGACCTGCGCCGACCTGCCCGAAACCGACAAGGAAAGCATCGCCGGGGCCACGATGGCTCTCGGTGGACAAGAGTCCAAAGACGCAACGCGTTTGACAACCCACATTTGTGCCCTGTCTATGGACCACCCCAAAGTCCAGGCTTCCAAAGAGAGGGGGTGGAAAGGAATCGTCGTGTTGCCACATTGGTAGGCGATACACCGCGGTGTTGTGTGAACTGAATGCTGACATTCTTGGCAGGTTCGACGACTGCTTTAAGCTGGGTAAGCGCATCGACGAGGGTCCCTATCGCTTACCAGATCCGGAAATTCTTAAGAAGTCTCCCGAGGACCAGCTTGCAATCCCAGTGAACTCGAACCTCGAAGGAGCTACATCAGCTTCCCCAGTCTACTTGCCTTTGCCGCCAGACGGAGATGTTGTTCGCCCACCAATTACCGTCTTTCAGGACCGAAAGCTTATGTTCTCCACGGATCTCACCATCAGCGTCCGGCTCAATAAGGTCGTCCGAGAGATAATTATCAACAGTGGCGGGAAGATCGTTGAGGAGGTGGAGGATTGCGACACGTTCATCTGTCAGTACCGGGATGGCCCCCAGTACGTCCGGGCTGCTCAGTCATGCAAGGATGTCGGAAACTTGGCTTGGCTGTTCTACCTCATTGTCCACAATGAATGGACCTCGCCCTTACGCCGTCTCCTGCACTACCCCGTTCCCAGGAATGGGATCGAGGGCTTCAAGGGCTTGCGCATCACGGTGTCCAACTACGGTGGAGAAGCTCGGGCATACCTCGAGAATCTGATCAGGGCCTGTGGAGCTGAGTTCACCAAGACGATGAAAGCCGAAAATACACATCTCATCACCGCACGCAACTCGAGTGAGAAATGCAAGGCCGCTCCCGAGTGGGGTGTCTCTGTTATCAACCATTTGTGGATCGAGGAGAGCTACGCAAAGTGCGAGATGAAGCCGCTGACTATTAAGAAGTACAATCACTTCCCTCCTCGCACCAACCTAGGAGAGATTATTGGTCAGACCTTCTTTGATGAATCAAAACTACGGGAGCTATACTACCCCGGTGGCGAGGAGAACATGTCACCTCGGGCTAAGAGGAAGAGGAAAATTCTAGAGGCAGCCGAGGATAACGCCTACCAGTATGGCCCAGCTGAGGGCGTTGTTATCGGTCGGGATGACGAGGACAGAGAGATGGACGACCTTCAGCGGAGCGACAAAGAGGTGGAGAAGGTGGCCAAGAAAACTACCAAGACTTTAGGTGCTGTCGCAACTCCCATACGAACTCGTCCAACTCGATCAGGCAAGGAGAATGAGACTCCTTCAGTAGCATCTACAGGTGGCCGCAGCGCCAAGGCTAGAGCGAGGGATCTACTCCAAACCATTGCTCCCGATATCGCGCTGTATGAGAAGGAGAAGAAGAGACACAGCAAGGCAGTCAATGCGCCTTGGGGTGGGAAGCGAGCAGCAGACCAGGTCGAGAAGACCAGCAAGGCCAAACAGGCCGCAGATCAGGAGGTCGAGGAGGTCGATTCGGATGACAAACGGCCTAGCAAGAAAGCCCGGCCGTCGCTACCAAGCGTGGAAATGCGCGTCACCCTCACTGGGTTCCAGCGCTGGGTCGGGGACAAGACTAAGGAGGATCACGACCGGGTGAGTTGAATTGCACAATATGTACTACTTTTATTGACCGCTAACACTCTTGATAGAGAAAACTACGCGACCTTGGAGTTCAAATTGTCCAGGAGGGCCAGCCCTGCGACTACCTGGCAGCTCCCCACGTGGTCCGCACCGTCAAGTTCCTGTGTGCGCTTGCCCGAGGACCCACGGTGATCTCATCCACCTTCATCGACAAGATCCTGGAGACGGGCAAGATGGTCGACGTTGATGACTTTATCCTCCGGGACAGGGATATGGAAGCGCGGTACAACTTCAGCCTCGAGAAGTCGGTAGCCCGTGCCAAGTCGAACCGGGGCAAGCTCCTGCTCGGCGTTCCCGTTTATTGCACCGAGAAGATTCGCAACGGGCCGGATAGTTACAAGGCCATAGCGGAGGCCAATAGCGCTATTTTCAAGATCTACCGAGCGCGCAGCGGTACGACGATCCGGCCGACGACGGCTGAAGAGGACGGCAACGCACCGCCTGAGCCTGTCTATCTCCTCAGCAGCGACAACCCAGAGGAGAAGGTCTTGTGGGAACGCTTTCAAGACATGGCACGCAAGGGCAATATGGAGCCGAGGGTGGTAGCGCCCGACTGGCTGCTGGATGTGGCAATGTGCCAGCAGGTGCGGTTCAACAAGAAGTTCCTGGTGGAGGGCTTTTACAAGACGAAGCCGTAGGGAAGGATATGTGACTTAATGACGGAGTTTGGTGTGGCCTTGGGGGTATCGCTGGTCCTCGTACCGGTCGTCGGTTTGGGCCGGTTTCGTCCGTCTGGTCCCATTCGCGTTGAGTGGCGACGGAGATGTACGTACGTAGTTATGCGGCAAAGAAATCTGCTCAGAAGAACTTGACGCCCAAGGAGTCGTCCTGTCCAAAGATTTGAGCCTTGCCTCGTTTGACGAGGACGTTCAAGGCCTTGAGCAGGACCTCGTTGTCCATGCCATGAATGTCTGTCGTGTCGGTCAGCAAAGGTCATCTC
This sequence comes from Corinectria fuckeliana, assembly GCA_019137255.1. NCBI lineage: Eukaryota > Fungi > Ascomycota > Sordariomycetes > Hypocreales > Nectriaceae > Corinectria > Corinectria fuckeliana. The sequence continues at coordinate 215,713 of WPDH01000152.1, read as the reverse complement.
TGAGAGAAGGCGCTGATGGAGCAGCCTACCTGTTCCCTTGGTGCCGTCCCCCTCGACCAACTCGTAGACGGTCAGCACGCTGCCCTTCTGCCCGGTCTCGTCGACGTAGCTCTCGACAAGCTCGGCCCACTCGTCGGGCTTGCGCCAGAAGAGGAAGACGACGTCGCCCGAGGAGCCGCCGCCGACGTACTCGGCGCGGCCGTCCTTGCGCATGAAGTCGACGAGGTCGCGGACGTCGTCCAGCTGCAGGCGGCGGTCGAGGCGGCGGTTGAAGAAGAGGTCCGAGTCGGCGGCGGCGGAGAGCGCGAGGCGGAAGACGCGGTGGTGCCGCGCGTAGGCGAGGACCAGGGCCGACCACTTGATGCGCTGCGCGTGCAGCGTCGTCAGGTTCGTCTGGCGCGTGTAGAAGGCCGGGAAGTGGTATTCGCGGGGGAAGGTGAAGGAGGCGGAGGCGGAGGCGGAGGCGGAGGCGGAGTTTTCGGAGGGGCCGGCGCCGGTGCCGGCTGGAGCGGCTGCGGCTGCGGTGGCCATGGTGAGGGAAGAGGGTTGGTAGGAAGAGCGAGAGGAGGGGGCGGAGTGGTCGAGGTTGAAGCTATCGTGATGGTCTGGGGAGCAGAGCTGGAGGTTGGCGGGGTTCTCTCGGGACGGGATGGCGATGACGTGGGGACGAGGGGCGCCCACCAGCACGTGCCAAGTAGGTACCTAATTTAGTCAGTAGATGGGTACCTTACCCTGCAACACCAACACCAACAACCATAAATATTCCAGTGGCATCAGTACGTCAATAAAAGTACCGAGGATTGACAATGGCACCAGTACAGTTGTTGGCAACTTGAGTACTTGAGTGTGAGCCTTAGACACTGCAAAGGGCCAACATGTGCCCATCTTCACTCAACCGTTAACAGCACTCGCTCATACAAATTCCGGTTGTCATAATCACGCCGTTGGCAGTCTCCTGACTTCATCATCTATTGTCCGACGCATGTTCGTCGCCGTGTTTCCCGTGCCAGTCGGGCTTCAAATCTACCCTTCTCCGCGGAACACAAAAGGCCAAAGATAGGCTCACCCTCGCGCAGTGTGATTGGCCCTGCTCCAATGCTCTGGCCTCCTTATCGAGATCGTCCCCTCTCCGGCGGGTGCTACAATGTGAGGTGCCGGGGAAATGCGAGTTGCGCTGCGAGCTTTCACTGGGTTGTTCCGGAGATGTGATTCACGATGGGGGACTATGGAGCTCGTGCTCGATGCCACGCCCGACAACCTCGGCCTTTTTTGGAGATCACTTGAAGCCATGCATCTGCCGAACGCCTAACGTCGAAGGACTGCCTTACCCTTGAAAGGTGACGGCGTATCCTCCCAGGTCAGGGTACATGGGATTCGATAAAAGTCTTTGTACCATGAGCATGTCACATAAGCGCGTGGTCGTCGTGGGTTTGGGCATGGTCGGCTTGTCTTTCATGTAAGTCAAGCCATCTAGACCTGCATTTAGGCTGAGCATATGCTTCATGAGAAACTCGAGCTAATAACTCGGTAGCGAGAAGTTGTTGAAATACGCCGCAAAGGCAAGGGAATGCACCATCACTGTCCTCGGCGAAGAGCCATATCTCGCGTACAACCGCGTTGGCCTCACGAGTTTCTTCGAGCACCGGAAAATCGAGAACCTCTACCTCAACACTGCAGAAGGGGTGAGTAACCAACCACAGTACAGACTCTCCGGGTCATATGCTGACACGGAGACAGTATCAAGAAGCCCCCCGAAGGTGCTTTGAACTGCCACATCAACACCAAAGCCACTGGTATTAACTCGGAGGCCAAGACCGTCACCTGCGGGAGGTAATCCTCGAGGACAAGCTGGGCATCTGCGCGTCGCTCGAGGCGCAGATGAAAGAGATTGTCGACAGCTTCTTCGACGAATGGGCCGAGGCCATCCGCACCCCTGCCATCGCCGCCAAGTTCCGCCAGTTCCACAACACGGCCGAGACGGTCCCCAACATGGAGGTCGAGCGGGATCGCGGCCAGCAGCGGCCCGTCTTCTGGACCGGCGAGGCCGTGACCGCGGACTTCAAGGGCCTCCGGGGCCGCTAGTCTGCTACGTCGTGGCAGCCCGTCATCGAGGCGTCCTACTTCGACGTCGCCGACGAGATGCCGAACGGCCTCTCGGCGACCATCAAGCGCGGGGACACGCAGCTCGCCGTCTGGCGCATCCAGGGCGCGTACTACGCCACGCAGCAGATGTGCCCGCACAGGCGTGCCTTCATCCTTTCCGACGGGCTGGTGGGCCAGAAGCCTTGCAGCAGTGACGAGTCTCCCGGCGCAACGACCTCGCCGTGGATCTCGTTTCCGCACCACAAACGCAACTTCGACCTGGACAGCGGGTCCTGCGAGACCGACGAGGCCCTGTCCATCGCCACGTCCTCGCCGAGGTCCGGCCGGACGGCATGCTGTACCTGAAGCTGCCGCCGGTCGCGGAGCCAGACGCTGCGCTGGGCACCAGGAAGTGGATGGTTAAGAAGGGCGAGGGCAACGCCGGCGCGCCGATGAAGGAGCTAGATCGGCGCATCAAGTTTGTTGGGATCCGGGGCAAGAAGCCCGGGGTGCGGCCCTTCGCCGGGACCAAGACGGCGAAGTCCGTTGAGTTCATGATGGATGGCGGTGTAGGATGCGGGAGCGCGCCGGAATGGTAGTTGACTGAATAGGCGGCTTGAAGTTCAAAATGACTGTGGCGTCGATAGATATCACAGAAGTCTTTGGATAGCATCGGAGAGTAGATTGAACTTCAATCATGGGTCACTTTGTATGAGATACCTCGTCTCGTACGGAAATTAAGTGAATATACCCTCAACAGACGTCCAAATCCGAAAGGCCGTGACACTCATGTGCCTTCGTCACAGACCTTGATCAAAAGAACCCCCCGGTACCGCTTCAGCCGAAACCTCGATACCAAGACCGCCTAATATTCGCGGGTCAACCAGTTGGCGCCAGTCGTTCCCTTCCCCATGTAGGAACCAACGTCCTAGCCTCGAGTTGAAAAGCAACACGAAGAGAAAAGAAGAAGAAAAAATAGATGTAAAGAAACTTGAAGAAAACATGTCATAGAAACTCTGGGGCACAGGTTCCGGTCGCTGTGCCGATCCTTAGGAAATTCCCCTCTTCCTCCGTCCTGTATCGTCCTTTTTATCCGTTGCCGACAATAACTCCAAAGCCCGGTAGATCCCGCCTTTCTAGAAACAGATACTCTCATGATCGTACAGAAGTCGTCTCAGAAGAACGAACACGACAAGAAATGTGTAAAAGTGGTCCGGTGGAGTGTTGGTGTGAGGTCCGTTCGGGAGCTTCGACAATCCATTGGTCCCAAGCTAGTCCTCTAGCACTCATCGTCTTCGCATTCGCTCAGGCTTCCGTATCCGGTATCTGATTCCATCCCCACCAAGCTCTTGGTGATGTTTAGACATCGCTCCACCACCTTCTCTCGTGTCTCTGAGGCCACCCCGCATTTCTCTCCGGGGGCGCCTCCCATCCAGACGCGCAGTCCACCGGCAAGTCGCTCCAGCCAGAGTTGAAACGTCTCAGCCTCATCTTTGCGCTCGTAGAGCTCGTCCATCAACTGGATAGCAGCCGTACAGCCCAGCAGCGACATCTGAGACAAGTTGTCTCGGCTCATAATAGACTCGATCTTGCAGAGACCCTGGTTGGGGGTGCCGGCCGTGCTTTGATACCGTCGGAGGTGGGCAATGACCATTGCGCATCGCAGTGCGATACGAAGATCGGGGGTTGACGCTTTGAGGCTTGAGTCGATGAAGTTCTCCGAGGCGAGTACCAGGCTATCGTCCCTACCGGTTCCCACGGCCTGCAGGGCAGCAGCGATATTTGCGCCGCGAGATTTGTTGGTCAGGACTGCTCGCGCCACAATCGCGCGAACTTGTGCTGTAGATCCGATTGGGGCAGTCTTAATTGCCAGATCAATATCCTCGGCCAGCGTACACAAAACCTCCATGTCCTTGACCATGGAAGCGACCAGAACCCGATGCAGTGTCTGAATTGACCACCAAGCCGCGACGGCATCCATTGGTGATCCAATGGCGCTATCCTCTACGACAGCGTCCATCCCGTCTATGCGCGCCACGACGTTGTAATCGGTTTCCGTGTTAAAGGCAAGGTTGTGTGCGCGTTGAACCACGTCGTCATTGAGGACGTCGTCACAATCCTGTTCGACAAGCATGGCAAGGTGCTCCGGCAATTCGTCCTCGTATTGCTCCGTTGATCCGCGGCGAAACTGCCCAAATAGCCGATTTAGGTGTCGAGCCTCGTTCCATTTGGTCAGTGCAAGCTTGGCAGCAATCACGTTACTAACTCCTAGGTGCAGTCGATTGTGGCTGAGATCCCAGAGAAGCACTCGGATGTGCAGAGCCTTCAGCATAAGTCGAATCGGTGTGTCGGGAAGAGTGCCGGAAGCGAGAAGTGTAAGAACTAGGCGGCTCTTGTTAATCTCGACATCGCCGCCTGCTAGTTGAGAGTCGAGGGCAATGCACCAAGCCTTGACGCGGGCGGTTTCTTGTTCCTCAGTGAGACCAGTCAGCACCTGGTATCCGTGGATGCCGATGGCGTTGCGCAGGCTAAGCTTGAGTGTCTTGAGCATGAGGGCTGCCGCCTCCAGTATGAAGTTGTGTCGAGGAATCCAAACAGTCTGGATCGCGGTGAGCCATGCTTGCTGCCGCACATGAATCGGAGAGGCCAGAGAAGGAGCCGCCTGCAGAACGCCGATCTGGGACTTCTTCGACTTCTGCTGCGTTTGGGTGAAAAGTGAGGGCACAAAGACCCACAAGAAAGTACCGAGGATGAAGAGGAATCGGAGAGACGTGTGAACATGATATCCCATAAAGTTGAGATCTAAGCTCGAGGCGACGGATCTCAACAGATGAAGAGGCACGGCGAGGAGGCCACGGCCCTCGGTCTCCTTGTTGCTGATCTCGTCCTCCCGAACAGCCTCCAAAAGCATCAGGCCCGCAAGAGAACCGACCATGAGCTTGCCGAAGTACGGGCCAGCATTATTCCAGCGATTCTGTTGCATCTGCTGCTGCTGCTGAATCTGCTGCTGCCGAATGACGGCGGGATTGCCGCCGCGATAAGGCTGCTGAGGCACAGGGTAAGGCGCCTGGCCAGCAGCCATCTGGGCCGAAATAATTCGCTTCATATCGTCTGGGACCTGGATCATTCCCGCCGGTGGCGCGCTTCCGTCCGGCGAAGCCGCCATGGGAGATCCGACGTACTGTTGAGAATCCTGCGCATATTGGATAGGTGTAGGGGGCTGCTGTAGGGGGCTAATCGCGCCGTTCATTGCGCCGGCCATAAAGAGCTTCTCGAAGGCGGCGATTCTTGCCTGCATAGCGCCGTTTTCGTCAAGCAGTCGATTATTCCGCTTCTCAAGGTGCCGGATGTATTCGGTTGCCTTGCTCAAGACCTACAAGCAGATTAGTCTCGGGGTGTGTGCCCGGCATCGCGTCTCGCCATGGACTTACAGTAGCCTTGTTCAGCTTGTGGGCCGGGGTCAAGCCGTGAAGCTCTTCGCGATCCTCGGTAGTGTCCTCTCCCCTAGCGCTCTTGGTCATGATTCGCAAGCTGGGGACGCTGTCTCGCAGAGCAGCGATCTTGTCGTTGAGGTTGGTCCGATATCGCTTCTCGATCATGTTGTGAGCCGTCTTCTTGATCGGCTGGTTGCCATCTTCGTCTTCCTCCTCTTCATCTTCGGGGTCAGCGGAAGACTTTCGCTTTCGCGAGGCTTTAGAAGACATTTCAGCAAGTTCTGGCGAAGAGAGAATCCCCATTCTGGCCTCACCTGTCGCCGAGTCAGGACTTGACGCGCTCTTGGGCGAGTTGTACTGGAGATGCGGCGGCATGGCGATGTTGCGTAGCTTCTCCTGCAGAGCAGGAGTCAAAGAGCTGAGTGTGCGCGGCAGGAGAAGGCTGCTGTCCAGCGGAGGGCCCTGTGTCGCAGAGGTGTTCGAGGGGAGAGACGCAGCGTAGATGGAGTCAGGACTGAGAGTGGCGCTCGCAAGGCTGTCGTGGCCACTAGAGACAGGAAGATGTTGGAGTTGCAGTTGCTGATCCTGACTGTAGGAGAGGTCCCAAGGGGAGGACTGGTAGCTCTGTTGGGAAGGAGCAGCGGTAGTCGAGTGGTCGTACGAGTCGTAAGGGGGCGTGCCGTTGAACTGCCAGACGGCGGTGTCGTAGTAAGGCTGGGGCGGAGGGCGAGACTGAGAGATGGAGGAGGAGTCGTTGGGAGGGAGCGAGGGGTCCGATTCTACGGCCGAACCATCATCAACGAGGCCGAGATTTGGGTCTTGGAGCCCAAATAGGCTATTCGCATTGTCATGGTCGGCCATATCGGAGAACCTAGAGCCAGGCATGGCTGGCCCAGGACCATGCAGCGATGGGCTGATGGGCTAGATGGGCACCACGGGAGGGACCCAGTTGTTGGGGTGACCCCGAAGGCCGTCACAGTGGTGAGAGGGAGGGCTGGCTGGAATTGGGGATGGAGGCAACGGGCGATTGGCGTGCGAGCCTGCCTAGTAGCCTGTGAGTGAGCAGCCTGTTACGGCGCTATTCTCTCCGTCCTTGGTCTCTGGGGTCTCTGGGGGCTCTGGCTATCGTCGCGTGGTGCGGTCGCTGGGCGGCACAGTCTGCTGGCTCGGATCTCACGCCTTGGGAGACCTGTCGTAGGCGTGGGTAGATGGTGAGGGTCAGAGCGAGCGAGGGTGAGGGTGGGATCGACCGATGGCGGATGCGGCCGAACGTTCGATAGAAGGCCAGGGGCTAGAGCAGAGGGGGATCGCGAGCTGGCAATGTGGTCTGACTGAGCCCACGGGGGATGAGAAGCGCTTGATGATGGAGGGAGACGACGAGGCCTGCAGGGAATTCGATGTGAGGAGAGACTAAAGAGTGGTCAAGAACGGGCGGAAAATCGTACGATGGGACCCGGACATCAGCCCAGTGCAAGCCGAGCAAGCCTGAGTCGGACCAAGCCAATTCAGCGCGAGGTTCCACACTGGGGATTTTAGTACGATTACCTGCTGTAGCTGAGCTGTTTTACAGTGCGGAAGTAGGTAGCGAGTATGCTGCCCTTGTGCTGTGCTGCCCACCGTTTGGCACAGTGCGTGCGGCGCCTCCAGTGGCAGGCCTAATAGTACTAGTAATAGTAGTCTACCTGTATCTTATCTACTATGTACTTCGCGCGACCCCAAACGCCTCAAGCAAGCCTCCGACCAATCCTTCAGAACAGCACAAACACAGACTTGGCATCCAAGCAATTGCGAATGAGACATCGTGTTACAACTGAATGAGCTCGAGCGGGGTTCCCTCCAATCCGATGCATTGCACCGCACACACTCCGAAGCACCCTGAATGTGGGCTGGTGGGCTGGCGGCCTGACAGCTGGGTTGCCGAAGCTGGTAGGCGTCGCACCGTGTCTGTGTCCGCCGAACCTCGGGTGCGCACGGTGTCATCGTCTCGCAGACTCTTCAATTCCCGCGCTCCCGTTGGCCCGTCCGCCTGCCGTCGTCTCCGTGCGCGCAGACGCACGACATCACTATGCGATTATCTTCTCCTCGTGGCGGCGTCTTTCTTTCGGCTCCGCAGCAGTTTTCAACACTGGACGCCTCCCTACTGATTAGGCCAACCCTTTGGTCTTGCTCCGCCCCTCTTCTTCTTCCTTTCCGCGACTTTAACAGGGTAGACGGGTTAATGTTGCGTCAAACACAGAATGATCTGTCGCCAGGGGGAGGGGGGGGGGGGGGCGTCGCCAGCAACCCGTCTCAGCGGCCTGGCCACGCGAGTTTCATGGGTTCCCTCGTCCCGGTGCTGGCTTTAGAGCCGAGATGCATTCCAGCCACAACGTCAACCACTACAACTACAGTGGCGGCACGATAACACCACTTTCAGGCTTCACAGGCGCCCGGCTGGTCCAAACGCCCACGTCTTGTCTCATCTTGCCTCGCCTGGGCTGTCACCACAGACCTCTTCCCTGCGAAGAGGCCCCGTCCCGTCTTGGATGTTATGTTAGTGGCGGTGGACAAATATGGCATGGCATGGTATGGCATGTCGCATCCCACGTTTGCCCAAGGCAATCACCCACGTTAAAGCTATTCCTCCCTGTTTTCAGAACCCCAGACGGTTAGACTTGAAGGATTCCTGGCTTTCCACTCTCTCGTGCTTTATAGGTGTCTAAACTCTTCGTCGCTTTCAACGTCCCTCCCACCACCATCCCGTCACAAACGACCGATCTCCAGCTTATCCAAAGTGGGAACAGGTCCAGATGTTTCCATGCAACCTCTTCCGAAAAGGAATGCAAGCTCTCTCCTGATAGCACTGTTGCGGCTGGGTGGGAATAGGGTACCCCGCTGTCGCCCAGATATGGATATCCACGATAGCACGAAACAGCGATCCCCCCTGACACGGATCTACACTATCCGTATGTACGGAACAGAGCCCGGCACGGTTACATTTAAGGTGTCCTTCGAAACATCCATTAGATCTCATCTTGGAGCAAGCTTCACACGTCGATGCACCTCAAACCCCATAATGTTAACGGAAAATTAGAAAGTCGTATTTTCCAAACCGCGAAACCGTATTTGCGATGAGGTGACGAGCTAAGACATGATATACAGATGAACGCTCTGACCCTTCCCTCCGTCATCTGAGTTCTCCCCCTTCCCTGCTTCGTGTGGACCTAGCCAGTGGTATACGTGATATTTCCTAAGGAGAAAAAAGAAAACAGATCCACGAGTCATAACGGCATGGTAATGACCGTCCAACAAGACGTGCCGTTTTTATATCTAAAAAAAAAAACCGGTAACAAAAAAAAAAAAAGGGTTGAGAAACAATGGAGTGTAATAGGTATTTCCTCTCAACTCCGAGCCACAGCTGGCTTACCAAACATCATCAGCACTCTGAACCATCTTCAAAGTCGGAGTCTTTGGCACCATTCTCTTCATTCGCTTACGGTCCTCTCTGGTCACCAACGACGGTGTCATGGGCAAGCAAGGAGTGAAAGGTTGATAAGGCGAGTACGGCACCGCACCCGCCGTCATAGGGGTCATGGCGCCGCCGCCGGGCGACAGCGGTCCCTTCCTTTCAAACACGGTCTGCTTCATAGTGCGGGTAATAGTGGTAGGTGTGCTCACGCTAGGCTCATAGGCACGCAGGGGCAACGAGCCGCCAGTCCGCACCGCTGAGGGGGCATTGGCGCGGTGGAACGTTTGTCCCGGCTTGGGCGATGCCGGAAGGGTGGGGAACCGAGCACCGGGCTTCGGCGACGACGGAAGGCCGACCAGCGGGGTCTGGGAGTGCTCTGAAGTAGCTGACGGGGGATCAACCTCGGTGGGTGCCAGCGACGTGGTGCGGGTGTGCGTTTGGGAAATGGGAGGAAGTTGAGAGCCAATACGTTCATCAATGCTCTGGACACTCTCAGGCGAGATGTCCGGGGTGGCCGGAGCGTAGGCCGGAGCATGGGACCGGTGGTGGACAGCCCCGTACGGGGCCTGATCAGTGGGGACCGGGGGCGGAGCTGCCGGCGCGTACTGTCGGGGCGGGATGGCGCTCATCTCCTGCGACTCGTGTCGGGGAAAGGTGGCCGACTGAGGAGTCATGATGGGAGACGAGATGCTGACGCCTCTCATGTTCTTTTTCTTGGGCGATCGAAGAGCCGACAGGAGCGAGGAAGCCCTCGACTGCGTCTTCTCTTCGTCCCGGGTCGCCGAGAGGTTCAGGCCAGCGGGCTTAAAGCGTTCCTTCTTGGACTTGACTGTCCCCGTCGACTTGATGGACGCCATCGAGGTGGAGGCCCGCGGTTCGCTGTTTACACCGGGCATAGGAGGCACTTCGTAGGCGACTCCTCGCTTCTTAGCATCCTCGTGCTGGAGCACATGCTTGTACATGTCCTCGAGCTGAGACTGGGCCATGATTCTATCGGCAGATACGATTCGTTGGTCGACAAAAGGGTTGATTCCTGGGGCGCCGAGGGTCGATGTCGGTGAGGGCTGGAAGTACGGGTTGGGGGAGTTGGACACGTCGTGGATGGGGGAAGGTAGCGAGAAGTTCTGGATAGTTGGTCCCTTGGTGATGAGGTTTAGGACTGGGGGAGGACGGGCTTGAAAGTCGTTGTCAGGAACTAGGAAATCGTCGGGCAGTAGGAAGTCGATTTCGTCGTTGCCGGCTGCCAAGTGTTCGCGGCGCTTCTTGGAGAGGGAAAGCAAGGTGATGGCGACCAGCACCAAGCAGACAGCGTACGCTCCAATAATGCCACCGATCTGGGCGGGCAGGTAAGTCGTGTCCCGCAGTGGGTCAGTGGAGACGGCGGTATCGTCGGCTCGGGCTTCGAGCACCCGGGAAGAGCCAATCTGGGCGAGGGCACACGGCGTAAGGAGTGACAGAGGCAGAAGCAGGGCGAGCAATGGTGAGTATCGGGCGGCCTCAGACGGCATGATGGAGCGGGATCGAGGACAATACGGCGAGGAAACCTCTCTTATGAAGGCGCAAGCCGTGGGGACGCAACCTCCTTTGTGACAAGGCGAAACATGATCCAGGGGAAAGATTTACATGCACTCAGACGGAACTTGCGGCAACCGAGTAGGGTATATAGCTGGTTGGTGATGCTGAGCGGTTAGCCGCCGACATCGAGGGCAGGACGCTGACTTGCTGAGACCCCGGGCACGGGCTCGCGACCGGCCTCTGCAAGTGTCTGCAAGTGCCCGCAAGTGCCTGCAAGGCCGTCGAATGGTGGCCACACGCATGAGGGCCAGCAGCCGAGAATAGATCCAAGAATCCATGAAGGCGAGTGTGATGGAGATGCGGCGTGATGAGAACCAGCGTCTATCCTCTGCGATTGGCCCGAGGGCGACCGGTTTAAGCGCCCGGCCGGGGGGGTTGTCACTGAGGAGTCCGCTATGATTGGCGACGTGTGGGGCCGTCCACGTCAAGTCTGCCCGTCTCCAACCACCCGACGACCATCCATTGTTCCCCCGCCCCGACGAGTTGCCCGCCATTTCTTTGTCGCGGCACTAACAAAGATGTGAAAGCATCTCCTTGGTGGGCTGCCAACATGCCCAACTGTGTAAGAATACCCAACGACAAGCATCGAGCGGGTTATCGATTTCCAATTGTGCCGATATGAGAACAAGTAAATGTAGATTCCAGCGTGGTAATTGATTCTCGGTACCTAACATTAAATTACTCATTAAGTTGCTTACATAGCTTAGGTGTTCCGAATGGTTAGCTAGGATGAGCTTCGCTTGCTGTAAAGTGCTGTTCCTGAATCCACCACCCCACTAGCACTGCATCTCAGCCAAATGCCGACCGCTTTCCTCCCGTCCCTTTTCTCCCGTCGTCTCACTGAATCCCTTCCATCCTCCTCCTTCTATCCCGAATCAATGTTCGTACATACCTTCACCCTGCAAAAAGGTAGGCCCAAATCCAGGCCCAATCGTCTGCGTCGTCTTGTGTTTCCATGGTCTCGGGCCGTGCATGTGGTGGACCACCCAACCCACTCTGATCATGTGAGGCTTTCAACGTCTTCGAATAAGAATGGCCCCCAGGTGTGACACCACGCTGCTCTGACACCCTTCGACTGTTAGCATGAACCCTTCATCCTCAAGTATGCTCATCGCTGGCGTCTATCCTCGAGAGTGGCACGACTAACACCCCTGCCGAGATGGCATTGGACCGTCCCCTTGAGTCCGCACTACTAGTACCACAGTCCCTCCTGCTTGCTGTGATATCGTACAATGCGGTCGATTACCAGTGATGCCGCACGTCGCAGTGGCTGTAAAACTGTTCCTCAAGGACAATCCCTCTTTCGTCACGCAATAGTCTATTCAGAGAGTGGGTCTAACTCGTCTGTGTTCTTGTGATACGAGAGATATGACCTGCCCAAGAGTAAGATGCCTTACCTTTTGATAGCGGTCATTGACAGATACCACCTTTCTCACTGCATCAAATGCGGGGCCTATCTTCCTATCCTCGAATACCCAAAAGTGCCGAATGCTATCATCCACCTTAGCACGCGAGTCTTATTACTAACAACGCCCAATCATTCTACGGTGTACGAAGTATTAGTGGCTGCCCCCTAGAGATGCAGGTAGCGCTGTGACAGTGACAGCTAAGGAATTGTTGACTGTGACAACTAGTGGATGTGATAGTCACAGTCACAGAATTCTCGATGATAATTCGTGAAATGTTTGAGGTCTATCACAAGCGCGGCAAGGGCGCGGCGCGACGATCCTCAGCCCCCGAACCCACTACAAATCGCATTGACTTCCTAACTTGACTAATTGGAAATAAAACCACTACTGTCGGGTGCGAACGCCCCAGATACTTCTTGAAGACTACGAAATATAGACACCAAGCATGTAGTCCTCAGCTGTGAAGACGTACTGCATGTCCCTTATGTATCAATACCGATGTAGGATAGTAAATGTGTTGCGCTTAGACTACCTTACTAGATGAAGGTATTCGGACAGTTTTGATACCCCACTTCCGCTAAACTCATCACGTGACACCGCGACTCTCACCGCGCCGCGAACTTTGAGATCCACGTTCCCGGGTTGGCGTGAAGAGCTGTGTAGGCTCGAGTTTCGCTTTCGCTGCAGGAAACTCGAAACTGCCGGTCTAGATCAAAGAAAGGGGACTCGAGAACATCAAAGCGCCTCTAAAAAACACCTAAATGACACCCTCTTTCTCTACCAAGCGGCAGCAACGCGTCGACCTGACCGCGTCACCACCATGTCAACATCCAACTCCGAAGATGCGATTCTGCAGTCGCTAAACGACGCCCAGCGCCGTGCTGTCATCTCTAATGCGAAAACTGTCGCTATCCTGGCGGGCCCTGGCAGTGGAAAGACCCATACTCTCACATCTCGGGTGGTGTGGCTTGTGCAGCGAATGGGATACCGCCCCAACGATGTCATCGTTGCGACCTTCACCGTCAAAGCCGCTCGAGAGATGAAAGAGCGGATTGGAAAGGCCCTAGGTGAAGATTGCGAGAAGAAAATCATTCTCGGGACGTTCCATTCCATCGCTCGTCGCTACTTGTCCTCCTACGGGAAGCACATTGGATTGGATTCCAAATTCGGCATTGCGGATGACGGAGACTCCAAGGCCATCCTCCAGAGAATTTGCAAACGACTGAATCTGGGAATAGAGCCCTCGTACGCAAAGTCTTGGATCAGCAAGAAGAAAGCAAAGGGCCCGGGGGGTGCCATGTCGCAGAAGACCAAGAAGAAAGAGAATCCAGCTCTCGAAATATGCTATCAAGAATACCAGGACCAACTCGCCCGCTCGAACTTGCTGGACTATGACGATCTTCTAGTTAAATGTGTCGAACTGTTGCGGGACCACTCCGTCTGTGTCTCCAACGTCCAGGCCGTTCTCATCGACGAGTACCAGGACACCAACGGCATCCAGTACGAGCTGATGCGACTCCTTGCTCAAGCGAACCACCGCATTACTATCGTGGGCGACCCCGACCAGAGCATTTATGGCTGGCGTTCAGCCGAGATCAGGAACCTCTATCGCTTGCTGCGGGACTACCCGAACACAGATGAAATCTCTCTGGAGGAAAACTACCGATCTTCGCAATCTATTCTCGACGTATCCCTCAACGTCATCCAACAGGACAAGAAACGGTACCAGAAAGTCCTTTTACCGGTCCACACTAAGGGCGCACGACCGGTTTTAAGGGCTCTAAAGAGCTCTGCGGCGGAAGGCGAGTGGATCGTCTCAGAAATCAGGCGAACCATCATGATGTTTGGGGAGATGCTGAAAAATGAGGATGTGGCAATCCTTCTTAGGTCAGCGTCGCTCTCTCGACATATTGAGTCGGCACTTGGTAAAGCTGGTGTCGCATACCGAATGATTGGCGGCCACAAATTCTACGAACGGAAAGAGATCAAGATCCTTTTGGATTATCTGCGGGTCGTGTACCAGCCCGACAACAATGATGCTCTTGCACGTATTATCAACGTACCTCGTCGTGGCATCGGTGAGGCAACGATCAAGTCTTTGCTAGAGGAGGCTGAACGGGCTAAAATGAGCCTCTGGACACTGCTGTGGAAGCACTGTAAAGGAACACGGACAACAACCACCAACATCCGAGCTAAGATGGAGCAGAAACTGAACACAGAGCTTATCAGGATCATCTCAAGTCTTCGGAAGCAAACAGACCAAATTACTCCATGCAGTCAATTCACACTCGTCGATTTGATAGAGCAGCTGCTCAGTCAACTGGACTTTAAGAAATACTTGGAGGATGAGTATTCAGAGGAGCATGAGCAGAGATGGGCAAACGTTCGGGAGTTTGCCAACTTGGCTGGCGACTTTGTGCGGGATTTTGGCGCATCGGAAGAGGATGCTCTCCCGGAGATTGAGAACCTTGAGCAGGTCAAGGAGGATGACGTTCTAGGGAGGTTCCTCGCGAATGTTTCCCTGGCTTCTGATGCCCAAAAAGATGATGCAACGACGGACAAGACGTCCTTGGTTACAATCTCGACGATCCACGCCGCCAAAGGACTCGAGTGGCCGATTGTCTTCGTCCCTTCTGTCTACACGGGCTCAATCCCCCACTCAAGATCCGAAGACACTGATGAGGAAAGACGGTTGCTGTACGTGGCTATGACTCGAGCTAAAGCCCTTTTGTATTTGAGCTGCCCTCTATACGGATCACAAGGGATGAGCTCGAAAGTTGAGCTGTCACCCTTCATCGCACCCTTTGCTACAGTTGCTTTCGCTAAGAAGGGGCCTTCGTTCGACAGACGTGTTGTCGAGAGTGCAGCTAAGATCCTAGGAAGGGTGGCGCCGAGCGAGAAAGCCGTGTTTGACAAATTGCCGCCCATGTTTTCTCCCGAGGATGACGCCTTCCCGGTGGACCCGTATGATCGCAAGAACCAGGATGGATTTAAGGAAGATTCTGGACGACATCATCCTCACGCCCCAAAACGACAGCGTGTATCCTACGGCAATGAGACTCCTCACCAAGAAGCAGAGGAGAAGCCCTGGCAGCGGGAGTATGCGACGACCATGGAGCAGTCCTCTGGCTTTACCGTCGCCTCACTTCCCGGATTCACGACTGCTGGCGCTCACAAAGTAGCCCTCGACGTGGCAACTGCCGAAGCAGCTGCGAAGGCACCTCCTCCGAAAGTAGGGGCCAGGCGGGGACCTGCGAAGCGCGGAAACGACCAGAAGAGCTTACTTGGATTTGTGACCCAGCGATCCAACTCAAGCGAAGGGCAACCCGAACACAAGCAAAAGGTCGATTTGGCACAAGCTAGGTACAAATCTACCCTGTCACGACACCAAGGTCCAGGCCCGGTGCCGCGAGTTGAGCAACCAAAGCCTCGCATCGCCTCTGAATTGGCGAATCACAAACTCGGCTCTGTGAGACCCCTTCCTAGGCCAAGTGTGCCAAAGGCAGAAGACGGCGGGCCAAGGAAGCCCTACGCCTGCTTTTCGAGTTCTCCGCCTCGCGCACCCTCAAAAGACGAAGAGACAAAGGTCGACGACGAACCAAAACCGGTTCCTGACCGGCCTGCCTCCAGTTTTCATGCGACGACCTTTACGTCGGTTAAACCAAGACGGCCTGTTGGGCTGGGCCCCCCGCCGTCGATGGACCGACTACGGAAACCGTTCAAGCCGTTGACGATTACGCGGCCTAAAGGGCCGTCTACATAACGGTATATAACGGAACCAACATGACTAGGAAACAACACAGGACCGTGAGCCTTGTCGTGGATATTTGTGATGACGGTGTGGGACGTCGTTGGGCGGATGTACCATAACGCGTAGCAACAACGCCTTAGCTAATAATGCGAAACATAAGGCGAGACGGCGTTATGTTTCCGATGCAATCAACATTTTATATGTCTATAAATGACGGAAAGCTCCCCTCACGATCATGACTACGATCAAGCAAGCACTACGTTCAATCACTTTATTACCAAGCCAAATTGCGATCACTATTTGCCAAACCAAGTCTATCACACACAAAATGCCGCCCGCTTTCTGTCGCATCACATCTCCCGCGACCCAGGTTGCACGTTGCGCCGACTTCTCGACCGCGAAACCACTATTCAAGCTGCTGGCAACGGAAGCAGTCCCGACCTCCTCCTCCGGGTTCTCGAAATGGAGGTGGAGCAATCTTTCACCTAAAGCCCGTCGACATGTCATTGTTGGCGTTACTGTCAGCGCCTGCCTGGACCCTGTAGTCCTCCACAACTACTGGCCTCGGATGCTCGAGACTAAGTAAGGGGCCGAGGAAATAAATTGCCAAGAGCTGGTTGTTTTGCTGCTAGGGTCGAAGAGGTCATCGCCGGCAGTCTGGCTGGGGACGGGCGATGTATGGGGACAGCACACTTCTCTCGGTTTGCATTTACGTACTATCTATGTCAATTGCTCTCGCCATTGGTAGCTTAGGCAATCTCTATGCCAATTCCTGCACTCTCTATGCTCCATCTGGTTAAGCCAAAGGGGAATTTTGTGTCCAGACTTCCTCGGCGATTGGAAAACGCCTTTCGGGTCACAAGTTCGGCTGGCAGCCCGAAGCTTCGCTAGAGCTTCATCGCTGACGGCCGACAGCACGTCTTGAGACAAATGTCCATAATTGACATATTTCCACGGACAAAAATGGATCCAGTTGCTGAGCCTTGGCCTCGACGTCGTCGGAGAAAGTGCTGGTGAACCAAATGTTTCGAAGGCCTGCGGGCTGCCCAGCTCCTAGTGCCTTCGTGACCGTAGACATGTTTTCAACAGCTGTCGTGTCGGTCGATGGCTCGGCGGCGAAGTAGCCATCAAAGGCAGCAGACTTGACCTCAGCTTTTATGTTCTCGACGGCAGTATTGACAATGGCCCCAAGAGTAGGGAGGCAGACCCAATAGACGATGGAGCTGCTGTTTTCGTCCTTGTGGGCGATTTCGTTGAAATCGACAACGCAGGGGTGGCCGTTGAATCCGGGGAGGTTTCCCGGGGTATGCGGCTTCTTGCCAGTTTGATGAATGCTGAGTAGGACTTCGTACGGCCACGTTCTCGACGAGCCTATGATTCTGAAGATGAGGTATTCATGAGAAGTGCAAGTAGGCTATGGTAGATGTTGCATCTGCGAAAGGATTGCTATCTTGGCCATTTATCAACGGCAGGTCCTTGACAGAACCCGGGCGGCATGTTAGGTACTTCGTACGCTGCGGGTTTATCGCTCAGCCCCCAAGACCCATTAATCCAATAATCTCAAGCCTGGATTGGTACAGAAGCCGTGGAACAGCATGAAACAAGATCGCCTCGGCTACTAACACCCAGCTGAAGAAAATTGCTCCAGGACGAGGAAGTGCCCAGTTGTGATTCTAGGTCTCTTCCTTGTAAAAGCGGACGTGACTGTTAGTCAAGAGCGGCTCAAATATCCCTGGTCAGAACAATACCTCAGCACCAGGACATCAACAACCTTTGGACATGGATGCTGGTGAACATCGGGCCATACTTCTGCTAGAATTATACTCTCGTATCGGACCTGTGAAGACACTCATCGGTCTTGTCAATTAAGTTAATAGGCGCACGCTCACCGTTCAAGGAATGAATATGGTCTTTCACCGTTAGATGTAGGCCTTATTGTTCAATTCTAGTGCCGGTGCAGTGGCTTTTGTCTCGAATAGATAGACACGCGCACAGGACGTCGAAGTAGTCTGGCATGGAATCAAGCCTACGAGCTCGAACGCGCATCGAACAAGGGGTTGTACCGAGAATTTCGCATTTCGCAAACACTATCGCTTGAATTCTTTAGCAGTCGAACTTTTTCTTGTTGTCATTAGTATACAGAGAGGCCATGTGAAAGCGGCAACGGTGGTCATGGACTACGTTGTCTTCGACGACATGCCAAGGCGTTCTTCTATCTTCTAGAAGCCGTCCCGCTTTGCTGGATTTGGCATTACTAGCTTCTTGGCTTCTTTGTGTAACAGCTGCTGGTTAACCCATGTTTCATCTCTAGGGCAGATTTTGATGCTTTCTTTGTTTTCTAGGGTTCTTCGGCAGCTCTTCTGTTCGAGCTGGGTAGATTATGCGTAATCTAGATTACACTCCGTAGAAGTGAACAGAGGAGCCACGTTTCAATCGACGGAGGGTGCAATCCTGACGCGATTTCGGGCAAGAGCCTTGTCATCGTGTAGACTACTGGGTAATGCAAAAAAAAACCCCAAAAAACCCTACGTTGTGTACTTGGCCTTAGGCCTTTAGGAAAGGGACGATATGACGCTATACACATCCACCCTGAAAAGTGAACAACACCCGATCTGGTAATCGCTATACAGCCTAAGTAACAGCTGTGAAATAGTTAACGATGAAACTGTCTATGCAGCTCCTTCTTAGCAGATCTAGACACTTGTCAGGCTTTCGCTCTTTGGCCGCCAGTTCAACCCGAATCAATTAGGCGACTGTCTAGGCCTACCTACTAGCTTGATGGTCACACTACCCAATACGGACTTGTGATAGAAATGGGCAAAGCAAAAATTAAAGATCCTCCTGTAGAAAGTACAGCTTCTGTATTCCTGCAAGTCACGTAGACAATCGCGAAGAAGCAATGAGGTAGGAAGACATGGATCCTGAACAGGCAACCGTTGGGGTAGTACTTAAGAAAGCATCTGTTCCGGTATGGACGGCAAGTATAGTCTTATAGACAAAATAAAGAACAAGGGAGGCTTGACTCAAATATATCATCATGAAGACAAATGATGGAACGTTGGATGGTGGTATGACCATATTTTCATTGCTGGCTCGGCATTTATTGCTAGATTGACGGCAACGCCCGAATGACAATACCATGTATCATCACATGCTCTTAAGCATACTCTGAAGTTCCACACGCTATTCATAGATCTCCCGTAACGTATACTCATCGAGATGCAGTCTAGACTCCGATGTCATGGCCCCTTCCCGGGATAATTAGTCCCAGTCGCCTGATACTGGCACCACAGCAAGGATCATCAACCGACTACATGCCACGGAACAAATTGACCGCTCCAAGTTAAATTGAGCGAGCTCTTTGGAAACGTAGCGAACGAAGACAAGACCCTGTAAAGAAGTATAACTGTTCAGCGCGCGTTACTACTCGTCCCCTCGTCCGACGTGGCATATTCCACCCCGTCAGTATTGGCACCAGTGGACTGATCGATCAACTGGACCCAGAGAAAACAGGCTTTTGCAAGATAGTGTGGTCGTATTTGATGTTCCAGGTCGTCAAAATGCAAGCGAGCAGCGAGCTCGCCTGGAGTCTCGGAGGACACTTCCGTTTTCGTGCCATTTCCTGGGGGTGTATAACTGTGCTTGGGATAGTGGGTTAGGAGACGCAACTCGGCGGGCTTCGTGCCGGTGTCCTAGTTGAAGAGCTCTATCATCGTGCATGACCACAAGACACCATTGGAGCCTCCCCCACAGCTCCCAATCATCCCTTGTGACGCAGGGTTGCATCCGAGCCACGTTGGCAATCTTGGCCAAGCGAGCAGATGCCGATGGCACCGCCTAGGGAGGCAATTGATTAACGTCCCACCTAGTATATTGAAGATATACGCGTTGTTTCCTTCACATAAAGCTTTGATGTCTGGAAGAAGTCGGGGCTTGCACCCCGTATAACTCAATTTGGCGATACGTAGTGTCCACATGTCATCCTTAAGAGAGGGCCCTTTCCGCCTCTCCTCCCTAAGACGCTATTGCATGTTCTAAGCGTGACCTTTGAAGGGAATTCGTCGAGCAGTAGTCCGTGCAAGACTATGGCTCCAATCAGCGGATCAAAGTACGGCTCAGTCCCTTCAAGGCGGCTATTCATTATTGTTTTCTCAATTATCCTCCTACTTTTTCTTGGGACTGTGTCTTGCACCCCAGCTTCGGCGCCAGAGAAGTCAAAGTCAAGTTTCCTACCGGAGAATGACGAGACTTCTAACATCAGAAGGAGAGCCTCTTCGAAAGGCGACAAGTACCTGATTGGAGTTGGGAAAGCTGACATCACTGGCCCGGTGGTTGAGATTAATTTTGCTGGGTACGCGGACCTGGACCAAACCGGAACAGGACTTCGACAACGCATCTACAGTCGCGCATTCATCGTTGCGGATGTAGACAATCCCGACGATCGGTTCGTGTACTTGGTGTTGGATACCTCCTCTGGCGACACGGCCATGCGGTATGGCATCTTGGATGGACTTGAAGCTCTCGGCGACGAGTATTCCGTCTACAATCAACACAACGTCGCAGTGACTGGGACTCATTCCCATGCAGGGCCAGGAGGCTGGTTCAACTATCTGCTGCCTCAAATCACCTCGCTAGGTTTTAGTAAGGAGGTGTATCAAGCCATTGTCGACGGCGCTCTGCTTTCTATTAAACGCGCCCACGAAAGCCTAGAGGAAGTAAGAAAATTAAGTCTGCAAACATTTTCGGGTCGTAGCTAATAGTTGTACAGGGCTACCTGGATGTTGGCACTGCCGAGGTTAAGGATGCGGCGATAAACAGATCTCTATGGTCGTATCTGCACAACCCCGAAAAGGAGCGCGCCAAATACAGCACCAATGTAGATACTGCCCTCACCCTGGTCCGATTCCAGCGCGCTTCAGATAACAAGGACATTGGCATACTCACATGGTTTCCTGTCCACGGCACCTCCCTCCTGGGAAACAACACGCACGTGGCGGGCGATAACAAAGGGGTGGCGGCGTGGATGTTCGAGAGAGAAATGGAGGGTGAAGACTCGGCTGCCGAGGGCTTCGTGGCCGGCTTCAGTCAGGCCAATGTTGGAGACACAACGCCAAACGTCCTCGGCGCCTTCTGTGATGACGGCTCCGGCGATGAGTGTAGCCTCGAGAACAGCACATGCGCAGATGGAATGTCGCAGTCCTGTCACGGTCGGGGACCCGAGTTCAGGAAGCTCGACCTGGGCGTCGCCAGCTGCTACGAGATCGGGCGGCGCCAATACGTCGGTGCCAAGGATGCCTATGTATGTTCCTGTCTGACGTATGAAGCAACTAACGGGTCATGTCTAACTGGGCACGCAGGACTCCTTGGAAACGTCCCCGACCGCGGTGGTAGGGTCAAGCGTCAAGAGTTTCCATTTCTACCACAACATGAGCTTTTGGGAATTCAAGCTGCCAGATGGAAGTTCCGCAGAGACCTGTCCCGCGGCGCTTGGATATTCGTTCGCCGCTGGCACGACGGACTGGCCTGGGTTCTTCGACTTCACGCAGGGAGACTCGGACGATCCGGATGCGAACCCGCTGTGGGCTGCTGTGTCCGGCCTGCTCAAGACGCCGTCAGCCGAACAGAAGGAGTGCCAGGGCTCCAAGCCCGTTCTTCTGGACGTGGGAGAAATCACGCAGCCGTACGCTTGGTCGCCCAACATCGTCGACATCCAGGTGCTTCGTGCTGGACAGCTCGTCATCATCGTCAGCCCGAGCGAGGCCACGACCATGAGTGGCCGAAGATGGAGGAGCGCAGTTGCCGAGGAGGCGTCTAATTTCCTGGACGAGGACCCCATCGTGGTAATCGGCGGGCCTGCGAACACGTACGCGCACTATGTTGTCACGCCCGAGGAGTACGAAGTGCAGCGCTACGAAGGCGCCTCCACGCTCTTTGGTCCTCACGAACTGGATGCGTACATCAACTTGACAGTGACGAACCTGGGCTACCTTGCACCGGGCTCTACCGAGCTGCCCGACCAGGGGGCCTTGCCGCCAGACAACCGCGATACCTCGCTGTCGTTCATCGCCGGGGTGGCCTATGACACGGCGCCGAGCGGGCGCTCGTTTAGCCAAGTGCTCTCGCAGCCGGACTTGGCGTACGGCCTGGGGGACGTTGTCAATGTTACGTTCCAGGGAGCAAGCCCGCGCAACAACCTGCGTCTGGAAGGCACTTTTGCGGGTGTCGAGCAGAAGGTCGACGGCGAGTGGACGCTCGTGCGAGACGACGCGGACTGGTTCCTGGTGTATACATGGCGTCGCACGAACTGGCTGCTGGGGCACAGCGAGGTCGATGTGACGTGGGAGACGGGCGGGAACGCCGAGGCGGGCACGTACAGAGTCAGGTATCACGGGGACTCGAAGAGCGCGTCGGGAGCCGTGTCGGCGTTTGCGGGGACGAGCCGGGAGTTTGAGCTGAGTTGATGCCGTGTCGGGATGCATGACGATGGACTCGGCAGGATGAGATCCGAACGCGCTCGGACAGGTACCTAGGCTTCAGTGATCAACAGCGGACGTTGGCGGCTGTGGGGCACAGTTGGGTCCACAACGCCCTAATTCCCTAGCGCTGGCACTCCCTGGAGGGGTCCATGGATGGACATCACAGTGGTGCGCTCTACTCCTTATGTACCTGGATCCATCGTCCATCGTGGCCCTGATGATCATCAACCCTGAAACGGCATTCATCAGTCTCCATAGACTAGGCCTAGCCCTACGGGAGAAGCCCGAACGCAACTGTGGAAATCTGCTCTCGCTCGATTGGCTGGCTTGTATTCAGTAAGCTTCGAATGTGTCATGACAATGGGGTCGATGCAGATCGCTCCGATTGACTCTTCCACTCTGTGTCTATCCTTGTCATTTGATATCACATCTTCCAACTAACATGCCCGTGCTTCAACGTGTAGATTAGGACCTTGTTGCTGTCCGGAACGTGCTTTATGCGAAAGCCCCTTTAACCGAACATGAGACTTGGCCTGCCACCTTCAGCCGTGGCGCCTTTCTACGCCCAAGCGGCTTTGACCAAATCAGCCGCCTTCTCTCCGATCCCGTACGCTGGCATCTGCGTGTGACCGCTGTTCAGGACGGGCATGATGCTGCAGTCTGCAACCCGGAGGCCCTTGACACCCTTGACGCGCAGCTGCTCGTCGACAACCGACTCGGCGTCGGCCGACTTGCCCATGGCGCAAGTCCCCGCGGCGTGGTAGCCTGTGTGCAAACGGATTAGCATCCAGTACGAGGTAGACCATGCCTGGTCGCTAAGTGTATGAGACGCGACCGCCACTCACATGTCGTCGCGTTGTCCCTGACATACGGAACCCAGTCCTCCCTCGTCTGGTAGCGATGGTGCGTGCCGTCCGCAGGCCACGCGCCCTTGACGATGTTCTTGGTTCCAGCGCCCTCCATGATGATCTCGTTGCCGAACCTGCAGGCTTCCGCGAGCACCTCCATGTCCAAAGGATCGGCGAGGTAGTTGCAGTCGACAACGGGGACGGCCGCGGGGTCGCTGTTCCGCAGCGTCACCGTCCCGCGCGACTTGGGCGCGAACAGCTCCGCGATCATGGAGAAGGCGTGCTTGCCGTCAACGGGGAACTTGTCGAACTGCTTGGGCCCGCCGTAGCATTCCGTGGTGAAGAGCTCGACGTTGGGCTGCGCCTTGGTGAGGCCCATCGGGTCGCGCCCCTCCTCCCGCGGCGCCGCCTTCCACAGCTCCGAGTCGGCCAGGCGCTCGTCCAGACGGGCAAAGGCGAAGATGCCGAAGGGGAACGTCGACAGGAAGCCGGCCTTTTGCTCTTTCCACAGCGCGTAGGACTGCGCAAAGGCGTCGCCGTGGTAGACCTGGTGGTCCGTCGTCACTCCCGCCTTTTCGGTTTCGTAGAACATGAAGACGATCAGATGATCTTGCAGGTTCTTGCCAACTGCGGGTAGGTCCACGAGAGCGGCGATGCCGTGCTTCGCGAGCTCATCCTTGGCGCCGATGCCGCTGCGGTTTAAGATATTGGGACTGCAGTATGCTCCGCCGGAGACAATTACCTCCTTCCGAGCCTTCACCTCCACGACAGTGCCATCCGATTTCACAGCTCTGACTCCAGTGGCCTTGAGCTCGCCGTTTTCGTCCTTCTCGACTATCACCTTGTCCACGTGGGTCTCGACCATGAGGTAAAGGTTGTCTCTCGGCGGCGCCTTGGTTACAAAGTCGGCTCCAGTAGTACGAAGACCCTTGTGGACAGTTCTAACAGCGTGCCCACACCCGTGCGGGTTGTTTCCGTGAGAGAACATGTCATGGTCCAGCGGCAGACCTTTCGACACCATGGAGTCTTTGATGAGGTCGGAAATGGGGGCGAGGTCATGAGGCTCCGTGTGGAGGTGACCATTGTAGCCGTGAGAATCCTTGGACTCCTCGAACCATGGCTTGCCGTGGAATGTCTCAGCCTAGAGTGTCTGCGTTAGTTGGAATTGTGAACGAGCAAAAAGCAAAGTTTTTGGCTAGGTGGAGTAGGTAAACTGTGTAGTCAGGAGTTGCCCTGTTGGGAAGTAATGGGACTGAACAAGACAGCGGGCTTGGCTACCTTGCTAATGTAGCCGAAAACTTCATCGCCGCTCCAACCTGGAAGGCCCCAGTTGTCGTAGTCCTGCTTAACACCTCGGACGCACAGCGTGCCATTGCATCCCGAGGAGCCACCGAGGAACTTGCCTCGGCTCAGCTTGACTTGGCGGTCGTTGACAGCAGCACGCTTCTCCGAGATGACGTTCCAGTCCGTCTCCTTGTCGAAGTTCTGAGACCAACTGGAAGATCGAGTCAGTAACAGATCCGTCGAGGCGAAGACCTTCACTTACCCTCCAACCATGTGTACGTTCTCTAGGTTCTCATTGTGCTGGCCAGCCTCAATGACGAGTACCCTGGCATTGGGGTTCTCGGCAAGCCGCGATGCTACGACGCAGCCGGAAGTGCCACCTCTATTTGAGAAGGTTGTTAGAAGACAGAGCGGACGAGTTTGGCCGTCTGATCGCGTCCGAGCACAACGACGCTGGCGGAAAGACTTACCCGCAGATAATAAAGTCATATGAATCTAAAGCAGCCATAACGAAAACTTGTTTGTAATGAGCAAGGTTGGCAATGCAGTAAGACGCAAGGCGGTACCGATGGTGGTGATCTATCAGGGATAACTCCTCCAGCGCGCCAGCACATGATTTATATAGGGTCGGAGATATGAGACCCTACTGCATCACCAGGCTCTCTTTGCATAGCTAGACTAAATAAAGACATAAAGCCGCCCGAAATTGAGATCTCCAATGGCCCCAAGACAGCTGTAATAGTAACGAGACTGTGCAACGCCTCCAGCACGCTTTCTGGTCACAACCGGCTTTGAGGATGCGACGTACATGGCACGGTCTCAGCCAACAAGCCGCCAAGACTCGACGAGGCCCAATCGGACGGCGAACCGTCCCCTCTCACGGACCCGACATCTTCGCCATCAGCGTTGCAGAGGGAGAGCGGATCCGTTCAGAACGAGTGCGAGCAAGGGCCTACGGCGAATCCTCTTTGCCATGCACATGCATGTAGGTTGGACCGTCCGGCGGCGTACAGCGCCCGATATGATGACCGAGGTAACCGACTCTCCGCATACGTGTTGGCTCTGGGATGGACAGTTGGCCGAGCTGCATCGCACTAAGACGATGTGCATGAGAACCAGGAGACGAGCCTGGGCCGCCCGTTGTTTAGCTCGACGCCAACGTTGACCCCCCCAGGCTTCTCGAGGACTGACACCTAGATATCTCGCATTAAATACGAAATACAAGTGCATACACACAGAAAACAGAACCTTATCCGCCGTCGAATCTGTGGATTATCCCGGGGGACCATATCGCTGGGTGCATTTCTTCTCTAGACAAGGCACGCAGGTGAAGCAATGAATCTGAATCCCCATATCTAGCAGATCAGGTCTCTACGGTCAGATCTTGTTTCGAAAAACCAATCTGCAAAGCAACCCCCCTGAGTGAAACGTCCTCCGCTCAGATGCCGAGATGGCCCCTCCAGTCAAGAGCAGGGTTGTGGCCTGGCTCTACCCCAGCCGTGCCAAGACGCAAATGGATCTCTGGGGGAATGACCTGACTCGAGATCCTTGGCTGTTAGTCGGCGTATCAATCTGCGATGGTTGACGCAGCCATGGAATGGAATCCTTGCGAGAATGACCTTTGTTCCAGAATCACTCGCGCAGGATCCTCAGGGGACGATGCAACGCCATGTTAGCTGTCAAGTATACATGGTCAAATTTGCCTCACCTGTGGCCGCCGTCCTTCTAATGTTGCTTTGCATATCCAAGCCTCGATCCACCTCGCTCTGCACAGATGATGTGCCAAGATCACCGACTTGAGCATCTCCCAATGGTCTGCTAAAGACTCACTTGAACGTTACGCCTCCTCTGCACTTGGCATCCCTCAAGGCACTTCTTAACATCCTCGTCTTTCCCCATCAACCAAAAACCCAGGGATCACTCAACGACCTCCGCCAACCCCTTCCCTCTTACTGCATCTCGTCGGATATCCCCCCCCCCGCACTCGAGCATGTCTGCCACGCCTTTTCAGACCGAGGCCTGGACCGAGTACGGAATTGGATCGTTGGTTTTGATCCTACGGTATTTCGCGCGATGGAAAACGGTTGGTTTCAAGAACTGGCAGGGCGACGACTTGTTCGCCGTCCTCTCCCTTGGCTTCTGGACGGTAAGCAATCCTTACTTCCGAGTTAACCGCTGGGCGCTCCTAATGCATCTGCTTTCATATAGGCCGAGTTGGTAATGCTGGAGCTCATCGGTAAGTTATGCTTCCGAGGTTGAAGCAACTAGACACAACAACCGCAGCCCCCTAGTCCTTGCAGTGTTGGTTGCGAGCATCTGGGGCCGTATTGCTGAACGTTTCTCAGGCCAAAATGGGACAAATATCGGCGTCACAATCGAGATCGGCGCTACCTTGACAGACGATGAGATCTCGAAGAGAGAGTTCGGCTCGAAATGCCTCTTGGCTGGCTGGAACTTCTACGTGACCCTCATTTGGTGTCTCAAGGGAACTATGCTTTGCTTCTACGCTCGCATGACGTATGCCCTCCCTCTACACTTGGCTCGTCCCGACATCGCACATGGGCTAACGAGACAACTAGACTCGGCTTGAAACAACAAAAGATTGTCAAATGGACGCAGATCGCTGCAATCCTGGCATATGTGGGCGTCATAGCCGTCATTTGGGGCCACTGCACTCCGATCGACAAGGCCTGGCAAGTGGTGCCGTCTCCTGGTGGTGAGTATATGATAAAACTCGCGACACAAGTCGTAGAAAGTCTCTAACTCGGGGCAGATAAATGCACTCTCGCGGTCGCCAACTACATCACCCTTGTGGTTTTCAACATCTCGTACGCTATCTACGTGGCTTGTGCAAAATATTATGCTGATACTTGTTGTAGCACCGACTTCGCCATTGTGTGCATCCCCTTGCCTTTACTCTGGACAGTAAAGCTCAGTATCAAGAGGAAGCTGATTATTGGTGTCCTCTTATGCTCCGGCGTCTTTATCATGATTGCTACGTTGTTGCGCTGCGTTCTGTCACTCCGAGATATCAACGGCATCAACACTAGCACAATCTGGGCTATTCGAGAAACTGTAAAACCCCAATCCTTTTCCCCTCAACTCTTCTAACCTATGACAGTTTGTCGGTATCATCGCAGTCAACGCCGCCGCCATCAAGCCCCTATTCTCCGCGTCGCGCTGGATCGCGTCCAGCAAAGGAAGCAGTGGCAACTACAAGTCGAGCAATTACGCCGCAAACAGATACGGACATCCCTTGGGCACCGTAGGTGGCGCGGGCGCCCACCCAAGCTTGAGTTCGAATCGCCATCGCAAGATGATGACGGATCTAGGAGACAACTCCAGCGAGGAAAATATTGTACAAAAGTCGGATTACAAGGGATTCCAGAGCGACGCCCGAGCCGCAAGTACGAACAGCGAAGGAAGTAGTCACCAGAATGGTATCATGGTTACAAGAGAATACGAAGTGAGCCCGGCGAAGTCGACCTTGGATGTGTAGGATATTATGAGTTGAAGTAGGGTCGAGTCGTTAAAATGTGTATATTGGTCACCCATGGAGCAGCCCTTAATATACCTACTTTTGCATTTAATTTACTAATTCGGTAAATTTGAGATTCCTCCTGCCCCTGTCTTTCCGTCGCGGCATAGATTTCCGTCGCGGCATAGAATTAGCAATGAATGCCAGTATCATGTAAAATTGAAACGAGGATCTTGACAAACGAGCACTTCTCCGCAAGTATCGCTTGTTATTAATGCGACTTTTTGAGTGAACAAGGTGAGGTATCGGCTTTTCACATTTTTCTCAATTGGGCGAAGGGACTCGCGGTATTCCATGCAGAACGCGGACAAGGTAAAGCGAGTCTTGTTGGCATCGGGCACTGCGCAACTCTCCTTGAAAACCTGGGGACATCAATTGCGTCGGCTTTGATGCTGTAATTGTGTGAAGGTCTGAAGTTTTGTAAAGACAGGCATTCTCAAGATACACACTACCAAGTCTGCGTCTCGAGCTCAGCTAGGCGCTGGGAGTTGAGATTTAATCGATTAGCCCCTTTGCTCGACCCTCAGTATACTGAGAAACCGTCATTCCGTAGCGAGTTAGCTAGTTCTATGGGCATTTCTCACAATCCACTCACCTCCCCCCCTACGTCCCCATCACAAAATTTCCGTCTCTGTTGGACCACCGCTCCCATAAGACCTCATTGCTGCTCGAGTCTCGCTTCCAGTACCCTTTACAGCCACGATCATCAAGTTGTCAATCTCACGCTCGTAATTCCAGTAAGATTGTTACAGTTAGTATGAGCATCTTCAACAAACCTTGGGGGGGAGGGTATACCCATGATTATGTCACTGGGGCGCTCAACTCTAGCCCTAGCTACGACCTCAATTCGGTCTCTGTTGCGGTCCCTTCTTCTCCCTCCCTCAACTCATGTGCCTTTCTATTATTTAGTTTTAAACCCGCCTTGCTTGATATCTTCTAAGATAAAGAGAGCAATAGAGTAAATAATACACAATCAAAAACCCCAATAAGATACTATACCCAATGAAACACAATATCCTTTTCCCAGTAAGTAACCCAATTTATAAAGTAGACCTTAAGGCATGCCTTTGCAACAGACATCCCTCTCTGACCTTGACAACTTCTAAGAAATCTTATCCAGCTGACAAAATGGTTATAAAAGCTGTATCTTGTCAAGTTGTAGCTCGTCAGTATATTCTCTAGAATCACTAGTGTTCTTCGACTAGACATGGAAACTGCCACCATTTTTCCTCTAGTTACACGTGGGAATACAGTTCTTGCATCCATATAAATAACACGTACTATTGACGTCTACACTATCGAGCCGGCTGAGGGACTTGTGGAGACAGAGTATAAGCACCGCCCGTATCTTCGCTAGCGGTTTGCTGGCTGGATCTCTAGCATAGCCAGCTCGCCTTTTCCCGCTCGAGACATTGCATTTTAAGCCCGACTGCAAGCATTAATGAACACCAATAGCCAGTGCTTTAAAGCAAACCTTCTCCCCTTCGAGGATGCTTGTGTTCATCTGAACCTTGAGTTGCATGAGGGCCGCATTCAAAACCCGTTGCGCTAAGTCTGGAGATGCATTTGCCGTAGAATAAAAGAAAAAACACTCACACTTTCATGACATCGGAGGGCATTCGATTACCCAGGTATTTGGATATGCTGGCGACGGTGATGGCGCAGACATTGTTTAGACTTCAACAGCAGATGGATCGCCGTCACCGTCTTTTCTAGCTCTCCGATACCAGATCACGACAAGAGTGTTGGTACCGAGCAACCCGTGGAAGATCATGTTATTGAGCTCCTCACACGCGCCACTACTACTGAAGACGATTATGAGTACGAAGATCTCATAGATGAAGACGTAGCCATCAGTCTCGACCATGGAAGAAGCGCGTTTGCAGCAGTCGCGCCACACGCAACGGAACCGACACAAGACTCGACCCGTACCTGGAGAGAAGTGACAAAGCTCCAGCAGATACGCAAGGCCCTCTTGAGAGGAGACGACATTTCTTCAGTCCCAAAACTCGTCGGCTATGTCAGGCATGCCGAACTAGGATGTATCGTTGGTCTTATTCAAGAGTGGGTAATAGTTCGCAGAACCATGCCAAGGTGGCTACCACTGAATGCCAAGATAATCTGATGCTGTCATGGCGAGGTCTCGTGGACAACCCAGAAATTGTGACTGACACGGATTGCATTTTCCGAACCTTGCGAGGCTGTTGTATTGGTGAGCCAATTGGAAGTTCACAATTTGTCCTTTAGAAGATGCTCCTTCGGAAATAGGCTCCGAACGCTACTGCAACTAATAAGACAGCCCCGCGGAGCAAGTCTCCATTGACGGTATGTAGGTAGAGTCAGCCATTCAAAGCAGGGTCACTGTTGGAAGCGAAAAAGAAAAAATGGTTGTGAATGTGATTCTATTAATTCATTCTGAAAGTCAAATCAGTTGGGCTTAGCTCTATAATTCCGTATAATATTCCATGCTTTTTGTGCGTTCTTTTTACAGCTTGACAGTCTCCAGGCGACGGCCGGTCTCGTCAAAGTTGATCTTCAGGCCAGAGTTCAAGCTCTCCTGGAGAGCGCAGCCGATCTTGACAGCCTGGACAGCGCCGGACAGCTTGAATGGCAGCTTGTTGTTATCGAGGCAGGCGGCGGTGAACTCGTTGGCCTCGGTCACAAAGGCGTTCTCGAAGCGGCCGTAGTAATCGTGGGGGATCTCGCGACGAACACCGGTGCCCTCGTGCATCTCGACGAGGGTTCCGGTGGGGTTGGCGTTGACGGCCAGCTTGCCCTCGGTACCGATGATCTCAGTCATGTCGTGCTGGCCAGCAGCCATCATGCGGGAAGAGTAGAAGTAGGCGATCTTGCCGCCCCAGAACTCGACGACGCCGACGCCGTTGTCGACATCCTTGTGCTTGCGCAGATCGGGCTGCACGGCGGTGATGCCGCTGGCAACGACGCTCTTGACAATGGAGTCCTGGCCGAAGAACCACAGGGCAAGGTCGATGTCGTGGATGTTGCAGTCGACAAAGATGCCACCGCTGAACTCGGCGTAGGCGACGAAGAAGCCGGAGGGATCGAGCTTGTCGCAAGTCTGAGAGCGGAAGACGGAAGGTCGGCCGATGCCTCCGTTATCCATACGGTTGAAGGCGTCGCGGTACGAGGCATCGAAGCGGCGGGAGAAACCGCACATGACCTTCAGCTGAGGCTTCTTGATGGCAGCGTCGACGACGGATTGCGACTGTAAAGATGAAGTTAGCGACGGGTTTCTCTAGCATAATTCGCGTGTGAGCAAGCTTACAATGTCGACGCTGGTGCTGAGGGGCTTCTCGCACAGAACGTGCTTGTCGGCCTCGATGGCCTTGATGGCCTCCTCAGCGTGGGCAGTGGTGACGGTGGCAACAACGACGGCCTGGAGGCCGGGGTGCTTCAGCATCTCATCGTAGTCGGTGTAGACGGTGACGCCCTCGAGGTGGACAGACGCCCACTCGACTTCCTTCTGAACGGGAGTGAAGGCGGCGACGAGCTCGGCGCGAGGAGTTCGGTTGTGGAAGTTGAGGGCATGGCGAGCACCCATGCGGCCGAGACCGGCGACGGCGACCTGGAGCTTAGGAGCCATTGTGAATTGTGAGAGGAGGATGGGAAGTAGAGGGTTGGAGAGGTTCGGCTAGGGGCGCGAGTATCTTGGCTGAGACGCGAATTGAGCCGAGAGCGAGAGGGTGAGAGGGTGAGAGCGAGGGTCAGAGGGTCTGGGGAGTCAATTGAGGTGCTTGAAGGATCAAGATGCAGAAGAATCAGCCCCGAGCGAGCTCCAGAATCTTATACCTTGAGGACCGGCATTCGGAGAGCTCGCAGCCCCACGGTAACGCGTGGGACCACAGGACTCTCGGCTTCCCGCGTCCCAGAACTTTCCATCTCCCGGTTCTGCCAGTCAGTCAGTCGGTCGGTCGGTCGGTCTCCCACTCCCGGTCTTCCAGGGCGGCCCTTGCCAAGGCGGAGCTGGTCGCATGCAGTGGCAGTCGCCGCAGTCACAAGATCGACACCAACCCCTAGGGTACAAAGTACATGCCAATGCATAGCATGTGGTCAGCGGGTTTGTGAATCCGATCTCAGCCAGTTCTGCGCCGTGTGAAGGAGGTTTGGTTGGCGGTGGGCTAGTTAGCGGGGGGCCGGTCGCAGGCGGTGGAGCCGACGATGGAGTCGGTGACGGGGCCGGAGGTGAGCTTGTGCTTTTGTATCTTGTCGCTTCTCCAGTTGTAGTAGGAGTGCCCGATGTGGAGATTTCCGAATTAGGCAATTTTGCACACTTGGTGGTCGCCCCACGATTTTCTTTTGTTGTTGGCCCCAGGGTTCTCCGTTCTCCGTTCTCCACCTCTCCAAGATAGGTATGTATGACTCGGGGGGCTAGATAGATTAGCAGGGCAGGGTTTAGCTTGGCTTACGAGGATGGCGGGGGTGGTCCACGAGACACGGAGAAATCCCCACGACGTGATTGGGAAGGACTGGCCGATCGGACACCACAGCGAGGACGGGGACACCACAGCGAGAGGAGGAGGAGGAGGAGGAGGAGGAGGAGGAGCATGTAACTGGGGTTTGGGGGTACGAACAGCTCGTAGCCGAGTCCAGTGACAGACGGCCTGTGGGGGAAAGTCGTCTCCAAGCCTCTTGTTCTTGTCGGACAGTCGGAGAAACAGGCTTGCTTGGAAACGGGTGGCTTGGGACCCCGTCCATTTCTCCTCATTTTGGCAGTTTCCCAATGTCATGCTGCGGGGGATGCCCTAGTCCGTGCCCCGTCGCTTCGACCGGAGCTTGCTGTTCTAGAACGACAGGCACGGGATCGGAGAACATGCCGTACATGTGTATTTGGTACTCCTCCTCCTTCAATCGTTTTCCGAGATTTCACAAGGCCATACGACTGTTTCTTTAGCTTAGTTACTTCGCAAGACTGCCCCGTGGTCTTTAAACGACTGTAAACCCCTACTACACGCTACAAGACCATTTGCTTGCTTTTGCGAAGCTTCACGACCGTGCTCAACCCCACCACCACATCTAGAATACTACGTACCTAGGTAGTTATTGCTACCGAAGAAGCGAAAGACGGTATTTGAAAGCTCATACCAAATAATTAAGGCTTAACGGTGAAACAAAAAACCAAAATAGAATAGACTCCCAGGGTTTACTGCCATACAATTAGTTCGAATCCCAATTACCCCACCAAGTTCACCCCTTCACCAAGCCGCTATGCCTCGATGCGATCGGCTCTGTTATGTAGCTCATGTTCCTTCCTACCTTTTCTGTGTCAATCATTGTCTCTCCCCGTTTCAACCGCAATCACAATACAGCAACAAAAGGTAGAATGGTATGAACAAAGGTTGAATTGGTATGTAGTACTATGGGTAGAGGAGATTTATGGAGAGGACTAGCTAGTTTTTGCTCGATAATACCCTGGCAACCTTTCCCTCTAGGCCTTGGAAGTGGCATTCGCCTCGCGCGACATCTTCATCTCCTTCTGCATCTCCCTCGCGCGCTGGACGCCAAATCCATGCTGGAAAACCTCTCGGATATCCTCAAGAGTCATGCCCTTGACCTCGGGGTAGCAGAAGTAGATGCAGACGTAGCCAGCCGCGCAGATTGCGGCGTAGAAGCCAAAGGTGCCCGAGGGAGTCATGTTCTCCATCTGAGTAAGGAAAGTAGAAGCGACGATGATGTTGGATCCCCAGCAAGTCATGGTGAGCATCATGGTGCCCATAGCTCGGACCTCCATGGGGAAGAATTCGGATGACAGCCAGGCGGTGTTGCCGATGCCGGAGGAGTAGAAGCCCACGAAGAGGACCATGCTGATGAGGACAACGATGGCGGCCCAGCCGACCTTGGCATCGGCTGCCAGAGTGAGATCGTGGTTGATGGGGATCCACTTGAAGCAGATGGCAGCGATAACCAGGGCCAAGCTCATGAACTGCACGGTGCAGAGCAAGATTCTGCGGCGTCCGGCGCGATCGACCAGCATGAGGTTGATAAAGGTGAAGAGGAAGTTGGTGCCGGCAATGACGGTTCCGACAGCAACGGGGTTGGAGAAGCCGACAAGGGAGAAGAGGACGGGAGAGTAGTACATTAGGGCGTTGAAACCCGTCAACTGTGAGATGGCCATCAAGCCACAGGCAGCAATGAGGGCGCGAAGGTTGGCGGGAACAACATAAAGCTGCTTGAGCACCCACCAGCCCGACTTGCCGGCGTTGAGGGCCTTGGACTGCTCCACGTGGTGGGTGATGTGTTTGACCTTATTCTGGACCTGCTCCTCGGTGCCGTTGGGGAAGATCTTTCGGATGACGTCGGCCGCCTCCTCCATCTTGCCGTGGTAGACGAGCTGTCGCGGCGACTCGGGGCAGAAGGGGAGGAGGCACCCGAGGATGATGGCAGGCAGAGCACCGCCACCGACCATGTATCGCCAGCCACCAGTCACATGGGCAAAGCCAGCGCCGATGCCGTAGCTGACGAGCTGGCCGCCAGTGATGGACATGTTGTCGAGACCGATCATGCGGCCACGGTATTTCGCGGGGGAGACTTCGGCAATGTACCTATCGCGATCGATGTTAGGGCTGACTATCCCAGGGGCGATATATGTGGAGAAAGGAGGACTTACAAGGGGATGATCATGGCGGCAGATCCGACACCGAAGCCCACGACGAGACGACCGACAGTCATCTGGGCAAGGGAGAAAGAGGCAGCTTGGATGATGGCGCCGAGGGTGAACAGAACACAGCCAACATAGATGGCAACCTTTCGGCCGTAACGATCCGCAGTGGCACCGGCAAAGATGGCACCAATGAAGGCGCCGCCGGAGGTGATGGAGGTGATGAGCTCACGCTCGTTGGAGGGCAGCTCATGGCCAAGGTCGGCATTGATGTAAACGAGAACCGCGCTGATGATGCCGGTGTCGTAGCCAAAGAGCATGCCACCGATGGCCGCGGTGATGGACACGAGCCAAGAGTACCTGCCGGTCCTAGTGAGCTCGATGGAGTCGAGCTCATCCAGTTCGGCTCCTTGCAAGGAGCCCACCGGAGAGGCGGTCTCCAGGTGCTTGATATCGTCTTGGAAGTCCTCCTTCGCCATGTTGTCGGCTTGGAGAGGCAAAGAGGTGGTGTCTGGGGGTTGTAGAGAAGCTACCCTCGGTAGGGGTGGAGGTTGCAGTTTGAGTGCAGGAACCGGTGGAGGATCGAAGAGAAGGGATGATGCTGTGAGAAGCAGAAGGATGCTGGTGAGGGAGGAAGTTTGGGATCGGCGTTCCAAGGCTGCCCTTATAAGTTTATCGATGGTTGAGGCACGTCCCCCTTGACCTGGGTGCGAGCTGAGAGCGAGAGGCGCGTATCAGGATCTAGCAGAGGCCCGGGGAAGCAAGCGCGGCAAGTGTTGGAGACAAGGCTAAGGGCGTGAGTGAGTTGTGTGTGTGTGCGGGTGGTGTGGTGGTGAGAGGCCATCTTGGGCCACGGCTGCTCGGCGCTGAGGGGGAAGCTAGGATTGCCATCCAATGGTCCATTCGCTTGCAGGCGCATTACTCGTGCGAATAAGTTCGCTTTGCTGCTACTCCAAGCCCGAGCCAAGCGTGGTGCCATCTAAAGGCTAAACGCCCAAGCTTCCAAGAGGGCAAAGCTGACCCGGCGATTCGGGGGGGGGGGGGGTTCAACCCACGAGCCCTGATTAGCCCTGAGAGCGGTCCAGACCCCCGGGCGGGCTCGTCCTCCCCCAGCGCCCTCCCCCGGAACCCTCCCCCAGACCTTGGCAGAGGACCGCTAAACACGCTTCTTCCCCGGCCGGAGAGCCCCCATGGGGAAGCGGGGATTCGGTGGGGAGCCCGCTAGGGGCAGGCTAGGTACCTGCCTAACCCCCAGCGGGCAGTGGGCCCCCCGTTTCCAGCCCAGCCCGGGGCTCCATCCTCTTAATGCCCCAGCTGCGGGGTTAACGAACCTTCCCAAACTGACTTGAAGAGGCAATTCCCCCATCCGGCCGTTCCCCCCTTCCTCCCTCCCCCGAACATCATCATCACCGTCCTCCTCGCCTCCAGTTCGGACGGACAGACAGACTCGTTCGACTCTGGGGTCTCCAGTTCTCCAGGTTCCAGCCTCAGCAAGCAAGCACGCCCCCGGCTGCCCCCCCCTCCCTTCCCCAGACTCACAGACAGTTTCGTACTTCGTACTCTCGTATAGTACAGTGCTATCTATCGGCTCTGTATTGCCGGCACAGACAGACATTTGGATGGCCCGCACCATGCAGGCCACCACGTCCGCGACGCTGAAGCCGCTGAATCCCTGTCAAGTAGGCCCACTCCCTCCATCTTCTTGCCCGTTCTGGGTTCCATGGAATGAAAGAAGGCCATTCTGATTGACTTCCTTGCCCGTCACAGATTTGCAAGCAGAGGTGAGTTCTACTTCCAGCTCGCTGATCGAGGCAATCTTGCCCGTTCGCCTTGTGCCTCCATCCAGATGTCTCTGTCTGACTGTCATGCCCTTTGCGTCCTCGATCTAGGCACTTGAAATGTAAGGCCCTTGCCTAATTTCCCAATCAGAGTCGCCTTGGCAGCTGTTGCCCGACTCCTCGTGTCTCGATCGCTCCGGCTTACTGACCGGCTACGAGACAGGCGATACCGACCGTCCTGCGTGCTCAAACTGCCGTAAGAGCGACTCGGAGTGTGTCCGCGGCTATAGTGTGCGGTTCCGCCATGGCTTGAATCCAAGGTTGGTCATCGCCCCAAACCTTCATGTCATTGGATGTCTGCAGCTGTATTAACCACCGCTCTCCAGTATTCGTTCTGGAAAAGCTTTGGAGGCGGCCAAACGAGACTTCCAATTCGCCCATGACCAGCCCTGGGTCAAGACCAACCGGGCCTTGAGCTTCGTTGATGAGACGCCGGACGTCATCAACATCCACGACGCCGGCACCGGAACCAGCAACTTCAACGCTGGTGACAGCTTCACTCGTTTCCTTGACATTGAGGCAGTAAGCCAGACCTCATCTCCACAACACCCATCTCCGCAGCAGCCTTCTCCGTCCCCTCTCCATGAAAAGCCATGCTCCGAGCCCGGTAAAGCAGACCTGGAGACATCCTCGCCCCTGGCTGGGGACAGCGGGCGCCCCCGCAAAAAACGCGCCCTCAGTCACTCTGCCGTTGCATCCTGGAGAGCAACCCTTCGATCAGATACCAGCCAGGGTCGTACTCCGAGCCGGGGTTCCCAGAGTATTCCAGAAGAAGGCAACGGCTTCAATAGCTACACCGAATCACCCCTTTCCGGCCGCAACTTCCCCTTTATCTTCCAAAGCGATCCTACCACCTCCGGGTTGGACAGCCCGCAGCCAGCAACAGACTCTCCCCTCGGAGACAGCATCGCTGATGCTATATCTGGCATTTATCTCGAATCTCCAAGATGGCCGCTCGAAGACCCGATAGAGGCCATGCTGTTCCAAACTTACGTCGACAACCTGGCTCCCCTTTTCGATCTATGCGACAGCGATCGACACTTTGCCACGGTTGTGCCGCGCCGAGCAGCCATGTGTCCGCCGCTCATGAATGCCGTTCTTGCCGCTTCGGCAAAGCGTATGAGCCGGATCAGTGACTTTGATGCTCTGGTAGGAGATCGATATCACCAAAACTGTCTCGACGTTCTCATCCCCGCACTCTCCAGTTCCGCCGCCGTCATGGACGAGAATCTCCTGACCGCCATTGTCATCCTCCGCTACATGGAGGAGCTTGATGTTCCAATCATGTCCTCTGTCAAGTCATCTGAGTCACATCTCATGGGCACACGGGTATTCATTGCGGCGCAAGACAAGTTGAGCGACTTTGCCAGCCTCCGCAGGGCTGCTTTCTGGGTTGCGCTCCGGCAGGAGATCCATATGGCTTTCATCCAAGCCCGCCCTGTTCATCCCAACTTTGATTTGGAGAGCATCTCTCGGCTCGTGGTACCAGACGAGAACGGCTGCAGTTTTGCGAACTTGACCATCCTCCACTGTGCTACTTGTCTACGATACTGCTACGGCACCGAGGAACAGAGCACCGGCACCTGGGAAAAGTTGCGAGCGTCTCAAGACCGTTGGTGGGTTGAAAGACCGTGGTTCTTTCACCCCATGTACATCAACGAGCAGAGCAGTGGTGTGTTTCCAGAGGTGACCTATCTCAACGACGCCGTCGTTACCGGGGTTCTGCACTACTACCTTGTTCAGGTTCTCCTTGCGGCACATGATCCTACAGCTCCGAGGCTAGGACCCGGACAGGCAAAAGCCTTCAGAGCCACAAATGAGGAAATCAAGAAGAATGTTCGCATGGTTTGCGGAGTTGCCGAGGTAAATGGCCTCTTGATGTAGTATGGAAGTTACAAGCGCTGACTTGTCTACTATCGCAGTCAAATCCGAGGACTATAACATCTTACGCGTACGTCTGAATATTTTCCGCGATTCTATTGCTCATTACTGACTCTCCCACTACAGATACGTATGTCTCGCAATAACGATGGCTGGCGATCGCTTCACGGAGCCGCAGGAGCAAGAGGCACTCTACAATATCCTTGTGAAGATTGATACGCAATATGCTTGGCCAACAGGCTCGACGTAAGTTGGAAGTGAAAATCGATAAACATAGGAGAGGGCCTTGTGGCTAATTTTTGCAGTCAAGAATATTTAAAGGGGGCTTGGGGGTGGTCGGAATCGCCACCCAATCCGTCAATGTCGATATCACGAATGTTAAACAGCAGCACGCAAGCTGTTCGATAGTACAAATAACGAGACCGAAATTTGACGTTAAAACGAGTATGATGTGGTGTCTTTTGGAGTTGTGGTTTCAGGAAGGCGTCAAGGGCATCCTTTTCAGGGGTGGAAAGTCTAGAAGGATAGCTAGGCGTACATGACTGCTTCTGAATATAAGGAGTCTGTCTTGAGTCGTGGTGCTTCACTTGTGTGCGGTGATACCTTGCGATGTTTCTCTAAAATTAGGTGATCTGCACTTGTTACATGACTAAAACTAAAGTATACGGCGAGGTAATTCACTGTTTACTCGCCTCGAGTTTCGAGGCTGTTTCATTCAGTATACGCACTAATGCCCGACCTTGCTTCTAATAAAATTCGTGGATGAGCCATCGTTGAAAACTTTACATCTCAATTCATAATTTTCTATATCCTGCCAGCGCTTGGCATTCTCATGTCATCCTGAATTTTCCAGATACCAGCATTCTTAGGTCTGGACAACATCGCCTTTCTCAACAAACACATCGTAATTGTTCCTCAACTACAAGCCCGCAAACGCTGTTACTCCCTCCCAAACGTCTTCCCATTACTCCTTTTCATTAAACTCGGAAACAGAAAGGTCCCTTCGCCAGATCTTCACGGGCATGGGGCCGGGTGCAAGGTTCATCGCCTCGCGCCTCTCGGGCTCCCACTCCGGATACGGGAGAGCCAGCTCGTACCGATGCAGGACGCTAGCCAGCAGGACGGTCTGCTCCAGGTAGCTGATGTTGCGGCCGATGCAGCCCCGGGCTCCGGCGCTGAAGCTGATGAAGTAGGGCTGGAGGTCCTTGCCCTTCTCGCCGAGCCATCGCTCGGGGACGTATGACTCGGGGTCCGGGAAGATCTTCTCGTCTCGGTGGGCGACGTAGGCTGAGATGGAAACGGTGGTGTCGCCGGGGATGAAGTCGCCGAGGATGTTGGATCCCTCCGGCGGGGTGCGACGGGGGAGGCCGAAGGTGGTGGGAGGGGTGATGCGCAGCGCCTCGTCCAGGCAAGCTCGCAGGTAGGGGAGGTGCTTGACCTTGTCGTAGGGGGCGACGACCTCATCGGCGTCAAGGACCGAGTCGACTTCCTCTCGAGCCTTGGCCAGGCAGGCAGGGTTCTTGAGCAACCAGAACATAACGTTGTTCATGGCAATGGCGGTGGTGTCGGAGCCGGCGTTCATCATGATAGAGACCTCGGCAACAACCTCGCCCCACTCGACTCCAGAGTCGTTGGCATCGTTGTGGTCCATGATGGCTTGGAAAAAGTCGGGCAGCTTCTCGCCAGCCTCGTATCGCTTGAGTCTCTGGGTAGCGCGGTGGTACACAATGTCGTTCCAGCCCTCGTTGAGCTTCCACCACTTGCGGAAGTCGGGGGAGACCAGCTTGGAGAAGCCGACGCTGAAGTTGTACCATTTCTCGGACCAGGCAAGGATGGACTGGGCGCGGGCGGTAGCGTGCAGACACTGGCGGTAGTTGATGTAGTAGGTAGTGCCGTCCATGCGCTCGGCCTTGACGAGATCGTGGCCCTGGTCGAGGAAGCCCAAGCGTTCGCTGATGCCGATGTCTGCAATGGCATCGAGCGTGAAGTAGTTGGTGAAGGCGCGGTAGTCGAAGCTCAAGTCGGCAGGGTCGGGGCGGAAGCCCTTCTTCAGAGGCACGGTGCAGAAGCCATCAGCGGCCTTGATGAAGCGCTCGGTCTTGTCGGCGACCTTGAACTCCCAGTTCTCGAGGTTCTTGAGGGCGTAGGCAGCAGAGAGAGCGCGGCGCTTTCGCTGATGGTCGAACTTGTCGACGACATCGGCAAGATGGAAGTGCGTGCCGGCAAGGGTCTCGTAGAACTCGCCCTTGGTGCACTTGGTGCCGTGGCCGTAGATGTCCTTGATGGCATCCAGGGAGCCGTAGGAGAGGGAGTTGGGGCCAGTGCGGACGACAGGATGGGCCTTGTGCATCTCATAGAGAGTCTTTGATCGGAAACCCTTGGCGGCCTCGCCCATAAAGGACAAGTTGGTGATGCCGGCCAGAGGGTGGAAGCTGGGGTACCTCCGAAGCCCTTTGGCATCGCGGAGGTAGACCAGCACGGGGTAGATGATGAAGTAGCCAATAAGGGCTGTGGCCGTGACGGCAGCAACGATGACTGCGTACATGATGGGCGAAGTGTGATGAGGAGAAGGCTTCTGATGATGGGAGAGAAAACTACGGTCGAGAGAGTCTTAATTATATGCTCCGGCGTCGAGACGTTTCCAACCGCGAAAACAACCAAGTGAGGGAGAAAAGAACTGGCGTTGAGGAGGGCCCACGGCCGTGGCATCAGCCGCCACTAGCATGGCGACGATGAAAAAGTCCCCTTTGGGAAAGACGAGAAGAGTTCCCAAAAGCAGAGCCACCATCGCATCGGGCAAGCGTCAAGCACCGCTAGTCGGGAGGAGAGGGTTGTCAGCTGGCATCACGATGTGACAGCCACGGGGCAGAAGAAGTCAAAGAAGCCCGAAGCCAGCGAAGCCCGATGAGGGGGGAATCGTCATCAGGGCATTTACGAAACTGCCGTACTCCACAGATGCCCCAATCCCCCGCATTTCCCCATAGACGCTGCATGTTAGTTCATGTGGGTTCATGTGGGTTCGTCCCAACACCGGGGCGCGTTGGGCTGCAACCTGTCTCGTTTGGGGAATTTCCCCTTCGAGACGCCCGGATGAGGGAACTTGCCTCTTGCGGACTGTCCAGGGAGGCAAGTCCATCCGATTGCCAGCCCCGAGGCCCTGGGGATAGCCGACGGACCCATTTGATCTATCGTAAATCTCGATTCCTCACAGCCAACGGAGTTCGGCTTACTTGCACAAGATTGGCGACCGACGGAGGCCCTTTCCATCTTCGGATCCGGCCATGCCCGTGCACGTGGGGGGAGGAGCTTTCATCAGCATCGTGGGTTTGAGCCTAGACGGGATGGGACTGTGTAGCCGAAGGAGATGAAATATCAAGGCTCCCGGGAACCCTTCTCTGGACGTTTGCTCAAGCCAGACCTCAGCAGATAGTCTTTCTTTGCAGCAATGGCCAACGCTTTCGCTACAGATGCCGTGTCCCAGCTGTCCCAGCTGGGAGCTCCCCAGACGGCCGCCGACATTGTGGCCATCGCGGCAGTCGGCGTTGCCTCTGCGGCTTACATGCTGAATGGCATTGCCTGGAACAAGCCCGATCCCTACGAGCACATCTTCTTCAGGCGCATGGAAGCCAAGGGCGGCGCGGGGGCTGGCGCGAAGGCAACTCGCAACATTGCGCAAAAGCTCGAGGAGTCTGTAAGTCTCACGCCAACAGACTTTGTCTATCCTCCACCGAACGTCATTCTAATATTCCTCTCTTTAGGGCAAGGATGTTGTCATCTTCTGGG
This sequence comes from Corinectria fuckeliana, assembly GCA_019137255.1. Taxonomy (NCBI): domain Eukaryota; kingdom Fungi; phylum Ascomycota; class Sordariomycetes; order Hypocreales; family Nectriaceae; genus Corinectria; species Corinectria fuckeliana. The sequence continues at coordinate 173,750 of WPDH01000152.1, read as the reverse complement.
GCTCGCAATCCGGCACGTCAGAACTGCTAGCAAACCGACTAGCCAAAGAGTGCCACCTCCGGTTCGGCCTGCAGACTCTGTCGGCGGATTTGTGCGACTACGACTCCGAGTCTATCGCGCTCATCCCCCAGACCAAGCTTGCCATCTTCATCATCTCCACGTACGGCGAGGGCGATCCCAGCGACAACACCGCTGGCTTCTGGGAGTGGCTTCACAAGCGTCCCTTTGACGTCAAGCTCCCCCACCTGCGCTACATGGCCTTCGGTCTGGGCAACACCAGCTACAGATACTACAACCGCGTCATCGACGTTGTGACCGAGGCACTTGATGCGGCGGGTGCTCAGCGGCTGATGCCTGTTGGCAAGGCCAACGACGCAGCTGGCGGTACTGAGGAGGATTTCCTTGCCTGGAAGGACGATCTCTTCGACGTGTTCCTGGGCCAGCTCGGCTTCAAGGAGCAAGACATTCCGTACACGCCCAGCATCAGCCTCGTCGAAGACGAGTCTCTCACGCTCATCGACCTCAACCTAGGCGAGCCGGTTGAGCACCGCAGCGGCCCAGCCAGGGTCGTCAAGGCCTACTCGCCCATCAAGCCGTTGACTGTACAGAGCTCCTCGGAGCTCTACACTTCCCCTGACAGGAACTGCCTTCACATGGAACTCGACATCACCAACCATGCGGAGCTTCGCTACGGAACTGGTGACCATTTGGCGGTTTACCCCATCAACGCAGACCAGGAGGTGCAGCTTCTGTTGAGGGCAATTGGTCTTGAAGAGCGAGCCGAGAAGCCACTGCTGGTTCGGGCTTTGGAAGAAGGAGAGACCACCAAGATCCCCAGCCCCACGACGCTCTCCGCTCTCTTCCGTCACTATCTTGAGATCGGCGCCCCCGTTTCTCGAGAGACTGTCGGGCAGCTGGCCCGCTTTGCACCCAACCAAGAAGCCGCGAAGCTGCTCTCGACGCTAGGGAAGGACAAGAACGGCTACGCTGCCTTCGTCACCAAGAACCACATTACCTTCGGTCGTCTGCTTGCGCTGACCGCTCCTGGAACTGTCTGGAAAGACCTCCCGCTGTCTTACATCGTTGAAACTCTTCCCAGCATCCAGCCCCGCTACTACTCCATCTCCTCCTCCAGCGCCGTGTCCGCTCGCAGGATTGCCATCACCGTTGGTGTTGACAAGACGCCCCTTGCAGCCGACCCCTCGACCGAAATCCACGGTGTGACCACCAACTACCTCTACTCCCTTTCCAACTCACTCAACGGCACTGCCCTGCAGTCAGCCCAGGCGCCCACATATGCTCTTTCCGGACCGGGAGACTCCTTGCAAGGCCACAAGGTCTATGGCTGCATCCGCCGCTCGCAGTTCAAGCTTCCAACCCTTGGAGCCACACCCTTGATCATGATTGGCGCCGGTACCGGCATGGCCCCCTTCCGTGGCTTCATCATCGAGCGAGCTCGTCTCAAGGCCATTGGAAAGCCGGTCGGCCGAATGATTCTATTCTTCGGATGCCGCCGTCCTGACGAGGACTACCTCTACCGCCAAGAACTAGCCGAGACTGCAGCTTCTTTGGACGGTCTCCTCGAGATCGTCCCTGCTTTCTCGAGGGCAGGAGACTCCCCCAAAGCCTACGTTCAGGATCGTGTGGGTGAGAAGAAGAGCGACGTCTGTGAGCTGCTTCAGAACGGCGCCAACGTGTATATCTGCGGTCGGGCGTCCATGGCCAGAGAGGTTGGAAAGGTTGTGGAAGAGTCAATGAAGCAGCACAACAACTGGAGCGATGCTGAGGCTCGTAGCTGGGCCGAGTCCGCTAAAAAGGGAAACAAATGGCTCGAGGATGTGTGGGGTTAATGCCATAAATAGATGCCGGTATTGGATAGTCACTTAGGAATATTGATTTGAAAGGATATAGTACATCACGCAGATGTATGTCATGTGACGATGAGAAGAGATGGGATGGATGCACTGGAAGGACAGAAGCGACATGTTTAGATGAGAACGTTATGAATATAGGCTCGTTCCTTGTTGAATGATCGAACCCCTATATTATGGAACTGTGAAGTATGGCGACAAAATCGCGCTAAATGAAACAGAGTGAGGGTTAAGTAGGTATTCTAAATAAACAAAATAGTCATAAAAGTACCGTTCTCATGTTTCTTTTCACGTTTGATTATTATTATACTAGCCGCTGAGGTTGCGGTCACACTTCTGACTGATTTAGGGTAGATGTCTCGACATATTGTCACCCTGTTTCACTAGTTCGAGGATGACAGCTCCAGTTACCTAAGTATCATTTGAGGGACATACCTTTATATGAAGACCTAGATCCATTTATTCAACTTCGCATATAAATAGTTGAGAATGTATAACTTAACAGTGGCGCGGGAAGTTGGAAGGTCAGAAATCTCCTGCTAGACAATGTATTTAAACCAAGCTAACAACCAGGCAAGATCCGACATCTTCAAAAAAGGGGCGCTGTATCAATTTGGCCCATGACAGATTAAATATCGATGTTCGAAAATCATACACAAGCTCCGTACATGCTTCATGTTTTGCAGATACTGTTTCCGGCCTTTTGCGCTTCTTCAAGCCTTGCTCTTAGAGCTGAGGATCAAAGCGACGATAAGACTATCCACGTTAGTTTGGGCCAAAGCATGGGTCCAAGGGAAGCAAACCCATAAAGACCCAAAACTTCTCCAAATATGAGGATCAAGATCATGCCCACAAATACTTTGGACTGTTCCATGTATGCTCGAACCCCGGCGTCACCCACCATGCCAATGGAATAGCCTGCGCTTAGTCCAGTGAGGCCAACAATGAGACCACACGCCAGGTGTAAAAACGCTCTTTTGGGTATTAGTGGAGGTTTCAGGAGCGCCCAAGATCAACATAGCATACGTAAATAGGCTATACGTCGCCTCGGATGGGGGGCGGATATCTTCCGCGATGAGGACTGAGATAACAAGCGAGTAGACTGCAATGATGCCCGCCATGATGACTGGTATAAGACTCTGATAGGATCTTAGAAGACATCTCGTGTAGGATGGGTCCGGTGCTACATACCGTCATGACGAGCTCTGGCCGATAAGTGCCCACCCCGGCAATTGCGATTCCAGATTTGACAGTTCCATAGGCAGCGCCGATAGCTACAAATGTTCTTAGCATTCACTGGGAGGAAACAGGTGGAGTAGTTACATCCGAAGAACATTGCCGCACCGCAACCAGCCTACTCAATAGAACGTTAGCATTAAATCGCCTGAAAGAGATCGCGAGCAATAAGTCTAACACATACCATGCCGATGAAATAGGCGTACTTTGGGGCCAGCTCAGACTCGTCCATGCTGAAAGAGAAGGCACACTTAACTTAAAGGGGTTGAAGTCAAAACGGAAGCACAAGTCTCGGCTTGACGTCAAAGACGATTAGATGCCCTTTGGAATGTTACAATATTGAGCAAAGATGTAGTTGGCAGCTGCCTAGGAATCACGTGAGTCACAATGTTGTGTTTCATCCAGCCGCAGGAACAAAGGCTCCGGCGTCAGCACGGTTTCTACTCCAAATGCTTCGTATCTCGTATTGCGACTAATTGCTGACAGCCTCGACTCTCATCCAAGAAGGGCAATGATAGGCTTGTTACAGCACGACTATGACGCCCTTCCATTTAGATGATATTCCAATCAACGATACTCATCCAATCCTCAATATGGCAGCGACGGAGCAGACTTACTTGGTCCCAGGTTCATTGAAGGAATTGCGGCGAAGGTGGAGAAGGACTAGGTTATAATGAACTCGCAACTGACAAGTCCATGAGTCACTGTCTGTGTCCAACAACGTACCAGACCGGACAGACCACAAGCCGAGTCAGGCATCGATACTCTGAGCGTTAAATTCCCCCTTCTGTGATGGGGCGTTTGCCGTGATGATATCTAGTCCTATGTATGTTAGATAGACCATCGCCCGCAAGAACCGGAGATGTGAATCTGCGGCTAAGTGTGATGTTTTGCAGCTTCCGCTATCTGAGGATGGTGTATTCGTCCCAAGACTTGGTGAAATTGGCAGTCGGTCAATTAATTCGGACCTAATGGCGTTCGGTCTACCAGAATCGAGCGAAAAAAACACATCACAGACAAGGGTAGACCACCAGGAGAGCTTGAAGTGTAAGTTGTCCGTGGCTAATAAAGACACATGCATGTGCTCCAGCCATTAGAACAGCCTGGCGAAGGAGCAAAAGAGGTTGCTTTGCCAAATCTCCATCATCTTTCAGGCAGTCGTCTTTGGATAGGAATGAAAGAAAGGGTGGGCGTGCTCGAAGTACGCAGATACCAAGGCATGTCGAATGTCTAGCTCAGGGACTGACGATACTTCCGATAGGAGGTTTTGCGAGGATGTAATGCCAGACACGTCACCGCTTGGACTCCAGACCTTTTTTTGACGGATTATAGGATACGAATAGACAATGGTTTCACATCCGCTCCTTGTTCGCTGATTCTATCGAGGTTGAGGACTGACTCTATCTGGCCAACGTCGGGCCCCATTCTGGCTGGCGATGGACGGAGTGTAGGGAGCCCAGAATATGAGTTTGTCGGTCCACACGGTGTGCAATTTTTGATACCAACGTAAGCGATACAGAGCTTGTCCAGAGAGCCGAACACGGCCCAGCCGCCATCAGTGATGCCGTGTTTAAAGAAGCGTGCCAGTGCACTGCGAGCTAGCTACTCTTGACCAGAATTGCAAATAGTCTCCTTGACCCTATTTTTCGGGACAATGGGCTTCATGGCTGCAGCAGCTTCGGGTGTTGTTTCTGTCAGGGAGTTGGTGGTGCGACTGGACTGGCGAGTCTCGAAGCTGAGTCTGCCTTTTATGTGCCGAGACTCGTCTGGCGGCAGGTCGTTTTGTCGTGGATCTGTTGAACAATCAGATTTGACTCGGGGTTCTTCTTGGAGGAGTCCTCGAAGCTCACCGGCACTCCGTTCCAGTGCGGCGGAACGCAGAGAATGGCCCAATTTGTTGGAAGGCAATGTCGCGTCTAATCTTGCAACTTCTACATATGTCGCAAGCTGTGAGTGGATAAGTTGTCCCGAGGCTTCAGGAGGATAGCGATGGCTCTTTAGCTCTGTTCGAAGTCGAAGGCTAGAGTCGCCAGTACAAGGAGATCCCGATATCCATTAACCAACAACTGCCTAGTAGACTGTACAACATTGATCACCCAACCTCGATCTCGCGGGTCACAATTGTGCGTTGAGGAAGCTTCCAAGCTGGGCAAACAACAGATTGAGAGCGGTGCTTTGAAGACACTCAGCTACTAAGAAACAGCTGCCATCAGAGAACATACTCGCGAGCACGACATGTAAAATCGTGTTAGTCCAAGCCTAGCTCTGCAGTTGCCACTACTTGAACTGATATTTCTTCCCCTGCTTCAACAAGCGCGGGTTTAGCTCAGTTGGGGTACGTTACAGTAGTATTTCCCCACCTCGAACAAACCACTAACCTTCACTGGCAGAGAGCGTCAGACTGAAGATCTGAAGGTCATGCGTTCGATCCGCATAAACCGCAAATCCTTTTTTTATCCTTGGTTTCCGTTTTCCATTTGTGTTTCGTGGAGTGAACAGCTTCCTGTACAACTTTTTGGAGGGGTGGGAGTAAGCTTTGTGGTCTGCCTGCCATAATGGGCCAGAGCTATCAACATGGACAGATGCTGGTCGGGATATCACTTGACAGAACCGACGGCAGTCAGTCAGATTCGCAGGGCCTCCTCGTCTTTCTGTTCTCATTGCCCCGGGCGTGAGTATCCCTTTTACCACCTGCGTCGAACGCCCCCTAGTCAACATCGCTCGCGTCTTGGGGGAAGTCTTACAAACTGCACATCGCAAATACGCTCAACGCCACAGTCGCCGGAGCAAGGGTGAACATCTTCGATGCCCGGGGGGGCCCCTGTCTACCGTGTATAGACAGGTAACGACCAGTTGAGCTCGGCGTTGTCAACACTTTCACGTATGACCGTCACTCAAGATATCGGGTGACCATTTATCGCAGAATGCCCCAGGTTTCAAGCTTAGCTCTTCTAGATTGTATTAGCCGGTTCCGATATTATCGTCTGTGTTAAGGGACTGAAAAATTCGACGTCTTTATACATCCCGATCAACCTATTTCACCGCTAAATGCAAACCCTTGAGCTGTTCCTCATCCTCGGTTTTCCCCAAAGTTACTAACTCATATCTCGCTCGTGGTTTCTAATAAATACCAGTAGAGGGCTTAGCTGCACCTACTCGGTGGCTTCGCAGTGCACTCTAGCTCAGCCAACTCTGCGGACCATCCTGCGGACAATACAGAATGCTCTGGAGAACGGGGGTCGATCTGCAGTCAAGGATCTGGGATCTGGGATCGAACATTGTGGATGTGGGTACTCCGGGGACGTTGGCTGCTTTTCTGGCCGCGTCTTGCGGTACGGGGCATCTTGCATCTCGGGAATCCTTTAGGGCAGTTTGTGTATACAATAGTTAACAACCATCAGACGAACATGCTGATAGTAGTGACCTAGTATCCCGAGGGACATTGCAAGCCGATAATTGAAGGGAGGGCGGGGGGGTCGGAGTCTGGGTGGAGCTGTCGGCAGAGAAGTGACAAGCCCTGTATCAGATTGCTTTGTCCTCTACTAGCCCACACCAGTAATGGGAGTACCCTCGGAACTTGATCGTTGCGCAAGGAGTTTGGCGTGGAAGCTGCCTCGATTTTGCTCTCAACAAATGCGGGTAATTAAGGGTGTAATAGCCGCAGCAGCCATGCGTGTGCGAGAGTGTCTCGGCACGTTGACAGCCCCAACCTGTCCGTCTTGACCGAGGCAATTTCATTCACCCTTCCTAGTCCGCTGTTTCCGAGACGGGCATCCGCAACTCGCTGTATTTGTTTGTTCGTTGGTCAGAGCCCGATCGTTGGAAACGAAGAAGCGGCATGGCAGAGATTGGTTCCCGTCTCACATAAACACAGACGTGGGCGATGGAATCCCGCCGAAGCTGTTACGCAGCATAATCAATGTAGGTCATAGCATTGTTACTGACTCGGAGGAGTCGGCAAGTCTGGAGAGAACAAGGAGGGCGACACGGATGACTGCAGAGCTTGACCTCCCGCTTTAGCGGCCCAACTTCTCTTATGTTGCACAGGTCGGAAATGCTAAGGCGAAGAGAGTCAAAGAGGCGTCAGATCATCTGTACCGTGACGTCGAGGACCCACGCCATTCCCCAGACCGGTGAAGAAGGGTCTGGGCCTGAGCAAGTCCACGAGGACAAGATGAGAAACGGTCAGCCCGGTTGGGGTCAAGGGAAAGACCAGGATAGGTGTGTGCTGAGTGGTCGAACAGGTCAGATTGCGAGGAGAGAAAAAAAAGACATCGTCGGCAGCCTGCTGCGCCGCTCGGGTTTCATTCAGGCATCCCCGGTCCTGCAGAGGTGATCTGGCGCGAGGCTTGCCCTGATGCTTGCCCTGATGCTTGCCCCGATGCTTGCCCTGAAATATGACGAGGGCAAGGGGCCATCGGGAAGCAATTGACGGGAGACAGACCGGTCAGGACCGGTGACAATGCGATTGACTGCATCTGAGCCCAAGCGGAAGCAGACTGATGCGGCTTCCCGATCGGTGCAACACTCCTGACCTCGTCTCCCCTGGCCGTGTGTTTGCTGTCGCCTCGCATCGGACAGCGCACAGTCTCACTGGAGATGACGTGAACTCAGCTGCCTGCCTGCCTGCCTGCCTGCCTGCCTGCCTGCCTGCATGTACAGCATGTATTGATGCCCTGCAGCTCCAGCTTCGCGTTGTCTGTTTGCTGTAATTAGGTCGTCGTTGGAAATGGAAACGACAGTGTTTGTGTCTGTGTCTGTCTTGGACGATTGGTGACGCTCCAGCCATTGAGCCGCCGATGCAGGGTGAGACAAGGGAAAGGATGGACGGGTTGGCAGAGACAAGCAGGACGAGACAAGCAGACGAGGTTCATCAATTCCACAACAAACTGGCGGATGCGTCGATGGCCAGACCTCCTGCAGGATCCGACGCATCTTCGCAATAGAGGTTTCCCTACTGTACGAGTCGATTCGTGCCAAGTAGACCCCTTGGGTGCCGCCAAGCATCGCCAGGCAAAAATGATACGCATGTACCCATCCGTTAGTAGTCGGTACATGGTAGTTTGGCTTGACTAATCTACTATGTACATTGTATTCGTACTCGTCAAGTTCAAGGCTGCGAGCGGGTCTGGGGAACAAGCCTCCGCGCCTGGTCCTACGCACGCACTCTAACAGCCAACGCGCGTACTGCAGATAGGCAATGTAGACACGTACCGGCTTTGTGGCCGTTGACACAAACGTGTTTTGTTTCTTGGAAACCCCTAGTCGTCTCGAACGGGGACTTTTGTAGGCTGGCTTCAGTGGCTGGCTTCAGTAGTTGGCCAGCCAGAAGAGGTCGAGAGTCGAGACAACGAGCCGATGGCAGGGCGAAAAAGCAAAGATATCCACGCCAAACGGACGGTGGCTCGTGACTTTTCGGTGAACCAAAGTCAAACAATGCGTCCGGCACCTGCCGGCGGTACATAGGTCCCATGTCAATCCAGACTTCAACCCTTGACAGCGAAAGCCGGCCCCGGTCCAACAATTGCCAAGCCCTGTTGCCCGTCTCCCAAGTTGAGCGCCAACGAAACCCCAATTGCCTGTCGCCAGACGCGCTTACGTCTATTCCACAGTCTCCATCAAGGCTTCATGAAGGATTGAAGGTAGACAATTTACTGTAAAACCGCAAATTAGTCGGGACTCGTTAAGGAGGGGGGGGGGGGCTTAGACCACGGCGGATGTCCCCACGCTGACGGATTCTGGGGTGTGATGTACATGTACCTAGGTAGGTAGTACTGCAGGATCTAGCAACAGCGGGCAGCAGCTGGACTTTATGGAGAGGCAAAGGTAGAATCTATGGTCCATTTACGTACGCTAACAACTAACAACTGCACATCGCTGCCGGCCCATGCCAACCCGGGCCAACTCGGTCCCAAGTGCCTCCCTCTCGGTACGGATAAAGAGCCCGCTGCAACTACAAATCCCAGAGAAAAAGAGAGAAATCTACGAAATACATGCACAATCGAGGTTAGTGCCCTCGCTCCCTTGCAAATTGTATTACGGGGAAGAAAGATAGCGGGTGGTCGGTGCTGCTTCCCCCACACACCAAATATCTACATAGTAATATCGCGGCTACATGCCACAGGCAACCCGGCAGTGGGTATTAAATGATCAATTGGTGATCGCTCTCCACCTCGGACCAAGAAACAATGCCCTCCTCTCTGTCGCCGATTCTCAGTTTCCCCTGTCGTTGTTTCCGCAGAGCCTGAGAGCCATCGAGATCTTGTCGGGTTGTCATCCAGTTGCTATGTATCGTCACCCGCCAGCGTAGTAGGACCGCCAGCATAGAGATTGCGTGCCTCGTCAACCACTTCCTACCTGGTAGGCGGTATTGGACGCCCTGGGCGGCATTGGATGCCCTACCCGCAGCTCGCCTCACATCACCTCCCCTACGCCGTATCGTATCTGTGCCTCCTCGACAGGGCTCGACGTGGCCGTCATCATCTCGACCGGGAGCTGGGTCAAACGATCGATTCAGCTAGCCTCCATTGATATTGCTACCCACCATCCTGCAAGCGCACACGCACTCACACTCTTTCATCTTTGTGCCTGCATCCGACTGCAATTGACGGTTGTGTACGACATTGATGAGTGTCTCAAGCCAACAGACGAGCCGTTCAACACATCATCATTGTGCCCAACCCGCGGCAATTGGTCCTCCGCGGGCGTGTGTGGCCTGAGGTTTCCGTAGGCGTGCCTCTAAACCCCTTTTTTTACTCTACCTCTCCCTCTCTTCTCTTCTCTTCTCTCTTCTTTTCTCTTCCCGCCTCTGTTTTCCCTCTCCCTCTTTCTTCCTCTCTCTCTGCCACTCTCATCATCAATGACGGCCCAGCTCTCTCACGCGTCCGTCCTCTCGTCCATTCTCTCTCGTCGTCAGCCTCACTTTGGGTTTCCCTCTTCCTTGTCCCCCCGGCCGTCGCTCTCTCTCCTAGTCCTAGACCCCCAGGCAGTATCCCTTGTCATTGCTTTTTGCATCTGATGGAGCCAGACGCCAGCGGCAACCAGCCTTTCCCAAACGATGCCTTAGCTCCTTCGTTACCGCATGGCGGCGCATGGACCCATGGAAGACGAGTGCCCCAATGCTCCACGGCCACGGACGGCTACAGCCATGGCCACGAGCACGAGCGTGAGCAGAAGCAATGTTGCTGCACGCCCCCAGCTCGTTTTTACTACGTTAGGTGGCTCCTCCAGCTGGCCTGGGTTTGGCTGGCTGGCCTCCTTACCTCGTCTCGTCTCTCGTTGCTCATCGTTTCGTCACACCAATTCCATCCCATCCTGTTCTGTCCTGTCCTATCCCCGTCATCGTACGTAGCCAACCGCAAAACAAACCAATCCACATCCATTCGCCCTTCCGTCTCGCCGTTCCAACCACGGCTGTCAGCCTCGGCGAGCCTCATCAACGCACCTATCCCAAACACAAAACGGTGCCTTCGCCCCGTACCGCCCCGTACCCGCTCCCGAGCCACCGGCCCTTGCAGCCCGGCCCTTTCTTCGACGTACCTAACTCGACGCACGCCTCCATTCCTCTCCTCCCCACGCCCATCTCTATTTCTGCCTCTGCTGTCGAGCTTTACCCGATGTGCCAGATCCCACCCTCTCCCCTCAAGGGGTATGAGGAAAAGAAAAGAAAAATAAAAAAAAAAGCAACTTTCATTCCCTGCTCTATCTAGTCTACGGACTACCTTACCTGCCTGTACCCTCGTTGCGCCGTAGTTTGCCTGCTAGTCAAGACTAATGAGTTCCTTATTTTGTTGAAGGAAGGCCGTTTAGTTGCTTGTCCCTCCAACGTTGAGACTCGCCGTCTCGTGGCTGTTGGTCTCGTTTCTCCCTTTTCCTTCTCTTCACTCACTCTCACCTCTCCCACGCGACTCGTCCTCCTTGAACTCCTGTTTTCCATGATGCAGCCAGCCGCTCAGTAATTAGAGAACTAACTAGCCCTGCAGCAACTTGCGGGCAAACATCTCGGGCGCAGCGTAAACGTCCTACATCCCGCCCCCCGTCTCCCGGCACCTAATCCATTTCTGCCACATCATCCGCCCAATCTCCCCGAGCCTGTCTATTTGCTTGCCCTCGTCCTACTGCTGAGGCCCGTCCGGATAGACACACGACCTCCTGCAACCAAACGCTGGCCGCCGTCCTCCAAGGCTTTCTGCTGCTGCGGCTGCTGTTGTCATTATCCCACACCCCACGCACGCCTAACCTCTCTCCCAAGACACCCTCTCTCATTGTGTCGTCTAAGCTCGCCTTCGCAGTTATAAGTGTCGAAGCTTCGCTCCTCAACTCGACTTTTATCACCACCAACTCAACTTCTCGATATCTTAGACATCAACGCTTCAAAGTCCTAGCCCGAATTCACCACAAACCAATTCTGTCACATATCTCTGCTCTATATTCACTATGGATGTTCAAACCATTACCCCAGTCGGACCTTGGCAAGAACGGCTCGAGGGTACGATTCTCCACCACCCACGTTTATGCTTGACGATAAAACTAATTATCATCTCAGTGGTTTGCCGCGATGCTCAATTACGTCCTCCAGTCTTTCAAATCGTCTCTGACCGTCGTGGTATGTCACCTCTGACCCTTACTTGCGAATGGCTCACTGACCGATTCAGGTGGACGCACTGCCTGGTCAAGTAGAGTGACCGTCCACGGCAAGACTCTGGCAGCCCGCTACTGGTACGACGGCAAGAACCTCAACAACGCTAGAGAGGATGCCGCCGAGTGCGCCGTCAATTGGCTGGTTGGACCCAAGGCCAGCGGCTCCCCAGTCCAAGCTTGGGGCTGGTAGATGATTGCTTGCTCACCTGCTTGCTACCTCGCAGCACGATGATGGTGCAACTGGTTTGACTTGCTCATTAGGCAATATTGCGGCTTCGCTATGTTTATGATCTATCAATGGGTGGAGGTTGGAGTTTGCTTCTTTCTTTTTTGTTGGATTTTCCTTTCGTAGGCCTTTTGCGCCGGCAATTTTTCACATCTGGAGTTGGGCAAAACCAAAGAGTCGGACTCCACGAAATGCTAGTGCATTTCTAGATGCATCTTCTCCAACAGGTTGGGAGCTGCGTTTGGCTCAATCAACGTCGCTGAAGCCCAGTTCTGAAGAAGAAAAACGAAGAACAGAGAAGAAGGAAGGAGTGCCTCGCGGTACCAAGCTTGAGACAATTGGGTTGGGATCTGTCCGTGTCTATCTGGGCATTCATGCCTTAAAGTTTTTGTTTGGGGGCTCGAAGAACTGACAAGGATATTAAGTGTGTTCGATCTATTACTCCGGGAGCTGGGAAAAGAGGGCCTGTGCAAGAATTACAACGGAATCAGAAGTACGGGCGGACGGACGGACGGCGGTCAGCGAGTATCGTTCTTGACTTTTCAATGCTACAACTACAGCTTGACAATACACAATTGTCCACGAGTGCAGTGCCATTTCGAGGAGCCAGTAGACCGGGATGATGAGTTCGTGTACTATGAGACGAGTCACATCGAGGCTAGTCACGGGAACACCCCTGTCAGAAAAGATCGGCCGTCTGTACCCGATTTCGTTCATGGCCATTGACTGCCTTCGATGAGTGTCACATGCCTCTTCTCTCCGAATGCCCTGTCCCGTACAGTACAGCCATGAACACCACGACAAATAATATCCGGGTGACGTAGCAAATCCCTGCTGAGGCAACACCGGCAAGCCCCACCCGGGGGCAGCCACATACGAAGCGGTGGAAGTAGCACAGGCGATGGGTGATCAAAACGCAACTCGTGAGTATCGGTATTGGCAATTGGTCCTTCACCGCTACCGGGCTTTGCTCTCGGTGTTTCCGTATCGGAGACGATCAAGCCCCGGTAGGAAAACGCACCGGCACTGGGCAGGGCATGACCGAGGCGCAGATGCGGTGAACTCAACAGCCACAAGATCAACGCTCCAGGTGTGGTCAGGTGAAGGGAGACGCGGGCTAGACATTAGGTGCCCTGCTTGGCCAGACGCCACGCGAACGCCTAGAGTCTCTAGTAGGGGGAGGGAACTGAAACAATAGATTACCGTTAGACTCGCGATGCTGTTGGGGAATTCGTAAAACCTGAGAGGGGTTGGGGCAGCGTTGGCATCTGCCGAACTAGGTTCACAAGTCGTGTAACTTAAGGGCGGACTGCCGCTGTAGTATGGCAATTTTTATCACGACAGCAGCTGCAGTGCAACGGCTCCTTATCTTAAATCACCGTCTTATCGAGACTCAATTGCACGTACGAGTACGAAGTAGGAATTGGCAAAAGACTCCCCTCTATGAAGGTGATTAAGATGGGTTATGTAAGCTATAGTGGTTGAGTGACTGAGCTTTGCCCGCCGGAATAACTGCTGTTCCGTGGAGCTCGACTGATGGGGCAATTTTCATCTCGAATTTACCCATCAACCACGCGAAGCCACGAGGCTGTAAAAGACCCTGTTCCACGACGTTGCCAGCGACGCGGAGCTCAGCCATGTCTCCAAGATTGAGGATATGGGGTGCATGTAGAGCTCTAGCCATTCGATCGAGCCCTGTCGCCCCTCGAACCCAGCCCTTCGTCAACTCGATTCCCCGGACCCGATGGTACTCAAGCGAAGGAGACAACCAACCCCCGAAACCGATTGACAACTCCAACAACTCCGAAAAGCCTCAATCACAAGAGATTACGAAGGACAACGATGCCGCCGAAGTGCCTGCTGAGACTGGCGATATCGAGGTAGGAATTGGGACGTGGGCGTCGCACCGGGCTTGGGACTAACAGCCTCGGCTTCTTCCAGGTTACATCTTCCAACGTTGAGACTCTGGACGATGCGACCCTCGAACAGCTCTTCTACGGCGGCCGTACGGCGACGAGCAACTCCGAAGGCGGCTTGACGCAGGCGCAAGAGGATACTCTCTACCGTGAGGGTATGATCCCTCCACCCGAAGAAGCAGAGGCTCTCGTCGCGGCAGCAGAACAGGCCGAGCTGGTTGAGGAGGAAACTGGGGAGCTACAGAACCCCGGCCACAAGTTTGGACTGCCCAGGCGGCCGTGGCCGGAAGGCTTCAACCAGAAGAAGCGATACCATCCCGTACTAGAGCAGATCACACGACTGCTGATGCGGGATGGCAAGCTGAGCGTTGCGCAGCGGGTATGTGCGATTGCAAGGAAAGACTGCTATGCGGAGGACTAACTTGCGACTCAGAACATGGCCACCGTCATGAACTTCCTCCGAACCGCGCCTGCTCCGATCTACAGCCCAAAGTTCCCCCTCCTACCCGGAACCCCGCCGGCATCCCACCTCCCGCTCAACCCCATCATGTATATTACCGTCGCCATCGATTCAGTGGCCCCGCTCCTCAAGATCCGCAACGTGTCGGGCGCCGGCGGCGGTGGACGCGCCCTCGAGCTGCCCGTGCCCCTAGCCGTTCGCCAGCGCCGCCGCATCGCCTTCCAGTGGATCCTCGATGTGGTCAACAAGAAGCCCTCGAAGGGCAGTGGACGCAAGCAGTTCCCGACCCGGATAGCCGAGGAGATTATCGCCGTCGTAGAAGGACGGTCGGGTGTGTGGGAGAAGCGGAAGCAGGTGCACAAGCTGGGCACGGCAGCCCGAGCCAACGTTGGCTCTAACAAGCTCAAGGTCAAGAAGAAGATTTAAACGGAAGCAGAGCAGCTTGTACAGTAGTAGATGTGCTAAAAATGTGTAACTATACCAACCTTCGATAGAAATATGAATTTTCTACCTGGACCTGGGTAAGCCATGTTTCGTGTTATCCAGTCCTCGGCGAATTGAACCGACGCTTCGGCCTCGATCAGGTCCGGAAGTAAGTTTCTAGACTACATATACCATGGGTAGGTTCGCACGTTCGGCAGAAAACGGCACGCTCGCAACAGTCTCCACTGAAGAGAAAAGTCTGGCGGGTCTGAGCTGCTTGCTTGTGCAGTTCAACTCTGAGAGGATGCGTTCATGCACTTGGCGGTTAACGCGAGAAGTTTGATCGGGGCACATCGGGGATGGAGGGTTAGAAACTTCCGAGGATGTGAATGATAGTCTATCGGGGCAATACGGGAACCTTTAGATAAAACTGTAGTTAAAATCGGACGTCGCCGCAAATAGGAAAACATGAATTGACCGACTCATTCGTCAGATAAAGACGTGGAAAATCTTCTGAGAACGATTGAATCTCTTCAGTTTGTGTAGAACCAAGTGGTTTCCCACGGATAGCCCGGTATCTATCTGGAGACCCTAGTGGGACGTTAGTCGTTGGTCGGGACGGCCTCACCCCACGATGACGACGTCCAGGCCGCGGGAGGAGATCGATCTGGCGAAGCTGAAGATGTACCAAGGTTAGTATATTTGTTCAACTTGGATGAAATCAAATAAAGTAGACGCGAGCAAGGGCTTGGCCGGGGTCGATCAAGGCGTTAAAACAAGAAAGAATATGTGATTTCAAGCTCACATAACAGTTACAATATAGGTGCTGGGAATGGGATATGTTTTTCGCGAGGCGGGGAAGCAAGACCCCGATTGTGGGGACGGGATGCTGTTTCAAATGGCCAAAACAAGTCAACGGCAAGCATCTCATCGCCGGGCATCTGCGATAATCTGCATCATGCTACTAGGTACGAACAGGTAGATATCTAGGCCTATGTATGTACGAAGTGTCCTCTATTCGCCTTCGTTGATTATCAGGGCGAATATCCCTAACGGTCGGGCGCCTGTTTCTAGGTACCGTGTCAAATACCCAGCGACCTATTTAGCTCATCGTTAAAGTCGCAGAGGCGCACTGTCACGTCGAAAAGGCCCTACTTAGCCCACGAAACCTAAGGTACCTAGTGCGTCGTGGCAGCGGCGGAGGACGCACTGAGGCAGCCCCTCCTCCCCACTTGGGCGCCCAGCCTCTCCACGTCGAGACCGGATTTCTTCGCCATCCCAAACCCAAACCCTCCACTCGTTCTTCTCCTCGACGCTCGTCTCCCGATTACGTCTCCCAGCATCACCACAAACCACCGAATTGAAGCATCACTCTCTGCAGCTTAGGAGCTCTTTCCGCGATCATACTCGGCACCGTTACGCTCGCCGACACCGACCGAGCTGCTCCGCCGCCGAAAGAAAGAAAAACACACATCGACAACGTTACCGCACCGCAGCTGCCCGTTTGCGCCATGATCTGAAAGGCGCCAGTTCCCCGAGTCGCCCACCACACACTGGAAAGACCATGCTCAGTTGGCCTGCCTCGATATCCCAGCGCCTCGCTCCAAAGTTGCCTCGTTGAGTCTCGCGTCTTCTGCGCATCCAAGCGACATTGAGCATATCTTCATCTACCCTCACTTCGCTTCATTTACTACGAATCCCCGACGCATCGACCACTTCAACAGAGACTGCGGCTCGTTCCCCGCATTCCTTGTCTCATCGTCATCTTCGCAACGCCCACTCTGCAGCCCACGGCCCTCTCACGCATAGGAGCAATTGAGCAATAAAGCCGCCATCATGTCGCACAACCAGCAACCTATGAGCATCGAGGCCATGCTCGATATGGAACGTAAGGAAGTCCTCGCTCTGCTGGAGAACAGAGCTCGGCCCAACCCCAACTCCAACGTCTCCCCAGAGCGGGTGCGGTCTGCGTCGCCATATACGACTGCACGATCGCCCGTCCGAAGCATGCTGGACATTGGCGATGTTCCCAATCAGCCTGGCTCTCCCCGGCAGGCCCCGGTGCGGAGCATGCTTGATGCCAGCTCCCCACCTCCGTCCACCCTGAGAAGTCTGTTCGGCTCGGACACGCCCTCGGGTGGTCCTTCGAAGCTCCCTGGCACTAGCACAACACCGAGCTCCCCCGTTGCTAGCAAGGCCACGCCAGCGCTTCCCAGCAGTGCTCACATGCGGAGCTTTTCCGATGCGTCGTCAAAGCCCGTCGAGTTTGGCCCTCGATCCTCGGCTGGCCGCAATGATCCAATCTCCGACTACCAGTTTTCTGGATATCTCACCCACAACGCTGGCGCCCAGCAATTGCCCAAGAGAAACACCCAGGGTGGCAAGAAAAGGCAGTCCGCTGGCGCTCTCGCCGAGGCCCTTCGTGCCGGCGACTTGAGTGGCCTTCAGATTCCCGGTGGTGACCGCGGCTCCTTTGGCGGTCGTCTCGGTGGCAACAAGTCCAAATCCCCCAGCAACCAACGAATAGCTTCTCGTTCGAGGTCTCCAGCCCCCTCGCCCATGCGAGTGCCCGGCACGGCGACGCTCGACGATGGCCAGACGATCGACATCACCAACGCATACCGTCGGCTATCCGATGCCAACCTTGCCTTTTCTAGTGGAAGCCTGGCGGCTCTGCCGATGCGCAAGCGAGGCGACTCGAGCAGCCAAAGCCAAGGCGGGAGGTTGGTCAAGGACTATATGGGTCCTGATGGCGAGCATCTTGGATCCAGTGAAGAGGACGAGCCATATTCCTCTGACGATGAGGACCGCGGTCGTAAGAAGGATCCGCGGGCCTTGAACCACGTTGCCGAGGGCGATGAGGAGACCGCAGGCAATGGGCGTCGGTCGGGGTCGAACAAGCATGATAGAAAGTCGATGAGTCTACTCGCCGCCGCAGAGGAAGAGCGTATGTGCCCTCCCCTGTATTTGTCTCGAGATACTGATAGTTCATCTAGGAACACACGTCGCATCACAGCAACCCAAATACGTCTACCGGTCTCTCCTCTCGGAGCCTGAAATCAAAGTTACCAACCCCTCCGGCGACAACGTCAAGCCGTCGAAGGCCTCTGTGCATCCCAATACGAGCTATGACCAGGAGCCAGGCTCGACAGCGGCATCCATGGTTGGTTCGGATGAGGAAGCCGACATGGATGACATCAAGCGAGCCCAGAAGCTTTCATTCTCCATGACCAACGTCATATCTACCCCGGAGGCTCACCGTGCCATTCGCATCATCTATCGCGGAGAGTACAGCAAGATTTCACAAGCTGCCGAAGACGAGCACAACCGGCTGCGAAAGTATTTGGTTGCAACAGATCTCAGCGACGAGTCTACACACGCATTGGAGTGGGCGATTGGTACTGTGCTGAGGGACGGGGACACATTGCTTGCCATCTACTGTGTCGACGAGGAAACTGGCGTCGCTGGATCCGACGGCTCCGTGATGATACCAGACGAGCACAAGGCCATGAGGGAGCAGGCTGCCGCCCTCAACAGCGTTACGAACTCCAAGACTCAACCTCAAAGCATGTCGGCGGTTCCGGACTTTGTTCGCGCATCGGCCATGCACCTGCGGGGAGACTCTAGGGCTAGTACTCCCAACACGTCGCCTGCGCCGTCAAGCCGTGGAGACCGCAGCAGGGCTGACGAGGACCGTCGCCGGGCAGTCAAGGACATTACTGACCGGGTCCTACGCCTACTGAGAAAGACGAGCCTGCAGGTGCGAGTCATCGTGGAAGTGATGCAGTGTAAGAACCCTAAGCATTTGATTACGGAGGTGATCGACCTTGTCAACCCAACCTTGGTCGTTATTGGAAGCCGAGGCCGCAGTGCATTGAAGGGGTACGTATTCGCTTGGTTGCGTGGAACGTGCACAATACTAACGAGAAGACAGTGTTATTCTTGGATCTTTCTCAAACTACCTAGTGACCAAGAGCTCTGTCCCCGTAATGGTAGCGAGGAAGAGGCTGCGGAAGCAGGGCAAGTATAAGAGGGCCGACGTGAAGCAAGTGAACAACTTGAGCAACCCGACGGCCAAGAGTCTGGCCAACGCCAAGATCGACTGAGATGCAGCTTGACATGATCAAGCTTGGAGCTAGACTGGAGTGAAAGAAGCGACGGGACTGATGAGGAATACTCGGCAGTAGGACGGTTGCACGTACACGGAAAGCGCGTTCACACGGTGTCCTGTTCACTTGTTTCCGTTGCAGGGGCGCAGAGCGTTTTGATCGGAGAAAGGAGCACCATGATTATACTTTCAGACGGATATGTTTAGGAGAAGAATGGGATACAGGGGAGTAGAGATAACGCTCATTCATTTCCATTATGAGTATCCTGAATGATTGGGCTATGATGACGAGTCCGGCCCTGCTCGAGTGAACCTTTATACTTTGACGCACGTACGGAAGACTAAGTATGTAGTCTAGATAGTCTACTTACATCATCGCAATGCAGCATTGCATGCACAGGCTGCGAACGAGTGCATCCCCGCACGAGTTTGAGCTACATCACGTGGGCCTCCTAGCGGTCGTTTATTTCAACCACCCACATGCTGGGAAAGATTCAAAGGATGGATTCTTTTCGCCCTCGGAAACAGGATCGGGATCGTGTCGTGTCTATTTATAACCGTTCCCTCGTATCCAATTGGCCTCTCGCTGGCGTCGATCTCTCTTCCTTTTTTTTTTGCGCAGCTGACCTCGGTCGACGAAGCGAGCTCCGCCCGAATGGGCAAGATGTCACCGTGACGACCACTGGCTGAAACACAGGCGATGAACCAGCTTTTTGTCTTCTTCCTACTCTTCAATCTAGAACGCGTCCGCGTCCGCGTCTGCGCCTGCGCCTGCAACTGCTCCTAGTCCGGTTCCCGAGGCGGCGTCATGAGACTCCTCAACACCAAGACTCTCGAGCTGGAGGATGTGGGGGACCAGCCGGGGACCTACGCCATCCTGTCGCATACGTGGGGCCAGGACGAGGTCCTCTTTGACGATGTGCGCAACCCGGAGCGGCTGCGGGAAACGCGGCAGAAGAACACGGATGGGTATCGGAAGGTGTCGCGGACTTGCGAGGCGGCGTTGAAGCAGGGCTTCACGCATGTGTGGATCGACACGTGCTGCATCGACAAGTCCAGCAGCGCGGAACTGTCCGAGGCTGTCAATTCCATGTTTGGGTGGTACCGAGATGCCACCGCGTGCTATGCGTACCTGTCCGACGTTACGACGCGCCCCGACGGCACCGCAGAAAACTTGGATTCGAGCCGCTGGTTCAGGCGAGGGTGGACGTTGCAGGAGCTTCTCGCCCCGGACGACGTCGAGTTCTTCAGCCGCGACTGGGTGTCGCTGGGCACGAGGGGTAGCCTCGCAGACCGCATCAGCCGCGTCACAGGCATCGGCGAGGCTCTCCTGAGCGGGCGGGATGCCTCGAGGCGCAGGCAGCGCAACGTATCGCTACTACTCCATCAGGAGAACATCGCCACGCGGATGGGCTGGGCGGCGCACCGGGAGACGGCCCGGCGCGAAGACATGGCGTACTCTCTGATGGGCATCTTCGGCGTCAACATGCCGGTGCTCTACGGCGAG
Organism: Corinectria fuckeliana; assembly: GCA_019137255.1. Taxonomy (NCBI): domain Eukaryota; kingdom Fungi; phylum Ascomycota; class Sordariomycetes; order Hypocreales; family Nectriaceae; genus Corinectria; species Corinectria fuckeliana. The sequence goes on along the minus strand of WPDH01000152.1, from coordinate 153,363 downwards.
GGTGACAAGGCGTTCCTGCGGCTGCAGGAGGAGATGCTCAAGACGACGCAGGACCAGTCCATGCTCATCTGGCGATCGCCGCTGGTGGCGGGCGGGTCCGAGCCGCTGCGCCAGATGCACTACTTTGCCGATTCGCCCAAGCACTTCAACCTACGGACGTTTGGGGGCCAGGAGAATCCAGCGCGGTTCGGGATGATGATGACGGCGCGCGGCCTGGAGGTGCGCGTGTGGAAGTGTCCCTGCCGCATCACGTACTCGACCCGAGCCGGCGGGACCGAGAAGGGCGAGGAGGAGCGCCAGTGGCTGGCTGTTCTCGACTGCAGCCTGTCGTCGGACACGCTGGCGCGGGCGGCGATTCTCCTCGAGGCGAGTGCCAGTGGAGGCGTCGCATTCAGGCGGCTGCATCCGAACGTCATAATGATTATCGAGCCTAAGCGGTCCGGGTTCCTTATGGCCGATGGCGAAATGCCCGGGTATCGCAGCAGTAAGTGACTACCTTATTCTCAGGAAGGGGCTTTTGTTTCTGGATACGGTGATGAACTAGAGAGTCAAATGCTGATGCGGCAGGTGGAAACAGAGATCCAGTCGGTCGAGTACGATCCTGGAGATCTGAAGAAGGAGACGATCATGCTGGAGAACGCGCCGGATGGACCAGGAGCACGAGGAGTGTTCCCGTTCAAGCTCAGCCTGCCGGCAAGGAACAGCAGCATCCAGCAGCGGGCAGCGTACACGGGGTCACGGCGATACATCAGCTCGGAGCACATCGCGTTCTTGTCCATCGACAATCCGATCTACGGGGTGGTGTTCCTCAGCGCGGGGCCGGGGCGGGAGTTCCTGATATGGTGGGGGCTCGTGGAGCTGGGGACGGCCATGTCGCTGATGCACGACGACCGCGGGGCGCCGCGGCTCTGGGACAACAGCATCCCGGTGTGCTTCGTGCAGTCGTGGGCGAAGCTGACGGGGTCGGCCGAGTTCCGGCCGGGGCTAGCGGACCAGCTGGCGGGCGACATGCTGAACGAGGAGATCCGGCTGCCGTGGCTGACGGGGCGGTCGGGGTCGTCGGCGGCGGCGGCGGCGGCGCACAACGGCAACGGCCACGGCGCGGAGGATGCGGAGGACGACGACGGCGGCGGCGGGCAGGATCAGCTGGCGCGGGGGCGGCCGATGATCTCGAGCGCGGTGATAGGGCTGTTCATGCAGCGGGCGCGGCCGACGGTCGAGAGCTTGTGCGCCGGAGTCAAGGTGCGTGCGACGATGAAGCGAGCCGAGTTTCTGGGGCGGCTCGCGTGCGAGCTGGAAGTGGAGGTGGTGGAAAGCGACAGGTAGAGCTGTAAAATCTATGGAATATATATATGTATGTGTACTTTACGGATCCTTTCTTGCCACATGGCTCATTACTTGCCGGGTTTTGACTCTTATCAGCTGGGTGCTTGATCCAGGCCCCGGGGGGGTTCATGCGATGTGGGATTTCCCAGCCCAGCACCGCCCAGGATGGGCAATGAGTGAGACAGGCAGCAAGTCAATGACAAGACGAGGAAAGAAAAGACAGCAGAGGAGACCGGGAAGCGGGCCCCAATCGGAGCGTGGCCGGCATCTTGGACGCAGCCAATGGAGTTCGCGATGGACGCATCGACGACAGCGTATCAAAGGCCGAGCAACGTTCGCGAGGAATAACAAAACAAACAACAACAAGAGGATGGCATAACAAGACACGTCTCCACTGCTCTAGTAGCTTTGTGTTTTGGCTACAAGGAAATCCTATTCTTTTCTTCTTTTTCCTTCTTTGCCAGAGTCGAGTGCGTAGCGGGACTGTTCGTACTTGGTTGAGCCTGAATATCCATACCTAGACTTTACTTGCTTGATAGAGTGAGCACTTTGTAAGAAGGAAAAGAATGGATGGCTTGTTGATGCTTCTGCTTCTCCTCTCAGAGCCGGGGGGGTACGTACCCGTGGAACCCCGCCACCACCCTCGTGATCCCCCCCCCCCTTCTCTTAGTACTAATTAGGCGGGGATGCCTTGCGCGTCAGGCCACCGTCAGTGATGCTGGCAAACGCGAAGCAACGCGCGCCCAACCAGCGTGTAAAGTGGCCCGCGGGGTCGCCGAAACGGTCGGTTTCTGGTCGTTGGCGACGACTGATTGGGCCAACTGGGGGACATAATGATCCCAGCCCTTTTTCTCCGTTGGAAGGGGGGGCCCGTCCCCAACCTCTTTGATTTCGGGGGATGGAGATGGGGACGGGGACTGTTTAAGCTGGTTATAATACGTATCGCTTAAGGGAAACTGTGAGAAAAGCGGGAATGGAGAGAGGAGCAAGCGGTTCTGCTAAGTCAAGTGCGTGTCTATCTGTCTATCTATCTGTCTGTCTCTCTGTCTCTCTGTCTACCTATGTGTTTCATCTTCTTCCCCTATTCATCTCTTTTGCTCGCTGCTGTACGAGTACTTTATTGCATCTATCCCAAATTGTACGGGGCCTAACCAATTATATCCTGCCCCTGCACTGTCTGCCCCTCGCAGGATACTTGCCGGCACCCGTCGGTGTTAGACAGACGAACCCTTGATACCGATTCAATTCACCCACTTACTCACTCACTCACTCACTCACTCACTCACTCACTCACTCACTCACTCACTCAACTCTATTCGTCTGTCTCATACACGCCTCATACAAAACACATACACACACACTCGCACAGACTCTTCAACTCTTCTGACTCTTACTCTCCGCTCGCCCCTGCTTATCCGTCCATCCGTCTGTCTGTCCCTCCGGGCGGCGGCCATGAATTCATTCCTGACCGTCAACAACAACGTCTCCCTCATCAGCATCAGCATCGCCCCGAGCACCTTTCTCGTCTCCGTCGTCCTGTTCTTCGTCTTCCTCGCCCTCTACATCCCGCGCCTCTACGCCCTCGGTCTCCCGCGATTCGGGTTGCCTCTGCCGTCGCTCTCGTCGCTCCTCCGCCCATTCACATCTGGTAACAACAACAACAATCACAGCAGCGGCCAGTCGTTGCCGTCCGCCCGCTTCGACAAGGCGCTCCCCGAACCGCCCTTTCGGTCCAGCCAGCTCGTGTTCGAGGACCAGCAGCAGCTCGTCATTGCCGGCCAGGACATTGTCCTCGCTCGTCGTCGCCACCACCGCCAGCAGCAGCAGCGCCAGCTTCAGCAGCAGCAGCAGCAGGAAGAGGAGGAGGAAGTAGAGCGACAGCTACAGGTCCTCACGCAACAGGAACTTCAACAACAACAACATCGACGTCGTCGCACCGCCCGCGAAACCCTTCTGGACTATCACCGCGGGTCTCCGTCGCCGTCTCCCCGCAAGTCCAAGTCCGCCACCCGCGAACCCCGTGAAGCCCCGCGCACCCCGGACAAGAAGCGCCAGGGCCAGGGCCAGCCGGACCATGAACGATCCCCTCGACGGCCTCGACGCCTCGTTGCGGGACTTCGAACCCCCGGCAAGCCCGTCGATGCATCACCACCACCACAATCACCCCCACTCGGCCCGGCGCAGCGAGGCAGCCATGACCGAGCCGGATCTCGAGGACTCGGAAATCGCTTCCGCCGGTGGGTACTCGCCGCCGGCGTGGCGGAGGCTCGGCAACGGCGACCGGAGCAGCGGCTTCTGGAGGGGGCCCCATGATGTGCTCGCCACCCTGCCGCCGCTGCGCGAGACCCTCTCAGAGCTGGACGCCTACGACGACGACGACGACGACGAAGGTGATAGCCTGGACGACTTGATCCTCGAGCGGGCCATCCGCACCCGCCTGCCCAAGGGGAGCGCGAGTCCCGGCAAGGGCCGGAGCCTGAGCCCCGTGAGGACCGAGGACCGCACCATACAGGTCAACATGCATGACCGGACCACCACTCCCGCAGCCACCACCGCCTTGGCCGTGAGAGACGCGCATATCCCGTCAGATAACTGTGAGCAGTCGTCGAGCTACTTCCCCCGAGCTTGTTATACAACACCTAGCCAATATCTTATACTAACTCCTCTCCCCGTAGACATCCGCTTCGCCGTCCGCGCCGAGGTCCAGCAGCGCACCGAACCCATCGAATCCGCCATGGCCTTCGCCCGCGACCACTACGCATCCCTCACGCGCACGTGGGCGTCGACGCTCACCGCGCTCCTCGTCGCGCTCCTCTCCCTCTCGGCCGTCAAGTCGCTGCTGCAGCCGGCCGCGCCCCGTCCCGCCGGCGACCTCGTCAAGGTCGCCGGGCTCGCGCGCTCCTTCGAGCCGCTCATCTACTACTCGGAGCACGCCGTCGCCCAGGTCCACGACCTCCAGGCCACCAGCGTCGCCGTCTGGGACCTCGGCGAGAGCGTGCGCACCAGCGACATGCGCGACGCCCCCAGCATCGTCGCCGATCTCGACGCCCTCAGCGAGACCATGAAGACGCTGGCCATTGAGATGACCAAGTTCTTCGCCCGCGTCGACGGCGACATTGACGGGTAAGAAATGAATCCCTCCCCTCCCTTTCCCACGTTTTTGACTCTTTTCCCCCAAACTCCAGCATCCTCAACGTCATGGATTGGGCCAGGATGCACCTCAACCGCCTCAACTCCTCCCCCGCGCCCTCCACCCTCTCCTCCGCCTACGACAACCTGCACAACCTCTTCTCGCAGACGCACGTGCTCGAGGACGCCGCCGGCTCGCCCACGCCGCTAGGCCGTCTGACGATGCACATCTTCGGGCTCAGCAACCCGCAGCGCGAGCAGCGCATGGTGCAGCTGCTCTTCACCGAGTTCCTGGCCGTGCTCGAGGACAGCATCCAGGCCGAGCTGCAGCACAGCGTCACGCTGTTCGCGCTGTTCGAGGCCGTCGACTTCCACTTCCTCAACCTCGCCCGCACCGTCGTGCGCGAGTCGTCGGCCCAGGAGGAGCTGCACGCCGACCTGCTCGCCAGCCTGTGGACGCGCCTCCTGGGCACCCGCGCCGCCGAGCTGCGCAAGTTCGAGCAGAACCGCCTGCTCCTCCGCAACGTGCGCGACAAGACGGTCCGCAACAAGGGCATCCTGGTCGAGCACAACGGCAAGCTGCTGACCCTCAAGGCCTCCCTCGAGACCCTCCGCAGCAAGCTCGTCTCGCCGCTCGTCCGCGGCGTCAACTCCACCACCCTGACCCTCGACGACCAGATCCGCGGCCTCAGCGACGTCAGCGAGTACCTCGGCGGTGTGCGCAAAGTCCAAAAGGGCAAGGTCATGGAGTCGCTCTTTGCGAGCGTCCCTGGCAGGAAGTACATGATTGAGGACGGCCACCGGAGTGTCGTAGGTGACACTTTGTAACCACGTCGCAGGGTACGAATCCACATGGGGAGTGGTCGGTCTAATCTCCAGATGAACTCACATATGTCATAGTATTCTATAGGCGGCGGAATCGGGCGGTCTTGGTTTAGATGGTGCTATTTCGGCCTGCGAAAGGCATTCGGCTCGCACTCGTCAGCGTTGTTTTGTCTTCATGTATTCGCACATAGCAGCAAGCAGCATGTCCAGGTTCAGGTTCAGGTCAGGTATAGCAATTTTAGTTGGGTCATAAAACAAATCTATTCTAAGTTATTCACGCAAACATCAAGATACAACACAACATGCACGAGGGAACAAGCTCACGTCACGCAACAAAACAAACTCGAAACTTTGTGAACATATCTCTTCATTAGACGTCCAATCCGCATAAAACCTCCGTGTTGATCATGCCTGTAAAATAAGGACCATCGGTGGGGGTATAGGCCAACAGGCAGAGTATCAGAATACCTTCAACGCCTTCCTGGTGGGTTCTCTCAATCATATGCCGCCGCAGCCGTCGATGGCAAACGGCCCGCGTCAAAAAGCCAACCACCATAAAAACCCCCTAAACTTTTGATTCTCCCTTCCTGAGAAGAAATAGCAACCAAGTCTATCTGTACATAATATGCCTCCTCGATTGGTGGTATCAAGTAGCAAATGATGTTGCCTGACCGGTTTCATAAACGCCTTCGAGGCGTGCGTCACTCCAGGATGAGGGATCGATCAGTCATGTAACGTGACAAAGGAAATTTTGAGACCAGGAAAGATAAAGAGACCGGCCTTACGCCTTGGTCTCCTCCTCCTTCTGAGCCTCACCAGCCTCTGGGCCGTCACCCTGGGCCTTGACGTACTCGTCGTAGACGGCAAGAGCCTCATCGACCTTGGCCTTCAGAGCACCCTCATCCTCGATGCTGCGTGTTATGTTAGCGTCACGTTCAAAGGTGCCTTATCCAATACAGGGCAAACTTACAGGTTAACAAGCTCGGTGTTGTCCATCTCCAGAAGCATACCCGTGATCTTGCCGGCAAGCTCGGAGTTGATGGCCTGGATCTTGGGGAAGATCATCTCACCCAGAATCTGCTTCTGCTGAGCAGGGGGTGCAGCAGCAAGCTGGGTCTGGAGCACGCTGAGAGGGGCGGCGCCCTCAGCTCCACGGGGAGCCTGGTTGGGGGGGTTGCCGTTACGGCCAACGCTGGGACCACCACGACCAGCACCCTGTTGGCGGTTGTTAGGGGGGAACCCAGGCATCTGGGCACCAGGCATGTTGGGAGGCGCACCAGGAATGCCCTGAGCACCACCACGACCGCCCTGAGCACCACCGCGGCCGCCAGCAAGAGCAGCCTGCTGGACCTGCTGCATGGCAGCCATGAACTGGGGAGTGCCGGGTTGGCCGTACTGGGGAGGGAACTGGCCAGGCATACCGTACATGTTGGGGGGCATCTGCTGGGGAACGCCACCGCGGCCGCCCTGCTGAGGGTAGCCGGGGAATTGACCGGGGCGTCCGCCTTGGACACCGGGCATACCCATGCCAGGCTGGGGGAAGGGCATGCCACGGCCACCCTGGGGCATGAAGTTGGGCTGTTGGCCGGGAGCATAGAAGACAGGAGGCTGCATGTACTGCTGGGGCATGCCGGCAGCAGCGGCCGCCTGCTGCATACGCAGTTGGTTGCGGGCCTGGATGCTAGCTTCGAGTTGGCTCTTGCGGACGTCCTTGCGCTGGGCCAGGGCGACGTAGAGGGGCTTGCTGTTAATCATGCGCTGGTTCATCTCGGCAACGGCCTTGGTAGCATCATCGGGGTTGCTGAAGCAAACGAAGCCGAAGCCCTTGCTCTTACCGAGCCTCTTGTCCGTCTTCTTCTGCTCGGCCTTCTTCTCCGAGCCCTCCTCGGTCGTCTCAGCCTCGGATGTGGCCTCCTCCTCCTTCCTGTTCTCCTTATCCTTATCCTCAGCCTCCTCCTTAGTCTCCTCGTCACCCTCGGTGGGGGTGTCTCGCATCACCTTAGCAGAGGTGATGGGACCGAACTCGGAGAACATCTGACGGAGCTTCTCATCGTCGACATCATCGTCGAGGTTCTTGATGTACAGGTTGACACCCTGGTACTTGTTGGCCTTCTCCTGACGAGCAGCCTCATAAGACTTGCGGAGCTCCTCCTCACGCTCATGCTTCTTCTGGGCACGGCCAACATATAGGTCCTGGCCACGGAAGTCCTTGTTGTTGAGGTCATCGACGGCCTTGTAGGCGGCCTCGTGGGTAGTGAAGTTGACAAAGCCGAAGCCACGGCTCTTGCCCTCCTGATCGCGAGCCAGAGAGGACGAGGTGACATCGCCGAACTTCTCAAACAGCTCACGGAACTCGTCGTCGGTGACGTCGGCCTGGATGTTCTTGACGTAGACATTGGTGAAGTTGGCCTTCATCTCCTCGAACTTGCTCTGGCGGTCCTTCTTGGGGATGTGGTGGCCGACGTAGACCTTCTTCTCGTTCAGAAGCATGCCGTTGACGTGCTTGATGGCTTGAAGAGCAGCCTCGTCAGTCTCGTAGTGAACAAATCCGTAACCCTTGGAGGCGCCGGTCTCGTCCTGGGCAACCTTGCAGCTCAGGATGTTGCCAAAGGCAGCGAAGGTGTCGTGCAGGGCCTTGTTGTCGATGGCGACGTCCAGGTTCTTGATGAAGACGTTGCCCTGGCCGTTCTTGCGCAGAGCGGGGTCTCGCTGAGACCACATGATGCGGCAAGGGCGACCCTTGATAAGCGTGTAGTTGAGCTCCTCGAGAGCCTTCTCGCCGTCGGGGGTAGCGTTGTAGTTGACGTAGGCGTATCCGAGGGAGCGACGAGTGACGGCGTCACGGCAGACACGAATGGAGGCAACGGCACCAATCTGGGAGAAGAGCTCGAAAAGCATAGCCTCGGTGACGGAGGGATCGAGCTCGCCGACGTAGAGAGAGGCCGAGTTCTGGGGGTGAGGGGCAGCGGAGCCAGGAGTAGGGGCGCTGGCATCCTCAGAGGCGCTGCCAGCGACAGTGGTGTCGATGGCGGGGGCCTTGGCATCGCTGCCGTTGAGGGAAGTGTTGCTGAGATCATTGGCGAGCTGATCAACAGCGCCGGAAGCAGTGTTGGAGGCCATTGTGACGTCGGGGTTTCTAGTTACTAATGAACCTGTGGTGGAGGGCGCGCGCGGGTCAGCAGATATTTAAAGGAGCCTCGAAAGACACGACAGTGATTAAGAGTAGACAAGTGTAGACCTGTCGGCGGTGATGGTGGTTGGGGGAGGTAGAGTTGGAGGGGAATGGGCCACGAGGCACACGCACCTTGATAGGGACGATGGCGGATCAAGTTCGCGGGGTTGCTGGACCGGAGCGAACAAAGACGGTGGCAGCGAACAAAGCGAGGCGGCCGTAAAGGATTCAAGACACTTCGAGTAACGTGGAAGAGCTGGCTCAAAGAAGTTGTCGGATGATGGTCGAGGGAAGTCTGTCACTCGGGCGGTGTCGCGGGAGGGACGAGGGTCGTGGGTAGAGGAGAGGAGAGGAGGGGTGAGAGTGAGAGTGAGAGTGGGTGGTGGGTGGTTTTTTGGGGGGGTTTTTCAAGTTTTTTTTGTGATTTTGTTTGGTTGGAAGAAGTGAGCAGAAACAGAGACCTAGTACGAAGACCGTACCTCTGACCTGACTCGACTTTTATGGGTTTGGGGGATGGTTTGATAAGGTTGGTGTTGCGGTTGAGGAGGGAAAAAGAGAAATTTCGTCGAGGTGATATTTTTTTGCTTAACCTAGCCATGCGGTGGAGGGACGCCCTGAGTGGTGGGTGGGCAGGCGTGGTGGAGTGGGAGCCTTCCTTCCTTGACTGTCACTACGCCGCAGCAATCACCGCCCACTGTTTGCACTTGCGACGGGAACGTTGTTAAAATGGGCTGGCCGCCGGGGAAAGCCGATTCACATGTACCGAACAGTTGGGGATGTTAGGCATGGAATAGAAAGAGGGGCTGCGCACTAACAGTCCTAGACACCTACTGCATGGAAGGATGTTAGTCTGCCGCAGCACGTGAATCCATTACACCATCTGCCCAGCAGCTACGTTACTTGCAGCCCTCAAGTGGGCTGCCGTTTGAAATTTCGCCCACAAACCCGACTGTTGTGCCTAAACTAGTAGACCACACGACTGCTACCACCCGTTTTCGATTGACAAATCGTCCACCTCGAAATACAATTCAACCATGACGCTGGCTTAGACTGACCGTCGCGCACCGTGTTGTGTCTCAGAGTAGACCCGAAACCCGACCCAACTGTAGAAGATCAGTGCGTATTCGTAGCGACGCGAGAACATCTGCAAGGGGACCAGGCGCTTTTTTTCGATGACCTCGAAACAGGAAGTTCACATGTGACAACGTCCTGGGCCAGGTGTTTCATTAGTATCCCTACACCGCAACGACGTCGCCAACCTCCAATCGCAGTTTTTTGTGCCTCTGGCCCTGGCGGATGCGGATGCGGATGCGCCGCGGTGATACAGTGTTATGCCGCAATATCTCACACTGTCTCTCAGCAGTTCAAAGTCCTCAGGCTACCGGTACTGACCACGTCAGGTAACTTAGGTACCTTAGTATCCACCCGCCCTGCCACTGCTTTCTCATCATGCTCATGAGCTTATCTTATCAACTGCCTTCCGCTTCCACTACCTACTAATTAGACCCTGGCCGGTGAGTGACCTCACCTCCCAATCCCCACCAACCGACTAGAGCACTGGGCGAATAGCATATTTCCATCTCTTTCGTCGCTGACTGAGCTCCAGCCTGAACCTTCTAGAACGCTCACCATATCCGATCATCGACTTGCCTCAGCTCTAGAATGGGTTTGCGCCCTCGTTGACCTCTCCTCCCATCCCGGCGCCTACTCCCTCCGTCACCATGTTCTCGACGTTCACCGGTAGCTCTAGGCGCCCGCGCAACGTCAACCTCAGCGGCCAAGCCGGCAACCCATTTGCCAACACCTCTTGGAGCCCTTCGGTCCTCTCAAACGCCACAAAAACCGTCTCGAATGCCCAGGCCGACCGCGAGAAACGCCACGCAGAACGGCAACGTCTGAAGGCAGCTGGCAAGATCCAGCAAACATGGAGGGGTCACAGGGTGAGGCAGGGTCTCCGTGAATCTCGTCGCGCTTCGTTCGATGAGCTCTATAGCTTGGTTCCCGCCGAAGATCCCACTCGAAGGCTGCCTCAAGCCTTCACGCTGCTCCTGTCGTTCTTTACATGGCGAAGAAACGATGATGTCCGGAGACTTGCGCGTTATGCCCGCGATTCCGAGTCCGTCGACCTTCAAGCCATTGCCCCTGCTGGTGTCCATCATTCGCGGGTTCAGCAACTGGTTCGATTACTCGTCGAAGCATTAGACAGGGACATCTCACAAGTGTATGTGCAAGACTGGTGGTCAGGAAGACCGCAAAGCATTCCAGGCTTCTCTAAGTGCTTGCTAACTCTCGTATGCAGGGACACAACTATTGAGGCGCCGCTGTTATTAAAGCTTGTCACTCAAATAATATCTGCCTCTCCCCAAACTATACTACCATCCATCGACCGATATTACGGTATGCTGGCCAAGCGATGTCAAGTTCGCGACCTAGCTGGAGAATGGCCGGACCTTCTTCTCAAAGCCCTGTCTGCTCCCCTAATCACGAGCTCCCAAAATGGTACGTGGTGATGATTCCTTCCTTGGAAGTAGACTAACAATGTCACAATGTAGAATCAAGGATTTATCACGCCTATGCATTCTCCTTCCTAGCCAGCCAAAATATCTATCTCTTTGAAAACAACATCGACGTCTTCTCGAAAGCGGTGTCAGCACCTACTCTAGCAAGCGCGATCATTGACGAACTCTCATCGCCCTCACTTGGCCAGCATTCAAAAGACAACTTGCTTTGGCTATTGGCTCACTTTATCGACTTAGGTCGCCTCACGTTGGACGCCTCTCACAGATCCAACTACTTGGAAACTCTGTACACTCAGCTGTCAACCCTCTCCGAAGATATCAGCCTCCGCATCGGCATCGGCATCAAGGCGGGCTCGGAGACTTCCGATTCCGACGAAGCCCACGACGAGGCTCTCTTACAGCCACTACATCCTTATATCGCGAGTAAATTGTTGTCGCTGGTCGAAAATGATGGCATCTCAAAACTCCTACAAGATTTTTCAATCAACCTAGCAGATTCGTCAAATCAAGAGATTCGCGGTACAAGCCTCCTAGCGGGTTACATCTTAACCCTCCTCCGGTGCTTCCCTGGTAGTGGCGACGACATTCGAATGCGACTGTTTCTCGAGCAAATACCGGCTGCGACCGGCAACACCCCGACAGTCAAGTTCCTCTGGCAAATTATGAAACAGACGACTGTATTCCACAAATTGAGAACCGAATCAGAACGCCCCGTCGATATTCTCCGCAGGTACTTGCGTGCTACCTCGGACACTCCCAATGCTACCGTAGAGGAACAAGAGTGGCGAGTCGTTCTGCTTTTCCTCGAACTTTACATCTTCATTCTTCGGTTGAGTGATGACGAAGACTTCTTTAGCGGCATATATCCACGACTGTTGGAGGACAAGTCGCCTGTATCCCGCATTCGATCCTGCAGCTTGTCACTGGATGATATCCAAGGATTGACGATTTTTTTGAAAAACGCCGCTTTCACACTTCATTACAAGGCTCAAGAGTTTTCCAAGACACGAGAAGAAAATGAGGCTGCTAGCAAATCCCGCATGGACTCGTACTTTGGTTCTGCGGGTTCTGCGAGGCATGTGCAAGCCACTGCCTCAAGACCTGCTACGAGACTAGACCTAGACAGTCTGCGGAGCGTATTGACGGAGGCAATGAAGATGCTATACGAAAGAGACTCCAGAAAGCAGTTCCTCCCAGTAAACCATTGGCTTATGACCAACAAACTGGACAAGGAAGACTTCATAAGCGCTGTCATCGCGGAAGAGCAGCGACAGAACCAGGAGGGTGAGAGGGACAGCGACGAGGAGAGGGACTCTGACGTCGAGGCCGACCTTGAAGCCGATGCTGGGTTCTCCTTTACCATTGTCGGGCAAAGGCTTTCCCGCCAGGCAAGACTAGAGAGATTGAAAGCCCAGCAGATACGAGTACAGCGAGAACGACGAATGGCAGAGCTGGGCCCAAAGCTGGAGATCCTCAAGCACATGCCTTTTGTTGTTCCTTTCGAGACACGAGTAATGATCTTCCGCCAGTTCATTCATCTTGATCGAGGTCATAGGGATGGAGACAATCCGTTCCCCATTCTCCCATTTGCTAGGCATCATGCTCAGATCCACCGTCAATCCCTTTTTGAAGATGCATACAAACAGTTCTACGAGATTGGTGAAGGACTCAAAGATCCTATCCAGATCACGTTCGTGGACCAATTCGGCTCTCCGGAAGCTGGAATTGATGGCGGCGGAGTCACAAAGGAGTTTCTCATCAGCGTCACCTCGGAGGCCTTTGGAGGCGAAGACAAAGGGCCCGGCATGTTCACTTCAAATGAGAAGGGCCTTCTTTACCCTGACCCAACTGCCGCCGATGTCCTACGTGAGTCCTTGCGAGAAAGTGGAATGACAGAATCAGACCCCGAGTGGAAGGGCCACATCGGCAGTCTCCTTCGGCGCTTCGAGTTTCTGGGCAGGATCGTCGGCAAGTGCATGTACGAGGGAATCCTTGTGGACCTAGCATTTGCCGGTTTCTTCCTCTTGAAGTGGGCATCGGCAGGTCCCAATGACGAGAACAGCTACAAGGGCAGCGTCAATGATTTGCGTGACATGGATGAGGATCTATACAACGGCATGCTACGGGTGAAGAATTGGCCTGGAGACATTTCAGAACTGGGTATCGACTTTACGGTGACAGACCAGATCTCCCAGCCAGGAGAGCCGGTGAAAACGATGACGAGAAAGCTCATATCCAACGGCGACCAAGTATACGTCACCAACGACAACCGCCTCCTCTACATTTCCTACGTTGCCCGCCACCGCCTCGTGGTCCAGCCGTCTCTGCAGACAGCGGCCTTCCTCCGCGGCCTCCGCGCCATCATCCGCCCTTCATGGCTCTCCATGTTCAACCAGTCGGAACTACAACGCCTCGTTGGCGGAGATTCGTCAGAGATCGACATTGAGGACCTCCGCCGCAATACCATCTACAGCGGCCTCTACGAAATCGGTGACGACGGCCAGGAGCACGACACTATCCAGCTCTTCTGGAAGGTCATGCGCAGCTTCACCGACACCCAGCGCCGAGACGTGCTCAAGTACGTCAGCTCCACGCCGCGCGCCCCGCTGCTGGGTTTCTCGCAGCTCAAACCCAAATTCAGCATCCGTGATGGCGGCACCGACGAGGAGCGGCTGCCGAGCACCAGCACGTGTGTCAATCTGCTGAAGCTGCCGAGATATACGTCCGAACAAACCCTCCGAGGAAAACTGCTCTATGCCGTCACCTCGGGGGCCGGATTCGATCTGAGTTAGTCGGACAACACACGGGCGGATGAGTTGAGATGGGGTTCGCCGGGGCAGGCAGGACATAGAGTAATTAGCATCAGCGATCAGACTCGGAAGATTTATTATTCCAATGGTGTTCTAAACATACTTCCCAAACGAAGACCCACTTTTCTATATAGTGTTACAATCATGTCATGATTTCGCGTCATCTTGATAACTCCTGGCTATCAGTTCCGGTTTTCGCTTCCAAAGATCCAAAATCATTTGTCCGAACAATCCATTCGCCCATGCAAACCTGTTTGGAAGGTTAGCCAGGTGTTTCGTCGGAACGAAACAGGTGCTTCATCTCACCAGGATCTTGTCCAGTTCGTCTCATCGTGGCTGTTGACCGTCTCGTGGATTAGACCGAGCCCGCTCGTCGACCCCAAGAGCTGCTTGATGCCGTCGACGATCTCCTCGTCGTCGTCGCTCGTCATGATTTGGATAATCAGCCCCATGGGCCAGGCCATGCCAGGGCCGAGGTGCGGGCCGCCAGTGGCGTTGAGGACAGGCCCGCGGGCGTAGTAGGGGTTGGAGGAGCTGAGGACGAATGCGCGGGTGTTGTCGTAGACGTGCTGGGAGGCGGGCTTGTAGCCCATGTGGGGGATGCTGAGGAGAGACGGGAGATTGGCGTCGTCCTGGGGCTTGCGATTAGCATGGTTGACGACGGATGCAGGGAGAGCGTTAAGGGTGCATGCAAGTACCATGAGGTTGTAAGAGCCGAAGCCGTCGATCTCGTAGGCGTACATGTTTCCAAACTTGGGGTGTGGGATGATGGCATGCTCATTGATGCCAATCTCAACTTCCGCGGCCAGATTTTCCATCTGGTCCGCCACCTTGCCGTCGAGCTTGCGCATAATCTCGGCGCACGACGACATGTACCGCGCGAGCATCATGTTGGCGGGGATGAAGTACTGGTAGATGCAGGCGTCGTCCGAGGGCCGGAAGAAGCTGCGGACGAGTCCGATGTTGCCCCTGACAGGGGCGCCGCGGCCATGGTTGGACACGGTCTCGGAGGCGCTGTCAGCGTCGCGCAGCCAGGTGTAGTGCGAGTCGCGGACCTTGCCGTCGTCGGTATACGTGCCTCTTTGCATGAGGTCGGCGACCTTGAGGATCGTCTTAACGGTGTCGACCCAGGCGAACTTGCCGAAGAAGCCAGCGTCGCCGCTCTCCTCGTAGTAGTCCCAGGACAGCTGGAGGAAGGCGGCGAGTGAGTCGAGCTCGTACTTGCACTCGAAGACGACGTCCGGGTTATACTTGGGGTGGACTCTATCGCGGGGCCCGAGGGCGCGCTTGGAGTTGGACTTGGACTTGGACTTGGACTCGGGCGGCGGCTGGAAGGCGTTGCAGTAGGGGGCTTCGCGGATGTAGCGGCCCTGGAGGTTGATGGCGCCGCGGAAGAGGGAGGCGACGTCGTTCTCCTTGTCGTTGGCGGCGGTGCGGGAGATGACGGACTTGTACGACTGGAGCTGGTTTGCGCTGTCCCGCAGCCACATTGCGTGGATGTCGCCGGTGGTGATGAAGGCTAGCTGTGGGGATCAAACCAGCCTCACACGTCAGCTCGGGGGATATGTGGCGGGCGGTACAAAGGAGTAGCATTTGCGACAGACCTCCTCGTCGGGGTTGTCGGCGGCGACGCCCCTCCACCTGACCGTCGTGTCCACCGTGTTCGGCCAAGTATTCTGGAAGAGCTGGTACAGGTCCGGGTCGCCAATGGCGCCGGGCATCTCGTTGGATATGGCGTGCTCGACGGCGGGCACGGCGTAGGTGCGGCAGTCTTGGCCGGGCCGCTGGAAGGGGAACGCGTATCGGCCTTGCGAGAAGGGTTCGTGGCCCTCGCGAGCGTACTTCTCGTAGCTGGGGCATGCGGCCGAGGCTGCGATGACCAGCAGCAGCCAGGGGAGCGGGAGGAGGAGGAGGGTCCGGGACATGGCGGCTGACGAGACGAGGGCTCTATCCGTCGAGCTCCGTGCGCATGTTCGGTTTTGGCGTCCTGAGGCCTTGCGGGTATGAAGCTGAGGGGGGTGGGATGAGGGATTGCTGGTGAATTCGGGATGCGATACGTCCACGGGTAGCTGCTGACAGCCAATGGAGGAGGACCCGCCTGTTGGAAGCTGGGGAAAGCCGCCCTAGTCCCGATTCTACCACAGGGGGCCGCACCCTAATTTAGATAGCTTGGTTCGAACTGCCACCACTGCCCCGCTGGGATTATCGAGGACTGCTACAGGGTAGTTTCGTGCCTCCGGAACTGAGCAAATGTATCAACGCCGACCAAGATTGGTCCCAAGGCTCGTAAAGCTATTGCGTTCAGACGGGCGGGATTTGATAGAGCTCGTGGTCGGTTAATTGGCGGTTTCATACTCCTTGAGACAGTATCATTAAGGGACACCGGGTACAGCGTGGTCGTCGGCCGAAGCTTGACCTATCATAGGGCTGTTTCCGCTTTCTAGTCCATCTTCATTGGGATGCGACAGTGTGCGGCTACACCAGCTGAAAACGTCGTCGGTAGTGCCGTTTACAAGTTCTCGAACCCGTATCCTCATTAGTCACTGCAGCAAGAGTTGCGTGTATCCTAACCAAGTATACACGCTAGAATGGTTCTTCAGTCGTGACCAAGCCCTCTACGCTGATGGAAGGAATCGAGTGGAACACTTTGCCACAAAGACACGAACACAACCTGCTCATATATTTCAATAGAGATGTTCCCACAAGGAAGACCTTTGTTGGAAATCAACGTAAATATCGCCATCGAGCTGCTCCAAGTAAGAGTTCCAGCCCTGGACCTAGTGTAAAGCCCGGGGTAATCTAGACCACTTCTCGGCAGCCTCCAACAGGTGTGGGGATTGTCCACGAGAGGGGTGAACCTCCCAGTTCGATCATCTAGGACGATGGACATGGCGTCGCCGAGTCCGTCCTGTTGGCATCTTTGAGCAGGCCCCGAGCAGGGGTGCGCTCATTGAGACCCCCTAGTCCCGAACATCACAAACAATGCACAGTCCATCCCAAGTACCTTGACAATTTCTCTGGTGACGACAGACCTGTTACTTACAGCGGCATAGACATATGGCTTGGATGCAAGGTTGACATATCGCCAGAGTAGCCGAGCTGCTTGCATGATCGTGTCAGGGCACACACCCGGCTAATGGGCCGAAGCAATGCGACAATAGCCAAGGGTAGCGGGGAAAAGCCGAAGAAGCCGAACTAGGCAATCGGCGAAGGGCACTTGAATCCCGAACGCTTGGGGGCATTGACGTAACGCACATACTCACGGTACCGTTGTCGGTTTTCTGGCAATCTGGCTTGTGATGATGATATATCGACTCAAGCAACACTGTCAGCTAGGCGATCATGCTCATTATTTCGTCAGCGAGGCTTTCAAATAAGTGCCCTTGGACAGAACAATCATCTGACAAGGCAATCGATACGTACAATCCAAAGAGCCCTGGAGACGTCGTCCGTTGCCCTAACTAAAGCCGATCCAGTGCCGGCCGACTCCAGAAATGCCCTCGGTTCTTGCTTCTCACCTCGTGCCTCGTCCCTTGTTCGGCTATGGGAATCCCGAGCGCCGACAAAGACGGACCACAAGGCCCCATAAAGAAGCGCCAGTTATTAGCACTGGGACCCGGCACCGACAATTCCTACTTACAGGCGTAGTCTAGGTACTTACATGGTACCTTGCGCTGGACTGTTTTACTGGATATCTAGATAATAGGTTGATGATCAAGGCAGTGATCCATGAGAGTCAGTGACACGGAGACAAGCGACCAGCGACTTCTTAGTGGAATTAGCGGGTTTCCCCCACTCTCCAGCCAATTGCCGGCCAGATAATTGTCAAACTTGCCCCCCCACCAACGAACGACCCGACGGCATTGGAGCTTTTTCGCCATTGACTGAGGTGCTGCGTGCGATCCCGAACTTTATTTAGCTTCCCGAGTCGCCGCCTGCCCTCCCAAAGGCCGAGGCCTCTCCCACATCACTCGGTTCCCTTGCTGCTCTCCTCTCCGGCATCGCTCCACCATGTCGGCCCCCAGACCAGTCTCGCGCTGCGTCCAGCACAGCTCCCGCGCCCTCTCGAGAGCCCAATGGCGACCCCGGCGCGGCTTCTGCCCCTCCGCCGCCGCCGCCGCCGCCGCCGCCTCCAGGGCCGCATCCCGCCGCCCTCAGCTCGCCTGGCCCGTCACGAGGGTGCCCGTCGCCGGCGCAAGATCTTTCAGCACCACCCCCCGGCGACGCTCCGACGACGACGATGACGACGGTTCCTTCGACCCTGCCGCCATCGAACGCGAGGCCGACGAGGTGGACGTCTGCATTGTCGGCGCCGGGCCTGCGGGTCTCAGCGCCGCCATCCGCCTCAAGCAGCTGGCCAACGAAGCCGGCAACGAAGACTTCCGCGTCCTCGTCCTCGAAAAGGCCGGCGACCTCGGCGCCCACATCCTCTCCGGCGCCGTCATCCAACCCTCCGCCATCAACGAGCTCATCCCCGACTGGCTGGACGAGGACAACCCCAACCGCTTCGAGCACGCGACCCCCGCCGGCACCGACCGCATGCGCTTCCTGACCAAAACCGCCTCCATCCCTCTCCCCGCGCCTCCGCAGATGAGCAACCACGGCAACTATATCGTCAGCTTGAACCAATTCGTCAAGTGGCTCGGCGAGCGTGCCGAGGAGGTCGGCGTCGAGGTGTACCCAGGCTTCGCTGCCTCCGAGGTCGTTTACGACTCTGACGGCTCCGTCAAGGGTGTGGCGACGAACGATCTTGGTGTTGGCCGTGACGGGAAGCCTAGAGAAGTCTTTGAGCGCGGCATGGAGTTCCACGCGAGGGTCACCATGTTCGGGGAGGGCTGCCATGGCAGCCTGAGCAAGCAGGTCATCAACAAGTTCGATCTACGCCAGGACAGCCAGCACCAGACATACGGCCTCGGCATCAAGGAGGTGTGGGAGGTTGACCCGGAAAAGTTCGAAAAGGGCCTGATCGTGCACTCGATGGGCTATCCGCTGCCCAAGGACGTTTACGGCGGTTCCTTCATGTACCACTTTGGCGACAACCTTGTCAGCCTCGGCCTTGTCGTCTCTCTCGACTACCAAAACCCCTGGATGTCGCCCTACCAAGAGTTCCAGAAGCTCAAGCTGCACCCGCTCTTCAAGAACGTCCTCGAGGGCGGCAAGTGCATCTCCTACGGTGCCCGCTCCCTCATCGAGGGTGGATTTCAGTCTATCCCCAAGGTCGCCTTCCCCGGCGGTGCTCTCATCGGCGACTCGGCGGGTTTCGTCAACGTTCCCAAGGTCAAGGGCACGCACAACGCCATGAAATCGGGTATGCTGGCCGCCGAGGCTGCCTGGGACGCTGTCAACCAGAGTACCGAAGGCAGCGTCTTCCTGTACGACTACGAGGACAAGCTGCGCAAGTCGCCCATCTGGAAGGAGCTGCGCGAGGTGCGCAATATGCGACCCTCGTTCCACACGCCCCTCGGCCTTTACGGCGGCGTCGCGTACTCCGGCCTCGAGGCCTTCCTCTTCAAGGGCCGCGTGCCTTGGACTTTCAAGCACAAGACGCCCGACCATGCCACCACCGTCTCCGCCGACAAGGCCCCCAAGATCGAGTACGAAAAGCCCGACGGCAAGATCACCTTTGATATCCTGACGAGCGTCTCCCGAACCGGCACAAACCACGAGGAGGACCAGCCCGTGCACCTTCAAGTCGCTGACTGGGACGCCCACACGGAAAAGGCCTACCCGAAATTCAAGGGCCTCGAGAACCGCTTCTGTCCGGCTGGAGTGTATGAGTACGTCGAGGACGAGTCCAAGCCGCACGGCGTGCGGTTCCAGATTAACGCCCAAAAGTGAGCCCTACCCTTAAGAGAGTTGAGTTGAGACACTGCGAGGCCAGACTGCCAGAAAAGATATCGTTGCTAACATGACTTGCCCCCCCTTGCAGCTGCATCCACTGCAAGACGTGCGACATCAAGGCGCCTGATCAGGACATCAACTGGCAGGTACCACAAGGAGGCGAGGGGCCCAAGTACTACATGACCTAAATTGGAGTGGACTTTTTGCAGTTTTGACTTGTATTATACCTGAGTGCGTGTATGCATACTTTGGCGCGAGGAAGCGGGTGGTCGGTCTGGTGAGACTTGGGAAGAGAAGGGTGCCAATCAAGGTACATCGGAGTCTGCGAGGGCACCCAAAATATACAGAAACATTTCAAAGCTTTGGAGACGACCTTTCTCTCCGGGATCTTCCTGCGTCGTTTTGTCTACTATTATTATTAGAATGGCCGGTTCTGAGCCGTCGTGTCGGGGCCATAGAAATGGTCTATCCGAGCAGTTGGGAACGGTTGGAGCAACGGTGTCTACTATGCATGATTGAACATGCGGAGACAGTGGTCTTTGTGAAAGGAACCCCGACCGCGTGTGTACTGAGGCTATGCATTTGCAACGACATTCCATGCTGTGTGGTGCATAGCTTGGGTGCAGCGCTCATGTCGCGGATAGGACATGGCGCTTTGTTTGAGCTCTCTTTGGTGGCAGGGAATGCTGTGTGACGCTGAAACTCTGGCGGGTTCCTCATGCCTGGTCTCTGTCGCATGTGAGACGGGTGACTGGGGGTTTGTGCAATGCCATGGTATTATGTAAGCAAGGTCATCGGACATGAGCCTTGTCAAGCTACCTACCTATTCATCACGAACATACCCTTCGTTGTGGGGGAGCTTGACGTATCGGAGTGGTAATGGATAGCAGCGGGGTATGCACTATGGTAGACCAGGAAGCCCTGCTGTGATCCTGGAGAACGAGGCTGGATGAGATGGAGCTGGTTCATTATGTATCGCAATCACTTCGCAAACGAGCCCCCCTGCTTGGTGCATTTCGGCCCAGGTCTGTTTGGTAAAGACGAGAGATGAGGACGGGGCCGAACGAAGTACGCGGAAATTGTTAGTGCGGTACCTGGGTCAGCACGACCCGTAGCAGGACCCGCTGGCGTCTTCTCAAAGGTGCCGCACTCGGCGATCCGTCAAATCAAAAATTTCGCGTTACCACTTGGCGCAAAGACCGTCGCGATAAAGGCCGATGGAAGTGACTTCTATAGTCATTGAGTCGGGACGACGACGACGAATCTCACCACGAGACATCACGAAGGCAGATGCGACGACAGATGAAGGCGAGAACACGAGAAATTAAACAAGGAGCAAGGTAAGCAGAACCTGACGCGAAGTGCGTGTAGAGCGAGCGTGCGTGAGAAGGAAAATGTGCGTGAATGTGCGCGTGAGAGCGCGGTACAGGGCACCCTTGGGGCTGGCCAGCCAGCGGCCGCAAAGGGCATGAGCCTCCCTGGCGTCGTGTCAGGGCTCATGCCAGCTCGCTGCTGGTTGGTCGCGAGCCATGACTCACACTGGGCAGGAAATTTTGGAAAAAAAACCCACGCAGCCTGTCAGTTCCCGCCCCAAAACAGGAAAACTCATTGACGAGCCTTGGCTGTGAATGGCCTGTTGTCGCCACAGCCGAGCCTGATACGACTCGCATGTTGCAAAAACGAACAAGTTCCCCGTCAGCGCATGATTCAGACGCTGATGCTGAGACGGTTGTCGAGACACAGTTGAGCTGGGCAGAGCGCATGAGATTTCTGTTCTGGGGTGGGCAGAAGACGCGTCGCCGGATGGATGGAACTGGATGTCAGCAGAAGGGGGAGAGGCAGGGGGTAGGCCGTGTTTCAGGGTGTCATCGCCATGTTGGTTGGGGTTGGGGGTTGGGACTTGTTGGATGAAGAAAGGAAAAAACTTAGATTGTCCCACGGGCGCCAAGGAAGGGTTTGACAGGGCCGAAGGGGGGGGTGGAAGATGACGGAAGAGTGGGTTGCTCGTGAGCAAGCGACGGCGATGACCGGGGGCGATTGGGACGAAGCCGATGATTGGGCGATTGGGGGTCAATAGCAACAAGTCAAGCGGAGCGCTACGGACGTAGGAGGGGCGACGGGCGGGGCAATTTCGAGGAACGATAGGAAGGCCGGCGTCTCTGATGAGCGTCCATGATGGAAGGGGGCGGCCGGAAAGCCAAACAACAGGGAACCAGACCTTCGGCTTAGCCCCGGTCCATAATTCCGAGTCCGTCGTCCATGGCCCATCGACGCGCAGCGACGCTGTCGTCGCAGCTGATTGCGTGCGCAGTTGGAACCTGTCGGTCAGTGAGGCCAGGCCAGGTCAAGCTAAGTCCACCGCCGTCATGTTTGCCGTCGTCTGAAAGCCTCGTGTTTGCTTGTTGTCGTGTTCGCCCAGCCACGAGACGTCGATGCCGATATCGTCCGTAGTTGTCGATGTCATGGCTTCGTTGGTTCTTATCGTCGTGGTCGTCTCCGTGGCTGTCGACTTGACTTTGGGTAACTCCTGCCCACAGTCTCTTCGCCCAGCACGCTGCGTGGTGTGGATGGTGGTGGTGGTGGGTTTGTTTGACAAAAAAGAGAAGAGGGAGGACAGCAGGAAATCTGGGCAACAGGACGCAGGTGACGACGGCTCTCAGCAAACATGGTTGCAGTTGTTATCTGTGCTCAGCCACTCCACTCAGGAGCCGCCGTCTTTGGGGAGCCGCTTGAGGACACAGTGGCGAGCCGAGGCTCTCTCCCCAGCGCTCGCAGAGGGCTCCCAGCACCCGCATGGCCCCACGGTACCAGTGCACCACTCGGGGGTACCATCACTCCGCAACCCGCCATCTGCTATCGCGGTACTTCAGGGGCTTTAGGTCTGGACTGGGGTGCATGGTGGGAGAAAAAGGAGATAAAATCACCTCCACTCGTGTACATGATTGGCCAAGCCAGCGTTAGCGCATCCACTAGGGTGCGCCAAGCCTGCCAGCGACGACGCCACAGCTAGTGTTGCTGCCTGGGGTGTCCTGCCCGAGCGGGCTGCGGCCAAAATTATAAAGAGCCAGCCCTCCCCTCGCCCGCCTGTGTCGAAAGTCTTGCGCGGAAGTCCCGACCGACGGCCCTACGTACCTACCACACAACGTCTGGCCTCATACCTAATTTTTTTTCTCTCTCCCTACGACGTCACTCCCCCCACCCATTCGGACAAAAACTTCGTCCACCCTCCACCAAGCCTCTGCACTTCAGACCCGAAGCCATCGCGCATCTCGTCCACAGTCAAGGCAAACCCTCTCTCCTTTCTGTGCCCCCTTGTCTCACTGCTGCATTGTGCGCTCAGCGGACGTGAGCTCGCTCTAGTGTGGAAAACAAAGAAGGATCCCGGTGCACCGAAAGCACTTGCGACTCAGGCCAAAGAACTGGAACACGTTTCTTGTCCTTACCCGCTCCTTAACGCGCACTCGATCTAGTTGATCTCGACGACGACTCGGAACGCGAACCCCGCCGTTGCACTCGTCGCCGCCGCCAGCATCAGGTCGTTTGCGTCTGTGTAGACCAAATAAAAAAGAAGTTGCTGTGAAGTGAAAGAAACCAGAACTCATTGAGTCCTGGTTGTGGTGGTTCATCCGAGCGATAGACACTGTCGCCATATCAACCCGACCGGCCAATCTCATCCATCTGAATTGCACACCGACCCTTGTGGACGGCGTCTTTCAAGAAACAAACAAACAATCCACCTCCGCCTTTGCAGCTTTCTTGTAGGGGAGACATTCACTTGTTCATCTCCCGCGCGATTGGTAGGTTACCTCCATGGTCTCTGAGTCACTGCACCGCCACCTTCCCCGCCTATAAAAGGGCTATTTCTCCCCCGTTTCTCAAACTTCCCTCCTTCATCATCCACGGCGCACCACACCTGCGCCCAGAATCCATCTACATCGCCGACTCGCTCTACCTTGGTTGGTAGGGCGCTTCTACCGTCGTTCAAGACGAGCGATGCTAACGTGTTGGCTGGTCAGATCTGTTTGGCAAATACTTAAGACCGTTCGCGTCCCTCGATACCGACTCCAAACATGGAAGGCATTCAGACGCACCCGTCTAACGCGGCGCAAGCCAAGGCCTTCACTGCGCCTGGCTCGCTGTCGTTCCCTGGGGCTACCAACGAGTTGACGCCGCCACCGGCTGCCAACGGCGTTGCCCCCCAGCAGCAGCCCGTTGTCAACGGCCAGCAGGCGGCAAATGGAAATGGAAATGGGGTGACTCCCGCGACTCCTGCCGCAACGCCTGCCGCCAACCAAGGACCCAGTGGAATCACTCCTACTCTGCAGTATGTATCCTCCTGAGTTACCTTGATTTGCTCAGGGAGGCTGAACTCGCAACTTTCAAGGAACATTGTGGCAACAGTCAATCTTGACTGCCGCTTGGACCTCAAGACTATCGCCCTGCACGCGCGAAATGCTGAGTACAACCCCAAGGTACTGCGGACTGTCTCCTGCTACGTGTGTTCAAGTTGCTGACCCACACAGCGTTTCGCTGCCGTCATCATGCGTATCCGTGAGCCCAAGACTACCGCGCTCATCTTTGCCTCCGGCAAGATGGTTGTCACTGGTGCCAAGTCTGAAGATGACTCCAAGCTTGCCTCGAGAAAGTACGCCCGTATTATCCAGAAGCTTGGCTTCAACGCCAAGTTCACGGACTTCAAGATCCAGAACATTGTGGGCTCCTGTGACATCAAGTTCCCTATCCGACTTGAGGGTTTGGCGTCTCGCCATCACAATTTCAGCTCTTACGAGCCTGAGCTGTTCCCTGGTCTCATCTACCGCATGATCAAGCCCAAAATTGTGCTCCTGATTTTCGTCAGTGGGAAGATCGTCTTGACTGGTGCCAAGGTCCGAGAGGAGATCTACCAAGCCTTCGAGATGATCTACCCTGTGTTGCAAGGTATGTCGTTTCTGTGCACTGCAGACATGATGGTACTAACTATTATCCCAGATTTCCGCAAGGTTTAGACCACTCGCAGTCGATTCAGGACACCTGTTTTGATCGACCAATACTCAAACCACACCCACACCGACGTGTATGATTAGATAACCCGTCACGATACCACGATTGTTTGCTTTTTTTTTTTTGACCATTTCTTCCGATTTGTTTGGTATCTCACCATACCAGACATTATCAGGAGTCGTGTTTGTATCACTTTTGAATTTGTTTTGCTGCATTGCATCGGCGTTGGCGAGGACGGCCCGGAAGGGGATTTATTTCGCGACGGATACGGTTCGAGGGGGCGGGGGAGCAAAAGAACAAGACAACCAATCCCGCGACACGACATAGATTGCTCGCGCCAGTCCTGGGGCGCAAGCGCTCACTTGACTAGAGCGCTTTTAATTATCCCGAGTGGAATCGATGAGGGAAAGGAAGAGGATCTGAGCATGAGTTGAGTTGCTGAGAGAGAAGGGCCTCAGGCCACAAACAAGAAGGCGATCTGGTTTACTGGAAACGCCCAAACAAAGAGAGCGCTGCCAGATGGCTAACGCGGTGGTTGAGATCAGAGCCTTGCTGGTTTGAATCAGACTATCATGGACAAGGGACACAGGCGTACGTCTGCCTTGTTGCGTAGTTTTAGATAATCAATCTCAACCTGCTAGTTCTCCAATGTCACTGCCACTCGAACCTCAAGTCCTTTTGACAATTCCCATCTGGCCTGTTGCAGCCGATCCCAGTTATCGCGTAGGTATTGTTCAACAAGCAATGAGCGAGCGTTGTAATTAGGGCTCTCCGGTTTTGCATGCCGACTACTACGGCACGCAGGCTTAGGCCGATTTTCGGCTTGTTTGGACGCCCTAATCCGACCCCATACGGCTTGCCATCGGCCAGCGCCGTGATCGGGACGTGGGATGGAACCTAGCGCGGAGGTCGACGTCGGTCTGTGTCGGTTCTCAATCCCGAAATTATATGCAAGAAAACTCATTGCGAGTCTTGTCCATTGCCTTTCCTCAACCCGTAGAAAGTCCGGCTTGCGCAATGGACGGCCCTCCATCATCTATCCTTATCGTCGGATCTGGCGTCTTTGGTCTCGGTACGGCCTACGCTCTGACTCAGCGACCCTTGTTTGACAACACCTCCATCACCGTTGTGGACTGTGCCGGTGGCCAGTTTCCTCCCGATGACTCTGCCAGTGTAGACTCGTCTCGAATCATCCGCGCAGACTACTCAGACCCCCACTACGCTGCTCTCGCGGCTGAGGCACAGAAGCAATGGCGGCAGCAGGGAGACGACGAGGTCGGCGGCCAGGGAAGGTACTCCGAGGCGGGATTGCTCTTGTGTGCCGGTAACCCTCCTAAGGATTACTCGTACAAGAAGTGCGGCATGGATTATGCCAAGGATAGCTGGAAGAACGTCGTGGACATCGCCAAGAAGACGGGGCTGCCCCAAGGCAAGATCCAGCTGCTCGAGAGCACCGAGGCCATGCAGAACTACCTCAAGACGGACAGCCACCTAGGCGACTGGGGCTACATCAACAACCTGTCCGGCTGGGCCGACGCGGGTCGCGGAATGCAGTGGCTCTATACCAGGACCAAGGCTACCGGCAGAGTCAAGTTCGTCGATGCCAAGGTGACGGAGCTGGTGACGGAGGGCGACCGAGTTACAGGCGCGAAGCTGGCCGACTCGAGGGAGCTCAATGCCGATGTGGTTTTCGTTGCCGCCGGTGCTTGGTCAGGCTCTCTGGTCGACCTGCGAGGTCGGTCGGAGGCTACCGGACACCCCGTTGCGTATGTGGCCATCACCCCCGAGGAGGAGAAGGCCCTGGAGAAGCTGCCGGTGGTTCTGAACCTGAGCACCGGCCTGTTCGTCATCCCGCCCCGGGACGGACTGCTCAAGTTCGCCCGCCACGACTTCGGCTACGTCAACCCCACCACCGTCACCAGAGCGCTCCCCGTGTCGTCCAAGAAAAAACGGGAGCCGTTCCTCGCCTCGCAGCCCTACACCTCGCGCGCCGACGCCTCCAACCCCTTTCCCGCCGAGGCCGACCAGGACCTGCGTCGCGCACTGAAGGACCTGATCCCCATCCGGGGCCTGGAGGACCGGCCGTGGGAGAAGACGCGCATCTGCTGGTACGCCGACACGCGCGACGGCGAGTGGCTCGTCGACTGGCACCCGGGCTGGAGGGGCCTCTTCGTCGCGACGGGAGACAGCGGCCACGGGTTCAAGTTCCTGCCGAACCTCGGCGACAAGATCGTCGACGTCCTGCTGGGCGACGGGGGCAAGCTGGCGGAGAAGTGGCGATGGAGGGAGGTGCCTAGAGATAACGCTGGACGCGAGAAGGACGGAGTCTACACGGGACTCATCACCGAGGATGGCAGTCGAGGAGGCCAGATGCTGGTGTTGAAGGACGAGTTGGCCAAGGGCCGGGCCCAGAACATTGCCAAGGCCAAGCTGTGAGGACGACGCATTTCTCACAGCAAAGGAAGGTCGTGCATTGGTGGCAAGAGACGTGATATAAACGAGATATTTTCTACAAGTAGCATTCAATTAATTCCAGACTTGAATTCAGCCTGAAAGTCCCGTGTACCTAGTCAGATGTCGACCCGGCGCCGGGGACATATGCTTTTACCGAAGCGTATGCACTAAACAAGCTACTCCAGTACGTGCAGCGACGCCCTGACAATTGCGACAGCTCTGCATCAACCCACAACGCACGCGACGATCCCATCCTCCATTCACGAAACCCTTCGACACGCAAACGTCCGGTGATGCGCTGACGGAGAAGAGACAACCAAGCCACCATGTCCTCCTTTGGCAAGGGACTGTCCGAGTTCCCCGACCTGGAAGCCAAGCTCCAGAAACCGACCAAGCAGTCCGCGTTCGAGAAACAAAAGGCCGAGGCCGAAGCGAAGCGCCAACGCGAGGCCGCCGAGACCGCAGCCGTCTACAGCGAGTTCGTCAAGAGCTTCGACGACGATGACCGCGACGGCTATTCCGCCCCGAACCACGCCTCCGGACCGCCGCGCCCGCGCCCAGGCTTCGGCGGCCTGGCCCCAGGCCCTGGCGCTGGAGCTGGCAAGCGACACTTTGGGGCGTCGGGGCTGAGGAGCGGGCCGGGGAGTCTGGGGCCGCCGCCGCCGTCGTTTGGAAAGAAGCGCTCGTTCCAGGACTTTGCGCGGTTGCCGAGGGAGAAGGGCGCGCTGGGCTTCGAAGACGGCGGTGGTGGTGGTGGTGGCCCGCTCTCCGTGCCGAAGGCGTTTCACTCGAGCGACGACGAGGATATGGGCGACGGGGTGGACCGGGCAGAGGAGAAGGCCATAGCAAAGCCAACGCTACGCCTGTCTAATATGCCGCCTGGCACGTCGCCCGCTATGATCAAGGCGCTGATCCCCGAGAACCTCACCGTCGAACACACCAAGATTGTCCCGTCGTCGGCTGGCCCGGGGAGCTCTGAGAGGAAGTGCATAGTTTCGATTGTTACGCTAGCACAGGACACGCCCGCGAACGACATTGATGCAGCAGTCAACGCCCTGCAAAACCGATACATGGGCTATGGATATTACCTCTCCCTCCATCGACATCTTTCTTCTGCGGTTGCCAGCTCGACCGTTCTCCCTAACCTGGGATCATCCTCATCGTCGCATCCATTTGGAGCCAAGCCAGTAGAACAACCGTCGGCGCCGAGGAATGCTCCACCTCAACAGGGCTTCCACCGAGGATTCGCGCCTCCATCGTCGTACGGGCCTCCAGGAGGAGCCGTCAACCGGACTAATCTCCTACACGTACCTGTCAAGCCACCACAGGATGTGCGAACAATCCGACTGATCAGCAAGGTCATTGAAGGAGTCCTGGAGCATGGCCCGGAGTTCGAGGCACTGCTTATGACTCGACCGGAGGTGCAGCGAGAAGAAAAGTGGGCTTGGATTTGGGATGCTCGAAGTCAAGGCGGCATTTGGTATCGATGGAGACTGTGGGAAGTGGTGACGGGCTCACAACTAGCACAGAAGAAGGGCAAGTATATGCCTCTATTTGATGGTAGTCATGCCTGGAAAGCTCCCGAAAAGAATCTCAGCTTCGAGTATACGACCAAACTCGATGAGTTTGTTTCGGATTCAGAGTACAACTCATCCGACGACGAGGATTTCGAGGATGATGCGAAGCGGGAGAACCAAGACAAGGAATCGGAGAAGACATTTCTTAACCCGTTGGAGAAGGCAAAACTCACCCACCTTCTCGCCCGATTACCAACGACCCTGTCCAAGCTAAGAAAAGGAGATATTGCCCGGGTAACGGCCTTTGCCATTACTCACGCCAGCCGCGGAGTAGATGAGGTTGTAGACACGATTGTCTCCAATGTCGCGAAGCCGTTTGTCTTGACAGGGGCAAATCCAGAAAAGAAGCCGGAACCAAAAGAGCCGCAACAAGGCACTGGCCAGGACGAAGCAACTACGAGCGAAGGCACCGACGTCAGCGGTGCAAGCCTTGTGGGATTGTACGTCGTCAACGATATCTTATCGTCCTCCTCGACGTCAGGCGTGCGACATGCATGGCGGTTCCGACAACTCTTCGAAACGGCGCTGAAGGATCGCAAAATCTTCGAGACACTAGGTTTGATGGCAGAGAGACTGGGATGGGGTCGCCTACGAGCAGAAAAGTGGAAGCGGAGCGTCAGCCTGGTGCTCAACCTGTGGGAGGGCTGGTGTGTGTTTCCGAATGAGAGCCATGAACTTTTCGTGCACAGCTTCGAGAACCCCCCTTCGCTCGACTATGGGGAGAAGGCGGAGAACGACGAGAAGAAGGGGAGATGGAAGGCTGTAGACACAGCACAGGCGGGCGAGGGTGAGGCTAGCGCGTTGTCGGAACGAATGCTACCTGTGTCAGTGGAGGAGGCTGACGTTCCCGGTGAGCCGATTGACGAAGACGACGTTGCCGGGGAGCCCGTGGAAGAAGACGATGTGGAGGGTGAGCCGATCGAGGAGGACGACATCGACGGGGAGCCGATCGAGGAGGATGATGTTGAAGGGGAACCGATGGACGAGGACGAAGCCGTCGGCATAGAGTCGCTTCCTCAGCCTCCTCTAGCGCCTCCAAGCAGGGAAGGAAATGTAGAGTCAGCATTGAAGCCCATAGAAGAGCCATCGCGAGCTGGTGGACCGCCGCGAAAACGGATGCGAGCGGTGGACATGTTCGCCGACTCTGATGACTCTGACAAGGGGCATTGAGGGTGGGCACGACGGCGGGAAGCGTTATAACATATTTAATGATACGAAAGTGATGAAGATATGCCATAGAAACACTTGGTTGCTTTCCTTAGTTGAGAATCACTCGGCATGGTGACTTGTCGATGGTTTAGCATGTAGATGTCACAACTGGAACATCAATCCAGGTGCAGCAACGAATACCGGCGTTGCGGTCGACTTTTAGGATATAGCGACGGATGTTGAGAGGCTCGAGCCGCATCTGTTCTTAGAAAGTCGGCTTGTCTTGTCTCAATGGAGTAATAGCACTCGTGAAGAGAAACTTGAGGGAAGCCCTAGATTTAGAGTGTGCTGTAACCCGAGGTGGTGATGTGGACCATTGGCGGACTGGACTGGACTGGGCTACTGGAGGCTCCGTGTTTGCTGACGAGAAGAGGCGTCGTTGTTGGTCCGGGATGGCGCGGCAGACTCGAAAGGGTGGTTAGCATCTCATCCGTAAGGCGTCTCACGCCCGACGGCCCATGCTCATGGCGGATACTGGGAGGGGATTCGGTCATGGATCATGGATGCCGGTGGTGATGTTGATGCGCCGTGAGCCAATGGAAACTTGCTCACTCGGCCGGGTTGGCCTGATGGAGACTTGCGGTTCGGTTCCAAAGGTGGAGAGGCGAAAGGGCGAAGAGAGAGGGAAGAAAGGCACGGAGTAAGCAGAGGCGAAAATAAAAAGACAGAAGACTTTGGTGTAAAAAGAGAGAAGGCGTGTAGATGCTCTAGGATGAGATGCTCGCCAGATCAGCTGCCGTTGCTTGGTCCATCGGAAACTCCATGAACGGGTTAAATAAACGGTTTTTGAAGGAGACGGCCGACTCACCGGGGAATCACTACCGCATCGGTGGAGGATTAGTTTAGAGTGTCGCCTCTAGCTTAACCCACTTGTTTGGGCACGGAGGACTTGTTGTGGTTAGTTACGGCGTCTGTAACACGCTCCAGTTTGGGCTGCCAGACAGCTAGACTAGAGGCTACTAAGGCTGGCTAACATGAGAACGCCATCGCCAAGGACGCCTAATTGCCCTAGACCCGTCATTTGTCGAGCGACGTTGACGCTGAAACTGGCCTAGAAGTTTGGCTCGAACTGCGCCGGAAGCGCGCTTGGAGCTGTAGATACTGACTGACTGGGGTGCGGGGTGCCCTCGGATGCTGCTCAGCTACGTAGGCAAGAGGCGTTCTTATTAGCTGGCTTGTAGATGTGTGCATTGCAAGTGCCGACTCTGGCTTAGCCGACCCTTGAAGAACGATAGTTGACCCCTCGCCCCGCGCATGTCGGGGGCGAAGATCCCGGCAAGGTTGGTTGCATTTTGCGAATGCAGAGAGAGCAGTGTTAAGTGAGGTGGGTTGTCAAGTGGGAGTGAAGGGGTGTGATGGCCCGCGTAGGTGGGTGGGCGGACTGGAGGATTAGTGGATTAGCGGGCAATTCTGCTTTTACCTATGGATGCGCCTTCTAGGTACGGTGCGGTACTACTACGGTAGCGGTAGGTCACTCTGGCTGGCTCAGTGGCGCCTGCGCTCTCTGGCTCCCGTCTTGCTGAGCCGAGAGGCTTCGTGGGCTTTGCATTTGCATCTTTCTGACTCTACCTCTCCTCTCTTACTTTACTTCCACTTAGCTGCCCGACTCTGCAATAATTACGCTCCAACGCCTCCGAGGCCCCCCCTCCAATCCCTCCCCAATCCCCGACAATTTCTCGACGTGCGAGTGCCGTCCCCGTCGCTCCGTCTCGTCTCGTCCCGCCCTCCGCCCTTCCGACTTCGAGCGCCGTCGCCCGCACCCGGCCACCCGGTGATGTCCTGCCGTTCACCACTCAAACCACGAATTCACCGTTGTCGTGAAAATCGAGAAAGTTGATCCTCCTCGTCAGCTCTCGCCTGGCCCTCAACATTCATCTATCCACCATCCGACGAAGAGCCGCCGGCTCCCTCTGCCTTGATGTTGACCCGAGGTCCTCACCCACGCTCTTTCCTCTAGGCCTCAAAGTGCGGCTCTGAGCTTATCGCAACCACCACTACCTTCAGAGCCGCCCGCAGTTCCCCAACTTCTGTCCCCCGTCGCATGGGTCTTGCGACCACAATCACACTATGCCTCTCATTAACGGTCAGAAGATGGCCTGGTATGTCTTGCTCCGCCATCGATTGCTGCGCCTGCCCGCGCTTCCATGCGCAGATGAATATGTGACTGACCGAGACGCTGCTTTCTAGCGAGCCATGCATTCGCGGCCATCGCTCGACCAAGTGCACCCATGCCAACGAACGATTGATGGTCCCCGTCCGGAAACCAGGCCGTCCCCTGAGTACCTGTCCTCACCCAGCATCTCGTCCATGCTCCTGCGGTCAGGTCACCGCTGCAATTCCAAGGAAACAGAAGTGTCACTGCGGACCTCCCGCTGAATCTCCCCCGGTTAAGAACGAGGTCAGCGACTCGTCCAAAGACGCAACCCCCCAAAGCCCCTCCAAGGCCACGAACCCGTCATTTCGAATACAAAAGACTGTTAAGAATCGTGTGCAGCCTTCAAGTCGGAAGCAGTCGATAGATACCACTGTACTCGAGAGGATGGACCCGAATGTGTTGAACATCATGCCTGCCTATAGTACCGCGCAGCAGAAACCACCTGTTCTCGTGCCCGATATGTCAGCCTTTGGCGGCATGGGCATGGTTCCGGCTGATGCACCTTTTGGGCCGATGGTGTATCCCATCTTCCCACCGCAGATGCCACCTCCTATGATCAGCCCAGATGCCTTGAACGGCATGTCCAATGGACACTCTCCTGCACTTACAAATGGCCTTGCGCTAGATAAGGTCGACAAGCCAGCCTCAAAGGCTGGCTCTTGCTGTGGTGGTGGTGGTGGTGGTGGTGGTGGCAACGGTACCACCAATTCTCTTCCCTCAACCACCCAGTCCTCGACGGCGGTGTCAAGTCCAGTTGTTGCAAGCAAGAGGAAGACCAAGAGCTGCTGCTCCTCTGGGATCAGCTCACCAAAGGTGGAACACAACTCCGATGTGTTACCCGCATCCGATGTTTCTACGCCAACGAACGGTCTTGTCATGCCCCCATTTCAACCACCCATGGTCATGCCAAACGGCATGTATCCTTACTACCCCCAGCCAACCATCTTCACATATCCGCCTCAGTACGGCTCATTTCTACAACCTCTCCAACCGGAGCAATGGAGGCAAGTCATGGCCTCGATGACATTTGCCACTCAGGGCGGTATGCCCGCTCCATATGCCATACCCAATGCTGTGCCGTACCAACCGCAGGGAACACCTCAATCGGCCGCTGGCACATCTCACCAATGTACTTGTGGTGAAACTTGCCAGTGCGTCGGCTGCGCGGCGCATCCATACAACGACGCAACCCAGAGCTATGTGCGGTCTGCGTGGGAGAGCATGGTGGATGACCATCATAACCCTCAAGCAAACGGCCATGGAGACCAAGGCCACACACATGTAAACGGACACGGAAACGAGACCCCGATCTCGAACGAGTCAAACAACTTTGAATCCATGCCAGTGGTTAGCTCGGCGGAGGGCACAAGATCGCCAACCGCCCCAGAAACGCCATCCGAGGCAGCCTCAGGGATGAGTGAGGAGCAAGCACTCTCAGCAAGCGATTTCTTTTTCGTCAGCTATCCCTTCGGTGATTCGTGTGCCGGCGAAATGTCGAGCTGTCCCTGCGGCGAGGACTGCCAGTGTCTCGGCTGTGTGATACATAATGGTCCGGATACCACTCTGGATCCGGAAAACCAAGCGTTGTGATTCGCAATTCGCTCGTAAAAGAAGAAGGCAAGCTGTGCGACGCACATTGGAGGGAAATCGACGTCGATTATGAGGGGACACAAGGACCAAAGTTTGCTGAAAGCACTGGAAGAGAGGACCGCTGTTGGAAAGTTGTGATAGGATGGGTAGGTTGTTTGCATTTTAAGTGATACCCCTCCAGAGAGATGGAACGAACGGAGGCTGGCCGGCGAGTTACCAACAAGGAAGAGCCGCCGAGAAGAAAGCTCAAGAATAACCATAAAAATTTACCTCCGCAACTACTTGTCCATTCGCACCGCAAAATCGAGTGCCTCTGCTTACTCACGTAGCATCTCCCACCTTCAACTCTTCAAGGTCTTACAATGTAGTGAAAGCATGCCCTTTGAACTACTAAGCGAAGTGCCCTTTTAGTGTTGAAGCATGGCTTTCTTTTCAGACCTTTTTTTTCGTACTCAAGATTCTTGACAGGCCGGCCCCGGTGGTTCAAGCAAGTACAGCACGTAGGCCTAGACCTAGGCCTGGACTATTTAGATTCAAGGTTTCGCGTGGAGGGTTCGAAGAGGAATTGCAAGTGGGGCGCACTGTGCGGTTCCTCGACAACAAAGCTCGAGCTCAAGGCCTCCTGAGCTTGAATGAGCTTCATTTAGATATCCAGCCAACGAATCTCACATTGCAAGCAAAGAGACCCCCACTTGCCACGGAACTCACAACTACCTTAAGCTACCAAACTCGACAGGTTTAATGGATCGTGGGCATAGTTCTCGTCAGCGGTCGCCTCGTCGCGAGCATCGTTCTCGCGAATGGAATGACAAGGGGACCAAGGACCGCGACACACGTCGAAAGGACTCCCGCTCGCGCTCGCAGTCACCCAAGAGAGCCAAGACATCCTCGTCACGACGCGATAGGACTTCAGAGGAGCCAAGCCGTCACCACCACTCATCAAAGCATCGCTCGTCTCAGAGACACCGGGAGCATGCCAGTCGCACAGCCGAAGCGCGCGTGAGTGTCGACCTGCCGTTCTCAGCTAGGCCGTTGTCCAAGGTCGACCTGCAGTCCTTTGAGCCGGTGTTTGCCGACTACCTCAGCCTCCAGAAGCAGAAGGACATCGAGGACATGGATGAGCGAGAGGTGAAGGGGAGGTGGAAGAGCTTTGTGGGGAAATGGAATCGGGGCGAGCTTGCGAAGGGATGGTATGACCCGGAGAGGTTTGCCCAGCTCAAGGCGGACCCGGAGCGGTCTCAGAGGACGTACATGAAGGTAACAGATGAAGATCCGATTCACGACAGGGGCGATGACGCAGAGGAGCGAAAGGACGGCAGCGACGAAGACGACAACTACGGGCCTGTTCTTCCGACGGCAGACTCCGACCGCCGCGCCGGCCCCGGCATCCCTACGCTCCAGGACCTCTCGCTCCGCACCGAGCTAAAGGAGGAGGACAGGGAAGCCTCCGTCGCGGCCCTCCGCGACGCCCGCAAGGCCGACCGTTCCCGACAGAAGGAGCGCCTCGACGAGCTCGTCCCCCGCGCGGAGCCCGGCACGCGCGAGCGCAAGTTGGAGAAGCGTCAGCTTGTCAACGAGAAGATGCGCTCGTTCCGCGAGAAGAGCCCCGGCATGGAGGCCGGCGACGAGCGCGAGGTCATGGGCGGCGGCGACACGCTGGAGGAGTACAAACGCGCTAAGGAGAACGAGCAGCGGCGCAAGACGGAGCGCGAGATCCGACGCGAGGAGATGGATCGGGCCAAGCGCGAGGAGATGGAGGAGAGGCGCAGGGCGTGGAAGGAGAGGGAGGACGGGACGGTGGGCATGCTGAGAGAGCTGGCGCGGCAGCGGTTTGGGTAGGTGGTTATGAGGCGTCTTGCTATGATGGGTGTTCTACGGGCAACGAGCGATATGATGCACTACTATTTTGGGCTATTGTTTCTGGCATATGTCGTGAAGAGTCAGGTCAGGTTTGGTTGGGTCTGGAGTTGGGTTTTTTTCAGACTTGCTTGCAGCTGGAGGTATTGGTGGCACACTGTGGGAGCGGCAATTTGGCCCACTTCGATCAAAACTCTTCCACGACATCAATGACCGACGGAGGAAGTGAAATTCAGCGTCGATAACGTACGGATCATTTCGGACTGGTCGGTCAAAACCCAGTTGATAAGGCTGCCTAATACTCGAGCGCGAAGGACCTTCAAAGAAAACGAAGAAAAGGAGCTTTCTCGAAATCTCTCCCACTCTCGTCACTCGCCGCAGTCTTGGGCTCAGGTGAAGGACACACACTTACTCCCCCACACCTCGTCCACCACCCTGTCTGATATCAAGGGGCGACCACTACGGAAGATGGCCAACGAAGTCGACTACGGCTTCGGCGGCCTCATGGACGACCCGGAGGACTACTACCCGCCGACGCCGCCGCACAAGGAGGACATGTTCACGATGCAGAGCGGCAAGCACATCGCCCTGCGCCTCGTCGGCTCCAGCCCCACGGAAGCCCACATGGTGTGGAACGGCTCCAAGATGGTCTCCGACTTCTTCGAGGACGAGCCAGCCCGCGTGCGCGGCCGCACCGTCCTCGAGCTCGGCGCCGCAGCCGGCTTGCCCAGCCTCGTCGCCGCCATCCTGGGCGCCCGCAAGGTCGTCATGACGGACTACCCTGACCCGGACATCGTCGCCGTCATGCAGAAGAACGTCGACAGCTGCGACGAGACGGTCGAGCCGCGCGGCCGCATCGCCGACGTCGTCGACGCCGCGGGCTTCGTCTGGGGCGCCGACCCGGCACCGCTGCTCGCCCGCCTGCCGGCCCCGGACGAGCGCTTCGACGTGCTCGTCCTGGCAGACCTGCTCTTCCGGCACAGCGAGCACGGCGCGCTGGTCAAGACGATCCGGGAGACGCTGCGCAAGTCGCGCGGCAGCGTGGCCTACGTCTTCTTCACGTCGTACCGGCCGTGGAAGAAGGAGGCCGACGAGCGCTTCTTCGACATTGCCCGCGAGCAAGGGTTCGAGGTCGAGCAGGTCTCGGAGCGCCGCCTCGACAAGCCGCTCTTCGACAACGACCCGGGCGACCTCGACGTGCAGAAGACGGTGAGGGGGTTCGCGGTGCGGTGGCCCGCCGAGGCATGTGAGTGAGGGGGGAAAGGACGGATACAACTGATAAAAGAAAACAAGGATGGGATGACGACGTAATGACGGCGATCATGAAAAAGTCCCACGAGTAAATCTGTGAAGCGGCTCCGGTGATAACAGACGTTACGTTACTTGCTAGGCACGCTACGCTGCCACTATATTACAGTGCGTGGCTTAAATGCTCGGCGAGTGATAGAACTGTGTGATCTCTGTCAATTCCCCACATGACGATGGACCCGACATCTCGCATATCGTCCATGATGGGCGCGTACATTAGCCGCCTCTACCCCCAGTGCAGAACATACTTGCTTGGTTTCTTCTGGTTCTCGTAGCGAGTTACACAGAGTGCTCCATACGAGAGACGCTCAAGCCTCAACTCATTCTTGGTTCCTCTGACCATTGGTCTTACATACGTACCCCTTGGGCCGAGAGCTGCAAGCAACAGACAGAACCAGCCCACCTACATTAACCACGCGCAGAGCCCCCCCTCGTGAACAGATACACACCCCACCCAAGCCTGTCACCTGGCGAGCGTCATGTCAGCCGAGAACGGAGCAGCGGCGCCGTATCTGAGCCAGCTGGACCGGGACGGTTTCGTGGTCATCAAGGCCATCGTCGGCAGCGACAGGCTGGAGTCGCTGCGGGCGGCGAGCAGCAAGGCCACGGAGCTGGCGCGTGGGGGCGGGTGGCCGCACGTCCGGACGGTGGGCAAGCAGTTCCCGCCGTGGTCGGCGAGCGCGGCGAGGGAGCACGGCATCTGGGGGGTGCAGCACCTGATGAACCCCGCGCTGCCGGGCCACGAGGGCTTTACGGAGCTGTACTTCTCCGAGGCGATCCTCGGCATCGTCAAGCAGCTGCTGCGGTGCGAGGACGAGCACCTAGTCATGGAGCTGTTCAACATGCTGGTGCGGCCCGAGAAGGACTTCGAGCTGCGTTGGCATCGCGATGATATCCCGGCCGAGGCTACGCCGCAAGAGGAGATGGGGCGGCTAGGCGAGCCGGCATATCACGCCCAGTACAACTTTGCCCTCTGGGACGACGACTCTCTAGTCGTGGTCCCGGGCTCACACAAGCGGCCGAGAACCGACACGGAGCGAAACGCCGACCCGTTCGAGAAGACGTTGCCGGACCAGCTCGTTGTCAAGCTGGAGCCCGGAGACATTGTCTTTTACAACAACAACATTCTGCACCGCGGCGTGTATAGTTCCAGCAAGCAAAGGATGACCCTGCACGGGTCGGTGGGACATGTGAATGGGAGTAGCCTCCGAGCAAGGAACGTGTTGCAACACGGTGTCGGCGGCTGGGTTGACGAGTGTGACTTTGGGCTGCTCAAGGAACGTGAGAAGCAAAGAGCAGAAGGAATGAGACGGCGCCTTGTTCGGTTGGGAAGTGAGAGCGGTGAGGTCGGCTATTCCCACCAGGGCTGACGGCTGCGAGGGGGCATGCGAGCGGAGACTCGCATACTTGGCGGCACGGTGAACATTGGCTGAGCTATTTCGTGCACCAGGATGGCCTCCCCTGTTGGATATCGTACAGTAGCCACATGCAGGTTGGCTATAGGTAATGGCATGTACGAAGTATTCGCACCGCCCATGGGAGATGCGGTAGGATGAGCTCATCCACTAGGTGTGGCGGTCTTCGGGGTAACTTGGCACACACTTGTTTGTGCCCAACAAACCGAAAGCCGAACCGGATCTAGGTTTCTTTCCCACCAGCAGTTACCGTTATATAATCTATCCAAGTCTGATACCACCTGACATGAGATTAGTGGCCAAGCTTAGTGACTAATGACGGTAATGTCTTACGAGTCCCGGAGAGGAACCCGAGAAGCAAGTAACTGAACAGTACGAAGTAGTAGAATCGTCCCCAGACTCAGATCAGGCATACCCCAGAAAACAATGCTTTGGGCGGGGAACCGGGCCTGTCGGTATCTGGGGAGCCGGCCTAACCCCACACTCTTCATTACCCCGGATATGATCTCACCAAAGCATGCCAGGGCTGTGTCGGGAAATCCTAGGAGTCTTAGTATATCTTCCGAGTTTCGTGGCTTGAAAGTCGGAGCCTATCTCGAGAACCTAACAGAGTAACACTCGACAATGGTAAGCGGCGTTTGTGTAATACAATTTAGGTCAAGGGCATGTTGCTCAAGGAAGGGTAGCTGTATCTTCGTTGGCCCGGCTCGAGCCAATGAAGGAAGCTCTGGACGCCAGATGGGGCATACGTAGGCGAGTTAGTGAGATGCCCGAGAGTAGAAACGGGCAAGAACTCGAATGCCGAGGGTGGAGCGGAAGAAGTGGGTGAAGCGCAACAAGGCCGTTGGGTTGAGGTGCACCCTAGCGGTCGATGGTGTTGTTGAGACTCGGGAAGTACTTCGTATCTGGCATCCTAGTTTACTAGCTCACACGATACCAACCGCAGCGAGACTAATGCTTGAGCCGAGATGGGTGTTCCGAGGGCCAGACCTACCCCACACGCCTCCAGCATGATTCTCCGCACCTCGACAAGCCCCAGGTAAAGGGTCGTCAGTGGTATCGACCGTTGATGCCCCAACTGACCGGATTAGGAAACTTTCTTTAATTCACTGTTTGCGTAAATAGCGTTGAGCTGGGAGAATCTCCGAGATGCTCAACCCGCGTTGGCGTCATAAAGAAGAGAAACAGTAGTTTGTGAAACCTATGCTGTGGGCGAGCCGACCTTGACACTATGTCTGCCCGGGGGGATGCTAGTCGGCAGAAAGAGAGCCCCAACCAAAGTTGTGTCAGCACCCTCGGTGCTGTTGACAGGGGCCCTTGACCTTGACGCGGAGGCTTACCGCGACGCCTATGAGTGGTGCTCTTGCGTGGAGGAGGCTAATGAGGAGGGCGTTGTGTTGTCAAGCGGGAGACGGTACCTTGAATTGAGCAAGACGAATAGAGTGCTATCACATTGGCAAGCATGTAAATCGAAGAACTGCCCTTGATCGTCTCAGCCGGTGAGGCTCCGGTGCCATTCTCAGACGAGGGATCCCATGAACACGAGCAGCCAGAAGAGGATCGTCTACACGGCATCACCGTTGTCTGCTATGTTCCGCTGCCGCCCCACTCGCTCTCTTCTGGTGTCCCGACAAAAAGGCGGTTTGTGTTCTGGGACAGAAAATTGATTCCTACTTGGAGGTAAGAACGGGCATGTGATCAAGTTTCAAAATGGTCATCATGTGTAAATCGGTGAGAGGGGAGGTTGGAGGGGAGGTTGGAGGGAAGGATCGATATTGGTTGTAGCAGGACAGACATGTACACAGTACGTAGTATCTTTGAGGGCAAAGTGAGTTGCCCTACCTCCCCCAAGCCACAAGCCAGGACTGAGGCGGGCCAACCACAAGAGGTAGGGCGGTGCGACAAGTTCCACTTTCCAGATTCGGTGGGTACGAAGTAGGCTACTAGTAGGTAGATATCTAGGCCTAGATACTGTCGCAACAAAGGTCGCTCGCCCTGGATCAACTCGCAGCCATATGATTGGCTGTTTACCCCGCTCCCACCGGTTCAGTGAGATGCTTCTGCACCCGTGACGGCGCCTTTTGGCACGCCAGCGGCACGTACCTTGTCAAGGCGACGCTAGCGGCATGCATACTACCTACTACGGAGGAGCATTTCAAAAGTCTTGTCCCGATTCTCCAGCCACAATTTGAGAACAGCCAATCAGAGTGAGGCTAGGTATATAAGGTACATTGCGACTCTTAGCACCCCTATAAGGGTCAACGATATAGCGTATGAAACAGTCCCTAGCAGGTTGCCATAGGCATCTGCAGCCTCTGGAGACCCCTATAAATATAGAGTCTATAGAGAAGGTAACAGGTGGGCCGCCCTGAAGGCTGTGTATCCCTAGGTAACCGACAGGGGTGTGAGGATGTGGCGTCGTTAGCTTGGGATAGGACTTTTGAAATGCTCCTCCGTAGGTAATACGTAGTATTACATGGGGGAGCCCCCGCTTCAACAACCCATTGAGGACAGTGCGAGTGGGTAAAGTGGATGTTTTCTTCTGTTCTCCAAAGTGCGGAGTCAACCCCAGACTGCCTGCCCCATGGGGGTCCCAAGCCTAAGCTAAGCGCATGGCGCTGCGCTGTACGTACGATGAGATGGGAATTCCGGGAAGGACACGCTGGGGGGGTCAAAACCACAGGATAATTCTAGGGCAGATATCGGCCGACGGGGGGCGAGCGATGTCATGTCCATCCTGCCAGCACGTTTGTTTGAGCGCTTCGCATTCCTCCAGAGCCAATTATGTACCATCTGTACCATCTCAGTTCTCACCTACCTAATTACTTAGTTTCCAAGGTGCGCCCAACCCCCCAGCCCCCGGCCCAGTCAGCGACCGGTCCTCGACTCCGCCGCCTGCTAGGCCTTTGAGGTTTCCCTCACGTTGACGTTCGGCCCTCGGGTTGCCTGACGCATATTGACTGTCGTTCCTTTTTTCTTTCTTTTTGTGCGCGTGTGTGTGTCTTGTGTGTCATAGCCCTTGGTAATCGGTCTGTGGGACAATGTCCTTACGTGTTGAGAACTTGAGAATCCTGTTTGCATGGAGCACGCACCATCCGGTTTGGAGATACCCCAGACTGTTGCATCAACCCACCTTTTTTCCTTTCCTTTCTTCTGCGCTCCCCACACCTTTGGCCACGGGAATTCAACTCGTCGACACCGACCCAGAGCTACTACGTACATACTTCGTACATTTCTCCTCTGGCTCCCGAAACGACCCCAGGCCCAGTCCTGTCTGACCTCCAATTTCCCCGCCCTGGTCCTTGCGCCCGCGCTTGCTGTTCCCTGCCTGCCCTTTGAGACTCCGGTGCTTCCCTTACAACGTGTCTCCGAGGATACTTCCCCAGAGTCGCCCCCAGGATTTCAGACCTGCATATACGCTCAGACATTTGTATCGTACCGTACCGGCACCGGCACCTCCGCGTCACTCTCAAATGTCGGCTCCATCACTTAGGTAAGCTTGGCTTTCCCCAGTTCCGAGTGTGCCCCCGGCTTCCAGAACTCCCAGGCCACACCATTCATTATCCCACGCTCTGATATCCAGCTCCCACTCTCCGACCTCCAAGTTCCCACTTCCCACGTCCCACGTCCCCCCTTCTCCTCTTCTCTCTCCGCTCGGTCCGGGAGACCACTACACCCAAGCTCAGCCACGCCAGCTAGTTCCTCCGCTAAAAGAACCAAGATCACATTCATCGGAAATGCTGGTAACTTGATTGCCCACTCGGTTCCTGCAAACCCGAAGTCCTATTCCACCCGATCCCATCCTATCCGCCTCTTCCCCCAGCTCGATCTGGTGCCAGCTCCCCGGTGCCAGCCCCAGAAACCAACGCCCAGTGCCAAGTGCCAGGCGAGACACAGTTGATACCTACGACGCCCCCCAAAGTCTCGACAGTTTTTCCTTTTTGATGTTGCATCACCACCTGCCTCTCTCTCACCCTCCATCCCTCCCTTGCTTCATCCACCCACTCCCTTATTGTCCATCCATCCCACACATCCTCCGCTTGAGTGTGTACTCCGAAACCTCAACGCCAGCCTCGCCACCTCTAGCAACTTGGTCCCCCGCCACCGCTCCTCTTCTCCCACTCGTTGCATCTGACACCGAGGACGACACTTCCCACGCCTTTCGGTAACCCCTTCCGACGCCGACCCCCCTCGCCTCCACCACTAGCACCGCTCGAGTTGACAGGCCTGGGGTACCTCCACGAGAGGGGACACTCTCGAGAAACAGCCTAAGAGAGGGGAACTTCCTAGGGGGCGCTTTGTGGCTTGCCCATGGCCGTTCCGGGGAAACACACCCAAATTTGTCTCCAGCTGGTTTAGAAAGCCCAGCCTGACTCTCATCCACTTCCACATCTCCACGG
Organism: Corinectria fuckeliana; assembly: GCA_019137255.1. NCBI lineage: Eukaryota > Fungi > Ascomycota > Sordariomycetes > Hypocreales > Nectriaceae > Corinectria > Corinectria fuckeliana. The sequence continues at coordinate 110,775 of WPDH01000152.1, read as the reverse complement.
ACCACCTTCTAGATCTCACCGTTCCTCCCTCCGCATTGGCATACTCTTCTCTTTACGCACCCCGCAATCTATCCTCCAGTCTGCATCGTCCAAGCTCCAATTTGTCTCGTTTCTTCTCCCTTCTCCCTTCTCCTCTCGCTGCTCAACTCTTTCCCCCACATCCTTTTCTCTTGCTTGTACGACCGCTTCGACTTCTCGCCATCTGAGCGACCTGGCTTACCATGCTTGCCATCCAGTCCATGGAGGGTCCGCCTCCGAGGTCCTTGGCTGGCCCCCCGATGCCTCTCATCTCCCCAGATCCGGCAGAACCCCGTCAACCGAAGCCAAAGACGTTGCCTTGCAAGTACTGTAGCAAGCGGTTTAGGTGAGTCCCTTCCCTCCTCGCCGGCCACTTCTCAAGATGCTGACAGGTTCTGCCACTACGCAGACGAGTGGAACATGTCCAGAGACATGAACGCACTCATACAAAAGAGAAACCTTTTTCCTGCGGCTGGGATCGTTGTGGGAAAACCTTTGGACGACGGTACGTCTTGCTATCGACTACCCAGATTAAATTGCACCGTCCCCCAATTCGTCCCATCCGCCTCACTTACTCACCCACCCACTCACTCCTTGACTCACTCACTCACTCACCTACTCTCCGGCCATGCATGCGTCAAATCTCTCGCCTAGTCGCCCAGCTTCCTCTGCTACTCTTTCTCCTATTAACGTTACGCGCGTCGTATGCTTACATGGACATCAGGGATCTTCTTGTCCGACACGAGAAGCTTGTTCACCTTAATGAAGGAAGTAAAGATAGCAACCGCCCGAGGAAGCTGTCCTCCAACACTTCCTCCACGTCTCACAAGACCTCGATCTCAGAGGGCCAGCTGGATACCGAAGCTATCAGTCTGCATCACCATGCTGTTCAGCGGCCGCAGCCAATCCAGCAGTGTCTGCAACAGCCACCACCACAATTTCATCCAGGTTCAGGTCCAGCCCTTGTAACATCCTCAGCGCCTCAAGATTCACGAGCACCTACAAGGCCTGGCGCTTGTAATCTTGATCTCCTGTCAGATGCTGCTCTCGCAAGCTCCGGAAACCCTGTCCAAAGCACAACGAACGATTTGTCTCATCATCATTCGCCAACCGATCACAGGAGAAAAAGCTATGCCGAGACTATTGTGTCTTACTCGGATCGCTCACGAGACGAGGGGCCGCCACTGGGACCAGGATATGTGCCTCAGCCATCGACTGTTTCCTACGACGACTATAACCTGTTCCTCGACGAATTTTCCACTTCCACGCATTTTTTACCACCTCATTTTGAACCCGATCAACAAATGAGCATGTGGTCTCGGGCCCCGGGAGGCATGGCGTCTCAGCAACGTCACTCAAAAACCGCATCTCTGTTTCCACCTCGTTTTCCAATTATGTCCCAGGACGCGCGGGATTCAGGAGACCCTTCAGCCCGCGGTCACGACGAGCAATCTCGCCCAATGTCCCTCCGGATTTCGGTAGTGGACCACACTGTCATTAAAAATAGGCTCGACGAGTTCTCTTCGGTGTTACCCAACGATTTCGTCTTTCCATCGCGACATACCCTTACGAGATTCCTCGAAGGATACATTGGCGGTCTTCATGAGCACCTCCCATTTCTACACTTGCCGACTTTCTCACCGGTTGAGACCGCACCTGAACTGCTTCTTGCGATTCTTGCTGTGGGTGCCCAGTATCGATTTGAGAAGAATCGAGGCTACGCCCTTTGGTATGCCGCAAAGGCCGTTGCTATGGAACAGATCCGTCGGAGACGCATTTCCGAGGTCCATGCCTTACTGCCGACGCCTGCAGCATACAGCCCTCACTCTACGAGACCATCTCCTAATACTACCTATCGACATTCGTTTGCCTCGGCGCAGTCAGAGCGACCAGCAACACAAGATACTCACCGGGAGCCATAGTAAGCTTTTCGTGCACTCAATACATGTCGGTGTTCTAACAGCATGGCCTAGCTCCCCAAATACCCCACAAGCACGGATTGAGACGATCCAAGCGGTTTTGTTGCTGTTTGCCGTCGGCCTCTGGGGTGTGAAAACAATTCTTCATGAGGCTCTCTCACTTCAGAGCAACCTGGCAATATTGATCCGCGAGGAGGGCCTGGTAGCGGAGGGGTGCCAGAGTGCCGTGAACGACTGGGAGACATGGATTCGTCTGGAGATGGCGACGAGAACAAAGCTTGTTGCCTACTCTTTCTTCAACCTCTGCAGCATCGCCTATAACATGCCACCGTTACTGCTGACGTCGGAGCTGAATCTCCACCTGCCGCAGAGAGGTAAGCTTTGGAGAGCGGAAAGTGCTTGGCAATGGCAGGAAATACGACAGTCTACACCGATCGTGGATCTCACGCTCCACGATGCCTTCTCTCGACTATTTGGCCGCACGAACCAGGGACTTCCAACGCAGCTATCATCCTTTGGAAGCCATGTACTCATCCACGCCCTGATCCAGCACATCTACCTGCTGAAGCAGACATCTTTTGCTACTGGCTTGCCCTACGATATCCACCGAACCATGAAGCCAGAGGATGTCGAGGAAGTGTCTCAAGCGCTGCGGGTATGGCAGACTAGCTTCGAGGATCAACATCAACTCCGAGCGGCCGAATCGGGGCATTTTAGCGTCGGAGATTCGATTGAAGGAGGTACCCTAGACTTTACGGCGACGGCGCTGCTTCGCTTGGCATACATTCGACTATATACGGACGTTTCTCCTTCTACGGCGCTTGAAACTCGCGACCCACTCCTGGTGGCTTCAGCACTGAGCAGGACTCCGTTGCTTGTGAGGAGCCTAAGGTTGCATCGAGCTGTCTTCCAAGCGATACACGCGCTCTCTATGCTGGTGAAGGCAGGGGTCAACTACGTGGCCAGGACCAAGTCGGCCGAATGGAGTATCCAACACTCGTGTGAGTCACCATGAGTCATTACCAGCGTCCACCATGTACTAACTTGTTGCCCTAGTGTGTAACTTGGAGTGTGCTATCCTGGTTTCCAAGTGGTTGTTGACATTGGCGGCCATCGGGCCCAACGACCCCCCAGTCACCCACGAAGAGAAGAATCTCCTCGAGATGGTCCGGCGTATGCTAGACGAGACGGAGTTTGCAGTACCGATAGATCCTTCTCTCTCTGGGGAGCCAGGTCAGTTGGAAGTGGCGACGAGTGACAGCACCAAACTCCGACAGCTGGCGAGCGCAGTGGTTCGACTCTGGGCCGAGACGTTCAAGGGAAGCCATATATTCGACATGGTTAAGGTGATGGGCTCGAGTCTCGACGGCTACGCCGATCTGCTCGAGAAGCCCAGAGACAGAACGTCGCCTGGCAGGATGGGTGCTGAGGCAGGCATGGGCTAAAAGGGACCAGAAGGATCCACGAGACGGCGGTGATTCGTGGGATAAATGGGTAAAAGGGACGATGCGATGATTCAACGAAAGAGGCGCGTTTGCATCACCCGGGGTATAATGATACTTGATGTCAACTTGGTCACCTGGGTAGGAGAGTCGTGCATCTTGTAGGATTCACAGGAGTGTTGGTCACATAAAGGAGCCCTTTGCCGTAGGAACTAGTCTTGGCCAGGGTTCTGGCGTAATTATTCCTTTTTTTTTTTGGTATGATACGGCGTTTGGGATGGGAGTTATTGGGCATTGGCCCAAATAGGGCAACGGCCGGTCCAAGGGAGACTGACAGGTAGCTAGGAGGAGCTAAATTAGGGGCCCTCGAGGATGTGATTCGAGGATGTTGAAGTTTGTTGTCGGATTTGTTACGTGTATCTAGCTCCTCGTCTGAGCTTGAAGTATATAAAATCACGGATGGCATGCGAGGTCACCATGCCTTGAGGGACCCACGCCGTAGTAAGCTTAGAGCTGGCGGCACACGCCAACGTCATGTGATGGACTCGGCCAATGACACGTGCGGCCTTCGTTTCCTTTCCTTTCCCCAGAGACGTGCGCTTCCAGCATGTGAGAGTGGGAACCCAGGGACTGCGGGGCCGAGCCGGGTGTGGAGGGAAGCGAGTGGGGGGGCCCATACATGGGACCTCGGCATCTGGCGGCCGCGTCTCACTGTGCGACGGGACGACTTCACCTCCCTTGATCTCGTCAGCCTCGGGCCATTCGGTTCTTCGCCCTTGACCCAAGTCTCGAGCATCTACCTTCTTTGCGTGCTGCGGGACTCTTTTGACATCCGCAACTGCTTCCGTCCACCATCATCACCACCAACATCCACGTCCACGTCCACGTCCACGTCGACATGCCTTTCGCAACAGAGCTCACCCGCCGGCTGGGCATTCGAGGTTCGCATCCTTCTCCTCACACCAAAGTTGCCCCTTCCAAGCTGACCTTCTTTCCCCCCCCGTTCCAGTGCCCATCGTCCAGGGGGGCATGATGCACGTCGGCACCGCCGACCTCGCGTCGGCCGTCTCCAACGCCGGCGGCCTCGGCATCATCACGGCCCTCATCTTCCCCACGCCGGCCGCCCTCCGCGACGAGATCCGCCGCTGCCGCACCCTCACCCCGAACCCCTTCGGCGTCAACATCACCCTGCTGCCCGCCATGGTGCCCCCGGACTACGCCGCCTACGCCCAGACCGTCATCGACGAGGGCGTCCGCGTCGTCGAGACGGCCGGCAACTCGCCCGGCCCCGTCATCGCCCAGCTCAAGGCCGCCGGCATCACCGTCCTGCACAAGTGCACCACCATCCGCCACGCCCAGAGCGCCGTCAAGCTCGGCGTCGACTTCCTCAGCATCGACGGCTTCGAGTGCGCCGGCCACGTCGGCGAGAGCGACATCACCAACTTCATCCTCCTCAGCAAGGCCCGCCAGACCCTCGACGTGCCCTTCATCGCGAGCGGCGGCTTCGCCGACGGCTACGGGCTGGCCGCCGCCCTGTGCCTCGGCGCCTGCGGCGTCAACATGGGCACCCGCTTCATGTGCACCCAGGAGGCCCCCGTCCACGTCAACGTCAAGGAGGAGATCGTGCGCGCGCAAGAGACGGACACGACGCTGCTGCTGCGCCGCTGGAAGAACACGACCCGCCTGTTCAAGAACAAGGTGGCGCTCGACGGGCTCAAGGTCGAGCTGGAGAGCACCAGCGGCAAGTTTGAGGAGGTTGCGCCGTACGTGAGCGGCAAGAGGGGCAAGGAGGTGTTTATCAACGGCGACACGGAGTTTGGCGTAAGTTCATGGCCGTTCCTTCTTGTGAGCGCTGTCCTTGATGGTGTCGAGTGCTAATTAGCTGCTACTTGCAGGTCTGGACAACGGGACAGGTCATCGGTCTTATTCACGACATCCCCACGTGTGACGTTCTCGTCAACAGAATCGAGAAGGAAGCAGAGACGACGTTGAAGGAGAGACTGGCTCTGCTGGTGCCAGAATCAAAGCTATAGAGCATTGTACGGGTTTCTCATGGATGATGAGCTGGGTATGGTAAAGCTAGGCCGTTCTTCGACTTTTATATATGGTTAGACGCGTGCATGAGCGGCTTGGCGGGGATTCCCATGTCCCCATCTATAAATCTATCATCTAGATGCGAAAAGAGACATCGTCTACACCATCAATCAGGGCCATCGTCCCAGCCTCCTCGAATTAGCAATGTGGCTTAGTTGAAATCCTCGCGTCTGTGAAAGGCCGTGTCTCGCCGATGCCGATGGATTTGCTCGGGTGTGCTGGCGTAGCTCGGCGGCTTGGGTTGTTGCATAATCAACTCCGGGACGCCGCGGCCGAAAGCCCATTTGTCGGCCTGGCAGAGGCTGGTGCCTGTCTCGATGAGTGATATCTTCCCTCCGGGCCGTCCCATCCGCCATCCTTCTGGCGTTGTCTGCTCTGTCCGGGCAGACGCTAGGTCTACATCCTCGGTGAGGTGCAGGTTCATTTCCAAGACGGCGCCGCGGACGCCGCAGTAGATGGTGTCTGAGAGGTCCGACGCCTTGCTGAGACAGTAGACTCGGTCATATGCCGGACTCCCGATGTGAATCGTCGCATCCGGACGCCAGTAGTCCCGCCTCGACTGGTCGTGCAAGATACACGGCGTCCCGTTCCGGTAGTTGCACTCCGCGGACCGCCACTGCGATTGCGACGGCCAGTCCTGAGCTCGCACCTTGACCTCGTCGCGTTGTCCGGGGAATGGCCGACTGGTCGAGCATGGTAGGGCAGAGGTGTGGTGATATGCCTTTGGGTACCGGAAGTCGAAGAAGCGGATGTCCGGGGCCGTGTTGCTTCCTGCGACGAAACGCTCGGTGCCGTAGACGAGGAGGGAACTGCCTGCTTCGTATGGCTGGAAGCGATCGCGGTAGATGGCGTCGTGCCGTGATGGCGTGCGGATGTCCATGAGTCTGTACTGCGTTAACGACAAGTCATGTGTTAGAATCGTGTGAAACCTGCCTATAAGTGCCATCATCCCAAGCACTTAGTAGTAGACTCTCGTTTCCTCCACCTCTGACAGGCTCGATGGCGCGGACTGTCGTCTTCTCTCCGACCCGAATATCGGTGAGAGTGGCCGCCTCATCGAGAACGCGCAGATTGCTGGAAGCGTTAAAGAACTCGAGACCAGTTGGCGTCAATTTGCCCCAGCGCAGCGGCTCCCGGCTACCGCCCAACGCACACGCCATGACATCTTTGCCCATAAACTTGACGCCTCTTAGAAGAGACGCCTCATCCGCGGCACTTGTGTGTGAAAAGTCGTGATGTGTCATTGGGTTCGGGTCGGCCGTAAACAGGTCGTGGAGGGCCAAGAGGGAGCCCTTGCAGCTTGCGAGTAAATTCGACTCGGGCTGCCATTCAGTCCACGACACGGCCAACTGACCCGGAGACGTCCTCATCGGATCGGAAACGCAGTCCAGTTCATGTGCGTCGCTCAGCGTCAGATCTTGGAGGGATTTTGCGAAATCGTCATCGGCTGACAGGACCTGGATACCTCCGTTTGCTCTTCCCACGGCAACAACAGGAACACCATGGCGCTCCATGACCGAGACGGCCGTCACATCTCCAGTTCCGGCCTTGTAGCCGTGGGTCTTCCCCATGAGCTTGTGCCAGGTGTCCGGCCTTTTGCCGTCCTGCGGCTTCACGCGGATGATGAGGTTCTCGCCCACTCCCGCCGCGACCACCTCGTCCCCCAAGTTGGGCGCCAGCCTGGCATCCAGCACGGCGTGGAACGAGACCGACTGGGTCTGCGGCGCCCTATGCTGGAACCTCCCCCTTCCTGTTTGCTGCGGCTTCTTCTCGTGCAGCACGTTTATCCAAAAGCCGCGCTTGTCCCAGCACCGGTCTAGATAGGTGGCGCGATCTGCGACGGCGTCCCATTTAGGCGGGCTGCTGGCCGGCATGTGCAGCGAGGGGAAGCGAGTCTTGACAAAGGTGCGCCAGCCATCCTGCTGGACGAGAGCGTGAGTGCGTTTCGCCGAGGCGGCCAGGTGAGCGACGTCGCGGGCTGTGTCGAGATATTCGACGACGTCTAGGAGGAGATCATCTGGGAGGCTTCCCAAAGATGACCTGCCCATTTTGCGATTTGCTGTTTGTTGTTTTCGTATAGTTAGTTGTGGTATGAGAATTTCGTGATCCAAGAGTCTTGAATGGGACAACAGTTCTCTTGTCAATCTTCAAACAGGCAGCTAGAATCTCGTCGCCACCACGAAGTGGATCACCACTCAGTCACCAAGTATTCGTACAGTACCGAGCTCAGTAGTAGGGCTGCTTAGCGCCAGGCACACTCGGTCGCCGTTTGGGCTGGTTCAGCCTCGCGCAAAGGCGACCAGGTGAAGCGCATGACTGGTGACTTGTCGATGGCTCTGATGACTCACCTGAGTTGTCATCGTTGACTTTTCGTAGCTCTATCTACTCTACTTACTTACTAGTCGGGGCACATTAAATATCGGGGAGGCGAAGCATAAGTAAGCCAGCTGCCAAGTCATAGCGGGGCTTTGGGATAGTTGCATACTTACTCACCTTGCACTGGCTCAAACGGACAACGCTGAATGAGTAGATTGTGCTATAAAAACAAGACGTATTTTAGATGTGCTTTCCAAGAGGTCCGTCGATCTTTTAAAAGAAACTCCATTCTATTGGTGAAGGCGTGAGATGGTGGTCCATGTTTGCCTGTGCAAACGGCTTGCATGGTCCATCAACAACAACAAAGGACAAATTCTAATGATACAAAAAAATAAAATAAAAGGAGAGAACAATGCTAGAGGAGGAGAAACAAAATGAAAAACAAGAGGTAGTTATAGGAGACCCGAGATTAGGCAAAAAAGTCAGGAAACCAATCCGCTTCTGTCGTTCCTCCTCGCCTCCGCCATCTTTCTCTCTTGGGATCCCACTCCCACACCTTGTGGCCGGGATGGTCTTCAAACTCCCTCAGCTGGCTTTGGTCAAACATGATGTCGTTTCCGTTCGAGACTTCTTCACTCCTCTCTCCTTGAAAGAGGGCGGCCTCGTCTGGAGCTGAGCTGTCCGACGACCCTGAAGCAAGCGTTGTGCCTCCTGCCGAACCACTCTGCATCAAGGCTTCGAGCATGGGCGGCCAGCCACCGCCACCAGTCCACGCTCCGGGAGGTAGCTGCGGGCTAGTCTGGGTCGTCTTGCACGAGAGCAGTCTGTCTGGGCAGGCTGCACATAGAGTCCTCTGGCTAGTGCTTGCGGACCAATCCGGATCAAAGTCGGACGCGGCTGCGTCAGCGCTCGAGTCCCAGGTGCAACTGTCGCTACAGCATGTGTGTTCTCCATATGTGTCTCTCTCTAGGACGGTATTGGTACGATAGGCTGGCTGGGAGCCCGATTGTGGCTGGGACCAAAGAGGAGCAAGTGCCTCTACGGTCTCCAAGTTCATGAAGTGAATCCCGTGACTCGCAGCCATTGTCTGGATGTTTGAAAACTGGTGGGAGTCCCAAGAGGCAGATTCTTGTCCACTTATCCGGGGGATCGAAGGCTCTCGACATTGTTGAACATCGTTGTAGCCCTTGTCACCTACCAGTTCCTCATCATCTAGGATCAATGGATCAGACACAGATCCAAGGGGGTTTATCGTCGTGAATAACCATTCTTGAGCAAAGTCCATGTCTGGGTAATCCGAAAAGGAAGAGCTGAAAAGGATGAAGTCGCACTCCATGTTTGGAACTACCTTAAGGTGAGTCGTCTCTGGACTCTGATCGGAAACGGACCCCCTCCACCGGATCGCCATAAACTGGACATACGTAGAGAACCCCGGATCTAGGCCGTGGAGAAGTTGCGTCGCGACCTTATCCGAGACCAAGTTTTGTTTCGCGTCGAACCGTGCCTTGGCCCGGATAGAGGCTTTGGGCTGGCGGTGGAGGGTCGGGCGGCCATGTCCCCGGATGTTATTGTTTCCGGACAACGGCCATGATTCAGTCACTAAGATGACCGTCGATTCTTGCATTCCCGCGGCCTGTTGCACGATTCTCGATTTGTGAGAGGAGCTACTACTGCGGAGCTGGGGGCAGCAGGGCTGGCACTTACACGCTCGGGAAGAGAGGCGAGTTGATAGTATAGTCGCAGAAGGCATGAGAGGAGTAGGCGCAGTTAACCAAGGGGGACCAAACGAGTATGGACCTACCTCCACCAAGGTTGAGGCATCTTTATCCTTAAGCATTTTCCACGGGGTCGAGTTTTACTCTTGTGCGGCATCTTCCATTGCCGCCTCGGGTGTCAACGTGCGAGAATATCATGACATCAAGCCGATGATCACTCGAGTTCGGCAAAGCCAGAAACGCCGCTCAAAGCTGAGGCGAGGCTTACCGATGGGCGAGGGGTGCCACGTCACTGGAGTTTTGTAATTTACAAGCAGCCAGTTATCCCATGCATATACATGCAGCTCACCCCCCCACTCAGAACGCCGAGTTGCACTTCTCGACACCCTCACGGGTTGTATTTGTGTCGTCAATGGCGTGATTTCCAAATCAAACGGATTTCTCAACAAGACAATTGCATATGGCGGCCCAACGGAAGCATGACGCTGATGATGGCTGTATTTCTATCTGGCTTCGGCCCTTGAAATCTAGCATGAGATCGCAGACTGTCGCCTGCATACCGCCCTTCCCCGCCATGGGGCCGGTTTTGTAATTCATCTCTCCGCAGGACACTATGCATAGTGGTCGAGTCTACAGCGAATGGCTCATCCGAGGACCCGGTAATTCTGATAAGGCGGCGGGTTGCCTCGACTCCATCCGAGTCCGCCGTCTCGAGCCTCTGAAGGGTGAATTGTGCCTTGGGCCGGGACATAAAGATCAGAGGTCCAGATTCCGCCTGGATCTAGATAGGCGGCTGTGTTCTCTGGTTCATCTCCCTCTCTGGTAGGTTCGCTCGCGCAGGCAAGCGCAGGGCTGTAAGGCCAGCCGACAAATACTCGGCCGAAGTCTCGTTCCCAGTCGTGATAACTCTCCAACCCCCATCGCTCTCGGATCTCTCTCGCTTGTGCTGTCTCGTCTCTTCCTCCATCCCTCCCTGCCTCTCTCTTCCAACAATTTCTTCCACCTCACGCACTAAGGGATAAGAACTCGTTCCCGTTGCCCGGCTTCCAAGTCCGGCTCTTATCACCGGATGAGTGTATTCCAAGTGTTCCTGCCGACAACCATGTTACTTGGCCACTTGTTCCGCCATCATCCGGTTGAGCCTGGGCAAAGAACCTGTGACAATGAGGCGTAATCTCAATCCCGAGAGACGAGAACAAGACGCGGGTCAGGTCACGGGCTTATTCGACGAGTCTTTCATTGCAGCGCTGTCACTACGGTCAACTCGAAGTAGAAATGATCAAAAACGCCGAGAACGTCAGCACAGGGCCCAAGTCGAATCTCATATCCCTCGGCGAGAACCACAGCGACTTCATCGCAATCCCGGGATGGTAACGCTTCAGTCCTCACCTTTCATACACCCCCAGCGAGAGCCAAACAACTATTTTCCATCGTCAACTGTGCCTCTGGATCAAAGTAATCCGGAAACGTTGCGGCCCCGGGAAGTCGTCACGCGGGACCCCTTCAACGGCTTCCTGGGACCGAGCCTTTCAACACCAAGCCCTGGTGACTACCAACAACAATTTGCGAGATCGCACCCAGGTCAGATGATAACCTCTTCCGGCACCATTGCAAGTATGTCTCACCTAACTTCGCCGGCACTAGACATCCCGAGCAATCCATACACGGATCCGATCAACCTTGGCCAATACCAGCCAACTGCATCCTCAACCCCATCTAAATCCAGTGCCTTCAGCGTGACTGGTCCAGCCGGGCGGATATCATGCGACGTCAATATCCACTACCAACTCGAGTCCAGTTTCATTTCTTTTGAACTCGCCCACGAGATAGGATGCCCGATTCAAATAGGCAACCCCACCTGGAACAACCAGGCAATATTCACGTCGGAGGGCCTCGTTCAGCCAGAACTATGGGTCGAGGGGGTTACTATCGAGTCCCACTCACCTCACTTGCGGATCCCAGCTATGACAACGAACTTCAAGGTTTTGGGACATAGCTGGAAAGGCGCTCCGATTGTCTTGGGGAAGCCTGTTTTGGATCACATTCTCCTACTAAATGCTGCTATGCAGTAGCTTATACGTTAACACAACAACCCTACTACGTTCGCCCTACAGCTCGCCAACCAAGTTCCATCTATGTATAGAGCTGGTTCCTTGCGCCGGGCCCCGACAACCGAAGCCCACCAGGACTAAACGCAAAGCTCTCGTTTGTCCTTGCCATGGGTTTCTTTCTATCTCTTTTGGAAACACACCCACGTCCGTCCATTCAAAATTCGACGGCGACATTATCGAAACCTATTACTTTGACTTTCTCTGTTATGACATCTTTTACTTTCTTTATATACACGAACTCATTCTCCCTTTCGTCTTGCATTTGTGCATCAGACACAGCAGGCCTTGCCCAACGACAAGGATACAACAACAGACCAGGATGTTAGGCGGTCATTTCCTTTGTTCTCGTGGACGTAGATCGGGTTTGTAGGATTGGAACATTGCGAAATACGAGGATTTTGTGGACAGCGAAGCGAGCAAGCAGGGTTTCAGATTGTCATCAAGTTTCACTAGTATATGTTGCCCGTCGCTGTATATTTCTTTGCAATGAATGTATGTGCAAGAACCACTGCCCCAGTGACTCGTGAAGCCATATATGTATTGTATCTCCATGAAAGCTATCCATCATGCACCTGAGCACCAATAACCAACGCCCAAAACGCCCGACAACCCTTCCGCCCTGCTTCTGAAGACGACCCCTTCTATCAAAGATATCACAGTAAGAGATACAATGCTCGCACGCCCTTCTCGGCCGCTGCGATATGCCACGGCCGCACGTCTGACTCCTTGTCCACTATACCGCGTGCCCTGGCCAAGGTCCCCAAGCCTCTGAAGTAGCTCAGCATTTCTCGGAGAAGCGGTTCGTACGCCCGCGACGTAGCCTCGGTATGCACCAGGTTGACCTCCATGACGACTGGCGGATTCTCGATCTTGTTCCCGGTGCGCTTGATCAAATAGCCACTCACGAGTGCGGGACGCACCTCTAGCAGCGTAGTAGAGTTGCTGAGTCTGTGCCCAATGACGGCGCCCCATGTCTGGTCTGTGGCATCAATAAGGAAAGCGTCGGAATCCGCTTCTCCTGCGCTGTCTGCTCCCGGGGTGGCTGCTGCTGCGTTGGCATCACGCATCGGGGTTGCAGGAGTGTTGATCTGCTCTGGCGAGAGGATGTTTGCTTGAGGCGTCGAAACAGGGGTCGAGTAAAAGGCAGACGTTGCCGTGTGAGGTACTTTCACCACTGGCGGGACTAGTTGAAGTGAGGGATTGGTATCAACAGTCATCAAGATCATGGTTATGGACGCTTTGCTCTCCGTACGAGCCAAGTCGACCCAAAACTCCATCTCTGCCGAGTCCATTGGCCCAGACTTAGTGATGATGATTCGCCAATGTACTTTCCACGTCGATATCAGGTCGAGTGTGGACTCCCAGATTTCGTGGGCGACTTCATTCATTGAAGTCGACGTGGGCTTGCCCTTTCTACCAAGGCAATAAGACGCGCTCGCCTGTTGTTGTCCTCGATTATCCGTCCAGGCCGTCGTGACCCATCGTTGATCAATGCTTTGCGCGTACGCAACATGAATGCAGGAATTCTCGTGCATGAGAGATGCAGAAGGCGAATTCGTCAGCTTAAAATCAATTATTCGTGGTACCGGCTGCTCAAGCATGATGGCGGGGGCAGGCGTAGGGCCACCAAACTCGGGGCTCAGGAACAAGGTGCACCGATCGTACGTCTCCATGCATAGTTTTACCAGGTCCGCTGGAGGAGGAACCACCAGAGAGGTAGTTGAGGATAAGAAGTCGGAGGGGACGAGTTGTAGCACCAGCTCGTTCTGAGGCGACTCTCTCCGAGACACAAGCGTCTTTCTATACATGTCGAAACAGCGCTGGAAGGCAGTACATGCTTCGACAATCGAGCCCGGGTTGTCTGGCGAATACACAAAGTAGATGACAAGATTCTTCTCCTTGGCGGTCCACTCCGACAGAGAACTTCGTAAAGTCTCTATGCTCTCGATCAGCGCGGACCCATGCCCAGTGACGGTGGCATCGGGCGACGTGGAAATGCGATCGACTTCGTACGGGAGAATGCCGTTGCAAAGCTCTCCAGACAGCGCCATATTGCTGAAAGTGCCGAGCTTGAGAGACTCGTACACACTCTTAAGGCGGGAAAGAAATGTCCCGACATGATCCGCCATACCTGTCCACCCGGGAAAGACGCACAGGGCGTTGATGTGCTTACCACCCGGCGAGGGTGCCAGTCCTAAGCTTGCCCAGAACGTGACTGCGGATGGCAACACGGAGAGTTTTGCGTCGGACCTGCGAACTTCCAGATGAGGTCCGGGGATCTGATAGAGGTTGTTTGCGCGCATTTGCTCGGCGTTTGGATCCCTACCTGGGATTGGACGAGGTTGAAGCCGATTTGGTTGTCCCAAAAGTGGGACGTCCGGAACGTCCAGATACCCCCTTAATCGGATTGGCATTGCTCCTCCTAGGGCGGAAGGGATGATGTTTTGCAGAATCTGAAGCGAGTTGCGAGCAATAGTGAGCTCATGACCTTTGATCGTTCCTAAGGATGCCTTCGATTCGCTTTGTTGGTCGATTCCGATCTCAAGCGAACCAGTAGCAGCCTGTTCTGTGACGAGTTGCGCAATCTGAATAAGGTCCTCATCTTGGAGTCCCAGGTCCAAGGTAAGAGGCTCAGGGTCTGAGAAGAATCGATAAAGTGAGATCTCGGGAGGCTCTGGCTTGGACAACCTTGGGAGCTCTATCGCAAGCTGCTCCTCAGTACACTCATCGGGCGTATCCACCTCTTTCAGGGACGTGGTCTGGGAAATTGCATCATCGTCAAGAATGACTCGTTTGACGCTGGACTTGATTGGCGAAACTGCAACCCCTGATATTGAGCTTGAGTCGTCACCATCCGATTCATCGTCACTGTCATCAAGACCCAAGGCGCTACTGTCAAGCCGTGTTGGACTGGGGTGTGACGTCGGCGGTTCGATACCAGCAAAAGTTTTCATCAGAGAACCACGAGAAAGGGGTACCTCCTTCAGCTTCTGGTTGACTTTTCCATGTCGTTCCAGATATTCCTGTTCTGGGGGGATTCCAGGGTCGCGCTTCAACTTGCTTGTACCGCGGTCCGTCGTAAAATCATAAGTTCCACCTTGCTCATACTTCTTGTTAATCATAGGTAGCTTGGGGTCAAAGTCAACTTTCTGGAAGATGCTGCTCCTCCGAGGACCTAGCGAGGGGACGTTTTGATCGTCTTTCGAACCCATCAAAGAAGCTCGAACCCGCTTGAAGACTGTGTCCCGGTCAAAAGGACTTGATTCTCTCTTGGCGGAGCCTGACCTCTCAGTTCTACTGCGCTGACCGAGCTCATCGTTTAGAGAACTTCGAGCATGCTTCAACTCGGGCTTAGCAAAAATGGCATCGTCGACTTCGGGTTTCGACCTTCGCGTAAGCTCTTCGTCAACCTTTGGCGGTTCTGAGTCAATATGGGAGACCAAAAGTGCTGTCTGTAAAGGCGGAGGTGGGAGATCGGTTTCAAGGTCTCCCATTTCGAGGTCCAAGTCAGCATTGCCGGGCTGATCGAAAAAATTGAAATCGTCCTCGGTGATATCATGGTCATCATACATGTCTCCACCCATTTCGCCAAACATATTATCGTTGTCGCCGAGCATGTTGTCATCGCTTCGATCTCGTTTCGGCTCAGTCGTAACATCCCACCCGTCATTGAATCCGTCGCCTGTTGGATTAGCCGTGGGCATGACGGTGTCTATATCGGCAATCGCAGCGGTTGGCGGCGGATTGCCAGGACTCGAAATAGTACCATCGAGGGAAGGTGTCACACCCAGATGTTGTTGGATGGCATCGGGGGGGGTTGGATACATAACACCAGCCGCGACCGCGCCTGACCGCTGGAGGGCTAGAGGCGACTGTCCATTGGGTTTCTGGGCTTGGAGCTCATTGCCGTTCATGTCTTTGGGAATAGCGGGGACCCTCTCAGCTCTTCGTTTTGCAAGTTTCTCGTCCCTTTCTGGAGCAGCATTGAACCAGCCACGAGCATTTCCCAGAGGATCGTGGCATTCCTCGTGGCCACTTAGCATGTTGTCCCCTACCCGGCAAGTGGTCGAGATCTCGACTGGCCTTTTTCTGAAGCAAAGAGAACCCGGCCACGGAACGGTGGCTTGTGATCGCTTTACTTCATTGTCCGCGTCTTGAGGAGAGCGTCTCGACACCATAAGATTAACCCAGGATAGAGTTCTATATGAGGAAGAGTCGAGTCCAGTGAGCTGGAGAGCCTTGAGACATTTCTGTTTCCAGACTGAATCTTGCGAATCCGGAATGCCCCTGAAGCTCAATGCTTGAGTGTTGGGCGTTTGGGCCAAACCAGTGTCAGGTGCTGTAACGTTTTCTCCATTTGAAGAGCCTTGCTTAGCTGCGAAAACCCCAAAAGGTGCTGCAAGAATAGGACGGTTCGGGGGCATCAGATTTGCAGCCACCACATCCTCCAAGGATGAAAGACTCTTGCAGTGGGAAAAGTACAGACTTATGATAAGTGCTCCAGTGGTTGTCAAATAAGTCCTGAACGTACCAAGTATTGGATCGTTTTTGGCCGAGTACTCGTCGGGATCCTGGTAGCTTGATGATGCTGGTGGGATTAATACCGTACGGTAATTAAGGGGAATAGCCATCGCCTCGCTACAGAACGCGAATGATACTACTGAGAGTACTGCGGCAATGAAGTGTTCATAAATGGTCTTGAGGGCTGCCTGCCCCATCTTTGGGTCATTGGTCGATGAAGTTGCCGCCCGAGCATCTCCATCCTGTGACGTCGCCAGAGATGTCTGCGAAGGCGACGTGAAGCTGCGCTGAGACGATTCCATGACGGGGCCGGCCGAGGTCGAACTTTTCGGGGTATTTAGGGTTCCATTTCCTGTACTGCGGCTCTTCTGCAGGGTAGTAGGATCGAAGGTCCCCTCCTCTCCCATCGCCAGATTGTGTCCGCAAGCCTCGAGGGTAGCGTCGGGGAGGCGGTTGACGGTATCGTTCGCTTCATCTTTGCTGTTTATTTGGAAGGCCCATATCCCTCGTCGGTTTGCATCGTAGGATACGATGTGTCCCTGATCTCGCAAAGCACCTTCAATCTCAAGAGCGGCCAAGTGGAAGCTCTGCGACTGGTCCGAGGTCGGCTCATAAACTCGGAAGGCGATGGACGCGACATTATTCTGCACAAGCGCACTGGTTAGTTACAGCACAGTGCTTATAAGCAGGAAAGGATTACGAACAACCAAGAGAGTATTAGTTTCGTATTCGCCGGTCTCCATTTCGGCAACCTATTCTCTGGCCTAGAAGTCGTAGCCGTAGAATGCAGCTCGAGGTACTGCGAGGTACCACGGCCAGTCGCAAGCCTTTAACCTTGATATTCTCGTCACCTCGGCGCTCGAATTGTATCTCCTGGAGAGCCTGTAGCTCTAGGTCAAGGTAGCGGCCCCCTCGGTATTGTTGGAAGCGGTGCTGTCGTGAGAGTCGCCGACTTGCCGGACTCCATCTCCACGAGCCGGAGTGCTGAGCCGAGTAGCTCGGGGATGACACCACGGAGAGGCTACAGCTGGCAGTCGATCGGTCGCGAAAGGGGGATAGGTTCGATAGGGTTCGGATGGAATAGGGGCACCTGTGTCTGCGACGGTGCGACGGCGCGACGGTGCAACGCTGGTCGGCGTGTAGTAAATGCAGTGATGAACAACTGTTGGTTGGGGCGGCGTTGTCGCGGAAGACGGAAATTCGGTCGAGGTCGTCGCGCGGAGGAGGCAGGGTTCATCTAGGAATAGTCGGGGGGGGCATGGGGGTACACTTTAGGGGACTCCAGGGGATATGAAAGGGAGCCGGGGCCGTTTTAGGGGCCGGGCAATGCTCCGAGCACTGAAGTTGCAGCTGTGACGCGGGCAAACACTCCAAATTCGAGGTTCCGAAGAGAGCAGATCTCGGCAGGCTGGATCTGCACAGCAATAATGAATGTCTGTGTTCATAGTACGTGCTCTTTCTCCGTATCGTATCGAAACTTAAGCCGGTCTCCGTGGGCATGGCGGTGTGCTTAGTGTTTGTGTCTTCGAGCCCAGCTGGAGGCTTCCATTCCATGAGCCAATCCGCGAAACTGGGATTGTGATGGCTCCACAGGTCTCGGTCAGCCCCGTCAATCTAATGCTCCAGCGGGGTCGCCTTCACCGAGCCACCGAACCCACCGAGGCCGGGCGGGGCCTACCTTTTTCTTTCACCTTGATTTTTTTTCTGCCGGCTCAGACGAGGCCTTGCGACAACTCCCACCACAGCGCAAATCTTCCAAGGCAAGTCTTCGTAAGCGGCCTGCCTCGCTATTCCGCCACCATGAAGCTCTCCAATCCGGGAACCGTTCCCGTCTACACAATCTCCGGTGCATCCTCCGCCCGGCCGCTCCCCGACTGGCTCGCCCGCCGCCGGAAGCGCAGCTTGAAGGACGATGCCGAGTACCAGAACCGAGTCGAGCTCCTCCAGGACTTCGAATTCGAGGAGGCCAGCAACTGCATCCGTATCAGCGAGGACGGTGACTGGATTATGAGCACCGGCACCTATAAGCCGCAGATCCACGTCCACAACCTCCCTCAGTTGTCTCTGTCCTTCGCCCGCCACACCAACGCTCTCAACCACTCCTTCGTCCTCCTCTCCTCCGACTACTCCAAATCGCTCCACCTCCAGACGGATCGGAGACTCGAGTTCCACACTCCCATGGGTTGCCATTACGAAGTACGCCTTCCTAGATATGGTCGCGACTTGATCTACGACCGCCAGTCGACCGAAGCTCTTATTCCTGCAGTCGGCCTAGATGGCGACGGCAAGGGTGAAGTCTTTCGGTTGAACCTCGAACTTGGACGCTTCATGAAGTCCTATCAGGTTTCAGTTGGCGGAGATGATGAGACGACAGGAGGTGGGCTCCAAGGTGGTATTGGGGTTGGCAGCGTGAATGTCGCCACCGTTGCAGAAAACACTCACAACTTGCTCGCTTTCGGAACCTCAATAGGCACTGTCGAATTCTGGGATCCGCGATCCAAATCCCGAGTGGCACTTCTCGGTGGTCATGAGGGCGAAGTTACGGCACTCGATTTCAGCCCCTCGGGCCTGTCCCTAATCACTGGCTCCTCCACGGGCATGATGCAAATTTTCGACATGCGACGACCGGTTCCGCTGTTGAAGAAGGATCAAGGATACGGGTTCCCTATTCAAAAGCTCATTCACATGACCACGGCTTCTCAAGAGAAGAAGATCCTGTCGGCCGACAAGCGTATCATCAAGGTCTGGGATGAGTCCAACGGAGATCCATGGACCTCGGTGGAGCCCATCGTCGACATCAACGATGTGGCATGGTGCAAGGATACGGGCATGGTCCTGACGGCCAACGAAGGAAAGCAGCAGCACGCCTTTTTCATCCCTCAGCTTGGTCCAGCGCCCAAATGGTGTTCTTTCCTGGATAACATGGTCGAAGAGATGGCGGAAGAGGTCCACACCGAAACCTACGACAACTACAAGTTCTTGACCCTTCCCGAACTGAAGCAACTCACCTTGTCTCATCTTATTGGCAAGAGCAACCTGCTCAGGCCCTACATGCACGGATACTTTGTGGCATCCAAGCTGTACGAGCAGGCTAGATTGATTGCCAACCCTTACGTCTGGGAGGAAGAGAGAACGAAGCGTATCAAGGAGAAGGTTGAAAAGGAGCGCTCGAGCAGAATCAGAGGCAACAAGAAGGTCAAGGTCAACCAGAGGCTGGTCGACAAGCTCCTCAAGAAACAGGAGAACAGGGAGGAGGTCAATACCAAGGCCGGAGTTCTCGGCGATGACCGATTCAGCAAGCTCTTCGAAGACGCAGCCTACACGGTCGACGAAACCACTGGAGAATTCCGAGCGCTCAACCCCAGCACTATGGTGGATCAAGCAGTTGACCCGAAGGCTCCTACCCGTTACCAGGGCAAGGATTCTGACGACGATTCCAGTGCTGATGGCATGAGCGAGGACGAGATTGCGCCGCCAAAGAAGACCGAGGACGACGTTGTGATGAAGGTGTCATCAGCCAGCAAAGGTGGTCGCGCAGTCAGGGACACGACATTGGGATCGAGGCAGCAGAAGTCAGGCCGCTTGAACAAAGCACGCGGCGAAATCGTAGGCGAGCGGCAAGTCACATTCGTACCAGAGTCGAGGAAGAAGCAAGCGCAGCAAGAAGAGGAGGCCCCCCCGGCTCCTCGGGAGAGGAGGGACAAAGGCCGCCGAAGCGCCAGCTCCAACACCTTCAGACGGATGTAAAGAGCGAAAAAAAGTGGGCGTTTGGGGTTCTTTCGGTGGTAAAAAGACGCATTTTATACGCTCGGTCGTTGGAAATAAGATGAAAAGTGCATACATGGCGATTACTTATACATAATGATACCCGGATCCTGTCCGCTTCAAGACCACCAACTCCCTTGCCTTACGATCAAGACGCACAAGAAGACCCTAATCCAGCCTCACCACGAGCAGGACTCGGCTGAGTGCTAACAACAGGTATCTCACTACCTGCCCCATTTCCGATCCTTTCTCTTTGCCTGTACTTGGGCTAGTCCCTTTTCGAGATCCTCGGGGCGTAGTCGTGGAGTTGGCGGCACGTCGTCCAGCCGTGTCCGGCCTTTGCGAGACGACGGTGGGCCGCCCTTGACCGAGGATGGGAATTCCGAGCGCCGGGGGGTGAGGGCATTGATAACTTTGCGGGTGGACTTCCTGAGAGCTTCCTTAACTTTCCACTCACGTTTCTTTGCGAGGAAGAAGAGAATGGTCGTGGAAACTGGTAGAGGGTTAGCTCATGACAAGACGGCGGTAGGTAAAGTAAAGAGCCACACATACCACCAACGACCAGTACAAAAACAACGACGACAATGATGGCGATCATGCCTCCCTCAGAAATGGAGACTGAGTTGCCCGAGCTGTCTCCCGCGGCACCTGCATCGCTACCATCCTGGTCTGCGGAGTCGCTGCCGTATGGCTTCTCTGAGGCCAGAGGGAATGAGTTGGTTGTTGACGCCATGATGGATACTGTGACGGCGTCTTTGACTTGAGGCTGATGTGTGAGAGCTGAGACTGGTGATGAGGCTGTAAGCCTATGAGAGGACTGAACGAAACGGTTCACAGAACCGGGGAAATCGAAGATGAGAGAGCCACCATGTAATAGACACAGACTTTCGTAAATCCGGCCACATGAGGACAACGGCTTGTATTTACATGTTTGTATCCCCCACATCCATCCATACACTCGTCGCCCACTGGTACCTGGTAGCGGTGACTGTGACTTCAGTCTACCAGGATCGGTAGTGACGCTGCACGCCGCAGTCAGTTCCAACCCGCATGATGAAGCATGATTGGGTCACCATCACAAGGCCCAGGCTCAAGTGCAACGGAGGAAACCGCAAAATCGTCGGCTTTGTCGAGGCACGCCGCGATGATTGGCGAGCGTCGTCCTCGAAGCGCTGAGCACCGACGCCGTCGCCAGGAACGCAGCGAATGAGACGCCTTCAGAGCGTGCCGTACTACCCCCTGCAGCTGGGCGACCGGGGCTCATCACGCGCCAGAGAGCCCATCAACGATGTTCCGAGCAGAGGCCCGCTGTGTGACGGATGCAGGGACAACCGTTGGGTTATCGCAAGCGGTACAGGGTTCTCGGGGCTGGGATTGGCCCTGTGGCGCTTCAACAGAGGAAACGCTACGCTGCGTGATGGCTGGTGATGGTGACGGCGTTGGAGGTGCGTTTCATCGGTCCCCGCTTTTCAAGCCTATTCACATCCCACATCTTTGTCCCGAAGCGCCGGCACCCAAATTTAGATTCGCGATGCATCCAGTCGTCACGGTATTGGTAGGAGGAGAAGCTATATCGAAGATGGCCTATCGTCGGAAGGGGCTATATTCGGGCTGCAATATACTCAGGAGAGGCACAATTCTTGCTGCAGTCACACTCGAAACTTGGCGATAGCCGCTGCTTCTGTTGTCGCCACGATGTTACCTGCTCCTTTATCTGGCATGTGCTCTGGTGTGTGACAACTGAGCAAGCGGTTGACCGCTCGGGGCCCGAACGTCGCACGTCCAGCCCAAGAGAGTATTGGACGAGCGGCCGCTCACGATGCCGACGAGGTTCAGTCCAGTGATTTCGTTTGTTCAGGAAAAATGGTCCTCGCAGAATCTGCTTCTCATTTTCGACCCGGCGCCTCGTAGGCGGAAGTCCCGCCTAAACAGAACTGATGGGATGGTCGCGGTTGTGACAGGAGCCATTTCAGGTGGCTCGAGAGGGCGAAAGTGCTCAACGAATATCTAGTCTGCATAACTTCCATTCTAAGCCTTCTTATGGAACCAATATCAGTAAGGGTGGTGGTCCCCAGTAGTAGGATATCACCACAGCGGCATTGGGCCAGCTAAATGTCCTGCAGCGTAAATCCGCGCACGAGTCGATTACAACAGCACCTTCGAGGGTTCACCAACCTAGACCTTACTTAGGTAAGGTGGTACAGAATGTCCCAGGTTTGAGTAGTACTGTAGCCTCCCTTAAGTTGGTACTTACTACTTAGACAAACTGAGTGCTTTACTAGTAGGTCTGTTGCTATGACAGCACCTTCCTACCCGCACCGGTCACTCTCGTGCCTTCCCTAATTGATCACCATACCGTCAATGAGTAGAAGCAGCCGTTCTTGCTGCCTTCCCTGCTACTTGCGACCAGATATCCACGAGCGGGGTCTTTGTCTAGGAATCAGGCACCAGCTGCAGCCTTTGTAGAACAAATTCTGTGATCAATCCTCACCCAGCCACGATCTCTGTTTTTGACAGTGACGGCCACCTCCGCGAGCAGTTTGGCAAATCCAAAGTCTTCTTTCTTGTGCTGGCGCTTACCAGGCTCTGTGTCTCAGTGAGAACCCCGACATGGCGGCGCTGCGAGAACCCATGCTTGTAACTTCTTCGTCCAGGGCCAGCAGTTTGGCTTCATTCGACCACGTCACTGATGAAAGAGACTTCGATCGACTGTCTTCGGTGATTCCTGACCCATACCCAGCTAATTATTCTGCCGTTCCCAATCAGCTTTCCAAGAAGTTCTCTGTACACAAGGAGGAAGTCTCTGAGTTGATCCTTTCGAAAGGTTTCAGTTGGTCAGCCAAAGAGCCTCCTCGTCCTGGTCAGTTCTCCCGACCACCCAATCAGCTCGCTCAGGCCGCTGCACCTATTCCCTATTCTCGCCAAGTCCCCGTTATGCCCCAGGGCATTTCATCGAGCCTACCCATTCAAAGCAACAAATATCGAGTCTCTGGTGTTGCTGCTCCTCTGGATTTTCCAGAGCTAGGCTTGCTCGGGAATGGTTCCCCCGAAGACCGTTCGACCCGAGGACCTGCAAGTAGCCCAGACCCTCTGACGAACAACGACAACAACGAGAGTCCAATTTCGCGAAAGGCTGGCAATGACAATGGCTCCTTGCAACCACTGTCGCACTCTTATTGCGGCCCTTCCACCCTTGAGAATGGCAAAAGCAACTGTTCCTCCGATGGCAAGTCAGCGTCAGCCGAGAGGGACGTCCTAGCAGGGCCAAGTCGCCAGCCAACCTCCTCCCAGGATATTGGCCTAGTACCTCGACTTCCTACCACTAGTCGTCCAAGGGACTTAACCGAGTTGGAAATGTCTGCTCCAGGATCTATTCCTCGTGATAGTAGGTTGCCAAAACCACGACATGGTGCGATTCTGTCTAACAATTTTGAGTAGAACACCGTCTGGACGATCTAAAACTATCCTTGCTACACGGGCCGCATTTGCGTCAACCTCACCAAGACGACCAGTCCTCCGGTGTTTGTGGCGACTTAGAAAGACCGGCTGCTCAAACCCCGAGATCTTCTCATCGTCGACCCCGTGATATTAAGGAGCGGATGCCTAGTCGCCCGGTTCGGACTCCTCGCCAACAAGGGGAAGTGCCCAACCACCGGCGATCCCAATCGAGGACCAGCAACAAGTCCAAAAAACGGGGGAGTGCCCAAAGACACCGAAACCGTGTGGGTTCTGAACGTAAGAAAGAGGTCATGCACCATGTGGCACAATCCTGGAATGAGTGCATGCGAATTTCCGAAGAGGAGCGACAGGAGGCGACCTGGGAAATTGAAAGACTTCAAAAAGAAATCAGTCAGCAGGGCGAGCAGCTGAATAAGTCATTTGGTCTCTTGTCTGAAAAAGAAAATGAGATCAAAAACGCTCAGGAACGTTGCCGAGAGTTAGAACGCCAAGAACACAAAGTTGCGGACGACAACAAGCAACTGAATTGTGAGATTCGATCCTTGAAAGAGCAGCTAGACGAGTCCGAAAAGCATGGAGTCGACCTCAAAGCCATGTCCTGCGCCTATCGAGCGAAGTTGAACGAAGCGATTGAGGAGCAACAAGCTCTTTTTACGCGTTCCCGGATATTCTACAAGCAAGCCAAAGTAGAGCTTGAGAAAGAGAAGAGCAGCCGTGTCAGGGATTCAGAGGCAATCAATAAAGCTATTGAAGCTGGTCGCAAGAAACGTGAAGAGCTGAAAACCTGTCTTGAAGAACTTCGAACACAGACAGAGCAAGAGAGTCACAAGAGTACGTGTCCGATCCTAGCACCTCGATTGCATATTTCTGCTAATTTGCATCTCAGAGGATCAACTTGTATCAGAATTAGAGACCAAGGTGAAGCAACAGGAGGCAGAGCTCAGCCGTGAGCGAGATTCAGCAACTGAGCTACGTCAGAGGGCTGAAGAACAAGAGAAGGTTCAGGAAACGGTTGCAAGGGTTGAGTCCCACGTACAGACCTTGCTCGAAAAGAGTGACAAGTCAGATACATGTGATCAGGACCAAGCAGAAGCCACCAGTCAGCTTTCTTCAAAGTGAGTTTCCGTCGACAACTTCCTACAGGAGCTGACTTTTGAATAGGCTTGACCTCATTTTGAAGCATCTGAAGTCATCTGCAAACAGCGTAGTAACTTATGGGGTTATTGAACCAATGCTTGATCGACTGGAACGGAAGGTCATTTCCAGGTATGAGGGCTATGTCCCTTTAGAGGAGAGCCATGGCTAACATGTCTTCCAGAATCTTACCTGCCGTCCTAACTGTCATCTCCGGGCAAACCCAGGCAGGAGAGTCCTCCACAAAGTCGAGGGACAACATCTTAGCCCGGCTCGAGCAGATTGAGAGGGGCGTGGTGCACGGAAACGAGAGACGGTCTCAATACGAAGAGAGTGATGAAATCACTAGTCAAGAGATCCTTGAACTTCTCGTTCAAATTGATACTCAGACAGTCAACGCCGAGAAGACATCTGAGTTGACGGAGCGTCACTTCGTTGATTGGACTGAGAGTGAGGCTACTCTGCGAGAAGACTTCGAAACCTCTCTCCGGGATCAAATCACCAAGCAGCTCAAAGATCGGGAATCTATTATCAATGTTTCAGAGCAGAACTTACAATTATTAGTCGAGGATTACAGGACCAAGATCGACGCGATGAAGGAACTCATCCTGCAGAGCGACGATGAGGCCAAGAAGCAATTACAAGAGACCATCAACACAATTCGACACACTCTTGAGAGTGGATTCAAAGAGGAAAGCGCCAGATCTGAACGAGAACTTTCTCAGTCAGAGAGCATCCGTACTGCACTGGAGACTCATATCGAGGAAGTCAAAAGAAGCTTGAGAGTATCGTCACCAGACGATGCTGACTCCGGAGCGCTCCGCGATGAATTGTATGAGGAGCAGAAAACCGTTATGGAACTCCGAAAAAAGCTTGCGCAGTTGGGTCATGAAGCAAAGACAAGCAAATATCTCCACGAGAGGTGGCAGCAGGACATCAAGGCCATTGGCGTGATGAGAGAACAACTGAAGGGCATGAGTGAGCGAGTGCCCAAAGTGCAGAGTCTAGAAGCAAAGTTCCAAAACATGGCTCAGATCAACCAGATCTTGGACTCTACCGCCAGCTACCTGATAAAAGAGCGCTCCTGGGTCAACCAGCAGCTCGGCGTTAAAGCAAAGTCGGAGGAGCCAGATATTGGTGTCGAAGAGCAGCGACAAGATTCCCAGGCGGAAAACGTGGAAACGAGGGGGGGACTCGTTGTCGCATCCAAGTCCCAGTTGACGATCACGAATTCTCGAGGTTCGGCTATCTTGCGGGAACATTCCACAGGTACTTCTTCCCAGGATGAAAGTATGAGCCGCAAAGTAGTCGTCAACAGTCCGGGGAGAGACACTAACGCACCTGCCCCGCCACCATCTATTGAGCAAGAGCAGCTCCGTCGACGAGAAGCAGTCATACCACGATCAATCCTAAGGCCATCGACATCTTCATCGCAAGATACGACGCAAGAGGCTCTAGTCACTAGAAATCCACCGAATCAAAGCCAATACAGTAGGCCAGTTATAGGAAAGGTCAGTGAAGCTACTACAAAGATTGTTGACCAAATTCGATCTGCGCTTGTTAAGGTAAAGCCGAGGCAAAATGGCTGGACACTGCCGACAGTAGACGACTTCGAGAGAAACAACAAGCCTGTTCAAGACCAAGCAGGCGTCGTGGAGAGGAAGCGATCATTAGCCGCAACTGAACAAGTCGAGGGCCCAGTCGCCAGAAAGGTGAAAACAGAAAGTGGGTCATCTCAGACCGAGGAAGCGTTGGAAGAACACAAGCCATGTCCAGTGGTAGCAAAGAAGCGGCCTGTTCTCAGAACGTATTCGTGCAAGCCAATCCTCGAAGACTGAAGTGTTGGAAGCTCAGGCAGCAGGTTCATAGGACCAAGAAGCAGACGTCAGGCTTTATCCCATGGAAACACAGGTTGTCGTGGTTTACCCGGATCTTCAGATCAAGGCGTTGTCCTGTCGCAACTACATGGGCGCAGGGAATTTGGAAGTGATGTATTTGGGAGAGGGATCGATAATTTGCTTGACTAATGCGTGTCTATTTCACAGTTTTATTAGTTGACAGTCCACCTGAAACTTGCTATGCATTTTTGCGCGAATCCGACCGGATGATTCAGAGTTTGCAATCAGATCATGAGGGTGTATTGTGTGTTGTTGTACATGTACATTCGCATCGCGCATCGCGCAGAGGTCCCAAGCCGAAACTCCAACAATGCTCTTCGGGTAGTGTTACAAGGGTGAATATCGCCGTGAAGGTACGAGCTCCTGTGATCTATCCATGTATCCATCCCAGCCAGGTTTTCTTGATAGTTCGAATCGTCATCATGCCAAGATGGGCAAGTCTCATTTCGTCCTCTTTTTAGTTTCCAAGAACAATACCTTCTTGCGCACTGCAACGGATCAAGTCAGTAAGTGGTCGAATATATAGGAGTTCGAGTGGTTCAAGTCGTACCAATTGGGTCGTACTTCATCATGCCCATCATGGGGGAGGTTCTAGGGCGCTTGAAAGTGTAGAAGAAGCCCGTCATTGCCATGGAGATGAGGCGCACATGGATCAGACGAGCTTTAGCTGTAGGACACAATTTGGGTTAGCCGATGATGCGCAGGCAGTATAGCAGTAGACAGGGGGCCATCTTACCCTTTTTAGCCATGTTGGGCAATGTATCGATCTCGGGTCTCTGGCTTGAGTCGCGAGATGATGTATGTGGTGTTGCGTGGGAAATTTACGGGTGTGAGGTTGCCGGTATTTCGGAGAAACGTAGTCCCGGGCTGTTGAGCCAGGTCTGTCTTTGAAACGGAGCTCAACCCTGCGAGACTTGATTGGCCAATAGAAAGACAGGTAGTAAGCAGCGAGACAGGAGCTTTATCGAATGAGGATCTACGCAAGGGAGCTACTCCCAAATGCCCAACAAGCAAGTGCAAGCCAGCCAGTAGACAATGTTTCCCGTGTTTCGGTTCGCGGGTCTAACCTCCGCAACTAGTCAATAGTAGGTCCCGGCATTTCCCATTCCCGGGCCTGCATCGGAGGCGCACGGCGGTGACCTACGCCGCGCCGCACCGCAATAGCACGAAGCCCTTGCCCGCGGGAAGCGATATAAAGATTGCGCCGGCGCCTTCTATCGCTCTACTCCCACCGATGGTCCTCCGATTTACTGCCCGATGTGATGAAGGGCGTGACCACTGGCGGGCAGCGACGCGCCACGTTCCCAATTCCTCCACACCTACTATAGTGCCGCTCAGCGCCGGAACCCGTCATGTTTTTGTCATCCTCTCTTTGTCTCCGCACCTCTTGTTGTTATCTGTCTGAGTCATAGCAGGCAAGTCGCAGGGCAGTTAGTGGTGATCGACTCTCCATATACCGTTGCTGCTACATATAATTGCCCGGCTGGCGTGGAAATTGCTTCGTTCGGACAGACTACGCTGCACTACTACGGACAGTATTTCGTAGTCCAGACGCCAACCCCAACCAATCCCCACAGCCGCAGGTTGAATTGATATCGGCAAGTTTCCCCGTGGGAAAATTCCGTCCTGGCTCATAAAATCTCTCTCTCATCTCCCTCCCTTTTCTATCTGTCAATTATACATGCCAGAGACCGGATGAGGTTCTTTTAAGTTTCGATTCCCTCCCCAGCAACTCTAAGCCGCAGCGGAGAGGGAAAGGACCATACCATCGCTTAACCCGCGTCTTAACCCGCACCAATCTCGTTGACTCGCTTCGCCTTACTTGCGGACATCAAGCCAACGACTAGCACGAAGATGTTGGCAAGCGGTAGCCATACCCCCGCCCTCGGCCAGGCGGCGCGAGGCCAACTGCCGTCGAGATACTCAGTCGCAGGGGCATTGCCGGTGGGCAAGTCCATTTACAGCCGGCGATGGACGAGGAACCCGTGCCCCGCCAGAGCAGTTAGACCTGCTACTAGCACAGGTACGTTCAGAAAGACATTTGTTTAAACCCTCTCCAGAAAAAAAGAGAGGAAAAAAGGAAGGGAAAAAAAAGAGACAGATAAAGAGAGAGAGCATGTGACTCTTTTAATCTAGTAGCGGTGGTCTAGGAGACGATGGAATACCGTTTCACGTCCCCTCCACCACCAACACCAACACCACCACCAACAGCTTGGCTGCGATACGACGCTCTCCATCTGTATGCCCGGGCCGGTCCCGAGACGGCGGGCGGCGGGACTCGGGAGGCGCGAGCGAGAGAGCGCTAAAGACCTTCACCCAGAGGGAGTCGAGCCCGAGATACAGTCGCACTGCGTCGGCGCGCCGAAAGATGGTCGAATGCTCCCCGCAAAGGCTGAGGTGTCGATTGGATCTCTCTGCACTTCTGCACGCTGCAACGGACCTGCACATGGCCCATCTTCTACCTATCTCGGCACCTAGCCTGCGCTTGTTAGCCTCCCATCCCCATGTCTTCCTTCTGCCCCATTCCCATTGCCCTTCCCCTTTCGCCCTTCCCCTTCAGCCGCCATCTTCCCTCACTCGCCCGAAGTTTTGGGTATCCGCGGGCGCATCGTCCCGTCGAAAGCCGGACACCGGAGCAGCAAATGTCTCTGGGGTTTACTAAAATCAACCCATTTCACACCCACGCCCTCTCGCACTGTCCCCCTCCTCCCCGGTGCACTGACTGGCGACTATTAGAGGGAGCAATGACAAGCATATTTCCATTCCTCATACCTCACCGTCATCATCATGAACTTGCCCCTGCACGTCACATCCTGGGCCTCTTTTCCGGGGATCCGGACCCCGGGGCATCGCCTGTTGTTTCGTTCCCCCGTGTCCCACGTCCCATGCCCCATGTCTCTCTGTCCGTCCCTCCATCACACGCATCCCACATCCCACATCTCACACCCATGTTCCCCCATGCCATACCCACACGGCGAAGTCTTGCTCCGCGGTGACGACCCTGCACCCCGGCCAACGTCCCCTAAACTGAGGCGATTGGGGGGATGGGGGATGGGGGACGGGGGACGGGGGACGGGGCATGGGGAACAGGAAATGAGGCCTCTAAGTGCGTGGTCGATGCGCAACTGACTGCGCCTTTTGAGTCGGAGCACATCGTCACGCCTCGTCTTCTCACCCTCTCATCGTGTCAGGCGGTCGCGACCAAAATGCGCTGATTTATGTCCTCTGCAGCCCACCCGGGTCCCCATCCGACCTGCGGGCTGTAACGCCGGGTCTGGGAATTTCTTTGCCTGGAAGGAGGCTGTCGCGCTTCTACTACATAGTCGACTGTGTTCCCCCTTTCTTCTTACTCTCTTGCTCCTTCTCCTCTCCTCTTATGCTCTTGCTTTTTATCCTTCAAGTCTTGTCGTATAAGCCACCAGTCGAGTAAGCAAGTCGCTTCCATCAAGTGTGTTTTCCCTCCCGCCTCGTTTTCATTCTTTATTCCGCATCTATGCCCCACGCCTCTAGTCCATCTCCCGCCTCTGTTATCTCCGACTCTGGCTATATCTCTTCGCGCATCCTCTGTGACTCTCTCTTCCTCTCTCTTTCTCCTTTCCGCCCTATTTTCTCCATGTGTGTCCGGTAAACTCGGAGCTATCCTGGTCATCCGAGTCTAGTTTCGTGTACAGTGCTGGTCGATTTCGTTGCTGACTCGCTCGAACTCGTCGTTCGCCCTGCGCTCTAGGTACCCGCCGTACATTTCTTACCGCCGCCACTGCTACCCCGCGACCCTGCCTATTCGCACCCGCGTCGTCGGCTGCTACCCCGCCAAAAACTTCTGCTCTCCCCTTGCAACCCCGCCATCGGAGCTTCTCGCAAACCGCCACCATGACTCGATTGACCGTCGACAACATCAACCAGAACGTCGTCGCGGCCAAGTACGCCGTCCGCGGCGAGCTTGCTGTCAAGTCCGAGGAGTACCGCGCCAAGATCGCCGCGGGCGACGCCGACGACCTGCCCTTCAAGCACGTCATCTCCGCCAACATCGGCAACCCTCAGCAGCTCGACCAGAAGCCCATCACCTTCTTCCGCCAGGTCGCCAGTCTGCTCGAGAACCCCCAGCTTCTCGACAAGGAGGACGTCCTCGTCAAGCATCTCGGCTACAACACCGACGTTGTCGAGCGCGCCAAGTTCCTCCTCAGCAAGATCGGCTCTGTCGGTGCCTACAGCGCCAGCACTGGTGTTCCTGCCATCCGCGACAGCATCGCCCAGTTCCTTGAGCGTGAGTTTTACTCTCTACTCGTTTCCTGCCCCATTCTTCTCTCGTCGCGCACCCGTTGCATGCCCTCTGGGCCTAACGAGCTTGCTGCGCCCTTTTCCCCTCCACACCGCCGTTCCAACCATAACAAACCGCTGACTCCTCCTTTCGCACAGGTCGCGATGGCTTTCCGGCCGATCCCTCCAAGATTTACCTCTCCGCCGGTGCTTCGTCCGGTGTGAACACTCTCCTCAACGTCATCTGCGCCGCTCCCAACACCGGCATCCTCGTTCCCATCCCTCAGTACCCCCTCTACACCGCCACGCTCTCTCTCATCAACGCCACCTGCGTCCCCTACCTCCTTGACGAAGCCAAGAACTGGGGGACCGACCTCGAGACCATCCGCACTGCGTATGAGAAGGCCAAGGCCGAAGGCATTGACGTCCGATGCATCGTCATCATCAACCCTGGCAATCCCACCGGCGCCTCGCTCACCGAGGAGGACGTCCACGCCGTCCTCGAATTCGCGGCCCAGGAGAACCTCGTCGTCTTGGCCGATGAGGTCTACCAGACCAACGTCTTTGTTGGCAAGTTCCACAGCTTCAAGGCCGTCCTTCGCGGAATGCAGAAGAAGAACCCCGGAAAGTACGACGGCGTTGAGCTTGCCTCCCTACACAGCGTTTCCAAGGGCATGACCGGCGAGTGCGGCCACCGTGGCGGTTACTTTGAGCTCGTCGGCTTCGATGCCGAGGTCGAGGCCAACATCTACAAGTTCGTGTCCATCATGCTCTGTGCTCCCGTCATCGGCCAGTGCATCGTCGAGCTCATGGTCAACCCCCCTAAGGAGGGCTCTCCCTCGTACGAGCTGTACCACAAGGAGGTCAACGGCATCTTCAATGGTCTCAAAGAGCGCGCCACCGCCCTGCACAAGGCCTTTGACGAGATGGAGGGCGTCGAGTGCGCCGAGCCCCAAGGCTCCATGTACCTCTTCCCCACCATCAAGCTCCCCGCCAAGGCCTTCGAGGCGGCCGCCGCTGAAGGCCGCACTGCCGACGAGTTCTACTGCATGCGGCTCCTCGAGGCCACCGGCATCTGCGTGGTGCCCGGCTCCGGCTTCGGCCAGAAGGACGGCACCTTGCACTTCCGCACCACCTTCCTCGCTCCCGGTACCGAGTGGGTCGGCAGCATCGTCAAGTTCCACAAGGAGTTCCTTGAGCAGCACCAATAAGCGTGTGGTGGGAGGTCTCGCTGTTGTGGTGCTCCGTGGCAAAATGAAAAGGACCGACAAGAGGGGGGAACATGTACTGGCGAGGGATGCTGTCGCAAGAACAAATATAAAAGCTGGATGGATAGGCGTTGTTTCCAAGTTAGATGCTCAATTGCAAATCTCACATCCATAAAGATCCAACCCCAAAGCCATAGACGCCTGCTTGCCGTTATAATGTCTCCCCTCGACGTGTCCTTTTCAACAGCCTTTGACCCCATATCTACTTACATTTCAATGCAACGTATTCGATGACATGGCACACGTGCCGCGAAAGCACATTCATCGACACTTCACGAAGATGAGGATCCAGCAAGAGGCATACCACCGCTTCCGTGTTCCGGGACCCAGCCAATCTATTACCGCACTGGCCTGTCTAGCCTTTATCATACAGCTGAGTAAGTAGGTAAAGCCGTGGCACATGTTCCCCATTCTATCCACCGCTCCACTCCATCTAAGCCCTCTCGCTGCCTCTCAACCTCACGGCCTGGCCGTACTTCTGCAGCTTGGTGATGAGCTGATCTCCTTGGCGCACAACGTCCTGGTATTGCTTGTTCTTGTCATCGGGTCGGTTCGTCTCGATGACGCCCTTGCCGGTGACGCGGTCAATGGTGCAGGGGATGCGGCCGGCGGCGATGAAGCGGGCTAGGTCACTAAAGGAAAGAGTCAGCTTGAGGATTTCGTTCGTTAACAATGCAAGCGAGGGCTTACCGATCGAGGAAGTCAACGGTGACACCAAAGTCGTTGGCCATGCTCTCCAGGCCGACAACGCGGTAGCTCTGCAGGAGCTGCTGGTACGCGCGGAGGCGCATCTCGCGGATGAGCCAGCTCTTGTGCTCGTGCAGGTAGCGGTCCTGGTTGAGGAACTGCTCCTCAACATCGGCCAGGGACTGGAAGAAGGTCTTGTAGTTGCCATTGTACAAGCTGCTCACGAGAAGTGCCAGGGGGCTGAAGTCAATGGCGAGCTCAACCTCGGGTTGGTCACTGCCAGTACCGAGAGTCGTCAGGTTCACGATAGCTGTAGCGGCCTTGGGGGCGGTGGCGGCTTCGGTTCCGGGGCCTGCGCTGAGGGCGCCGCTGAGGGCGAGGAGCTTGTCCTCGCCGTCACCAAGGATGGCCTTGATCTCGGGGGCATCGACGACCTTGGACTTGAAGTCGACACGCTTGAGGGAGACACACCCAGCGAGGACGGAGTAGACGACGAGGTTGGAGTAAGTGCAGAGTTCGTAGCTAGTGAAGGTAGAGAGGGAGTCGAGCAGCAGCGGAGCGGCGAGGCTGTGGGAGCGGAGGGTGAGCAGGTGAAGGCCCTCGTAAGCCTTGAGGCGATTGCGGCGGTCCCAGTCGCCACCGCTCTCTACGAGCGCCTTGGCGCGCTCGACGTGCTTCTTAACAAGGGGCTTGTCGCCGTAGAAGAGACCCATGCGTATTATGGCGAGGACGAGGTCGATCTTAGCGCCGAGGATACCCGTCTTCTCGAAGACGCTCTCGTAAGCAGCAATGGCTTTGTCCTAGGTAAACTGTTAGCAACCTGGAATAGAATGGATACAGGCAAATGGGGCATGCCTTATCGCCCACTCTGGCCCAGAATTCTGCGCGCTTGCCCTTGGCAGCAATGATCTCCGTGTCGCCAGCTTGCTCCTCAGCCTCATCCTCCTCTTTCTTGAACTCCTCGAGCTCGCGGTCGTTGTCCTCCTTCAGCTGGTTGTAGAGGCCCTCGTCCCAGGGGAGGTTGATGGTGGTGGTGGCGGGCTTGGTGGCGATCATGCCGACGAGGCTCGACTTGCGAGAGAGAGGTTTGCCGGGCGCCAAGGAGCCGCCCTCGCCGATGGTGTTGAGGATGCCGTCGATGGGATGGGCGAGGTAGCGGTAGAAGGGAGCCATCTTCTCCTGGGCGATGGCATCTTGCAGGGCCTTGACGGCGGCCTGCTGGGTGGGTTTCGAGGCGTAGGCGTTTGTGAGGGCGAAGACATGCTGCGAGAGAGGCAGCAGGGGCCATTTCGCGTACTGGGGATCGGAGCCCATGATGGCGGAGGGCGCAAGGCTGTGAGGGAGGAGGAGGAGAAGGACGGCGGAACGTCCTGCGTGTTTTCTGGGAGTTGATCAGCTTGCGTGGTTGGTGGCTGGCGGGTTCGACTATGTTTGGTTGAGGTGGTGATGGATGACGGAAGAAGCTTGAGCTGTGAGGTTGGCGGAGTTGAGCGTTGGTGTTGTCAGTGTGCGGTGCAGTAATGCGCCAGGCCAGTTGAGTGGCCCGGCCACCAAATCCGCTGCAAGGCTCCAGCGGGACACGCACTAAAAACTGGAGCTTCGGAGGGGCCTGTCCTAGGCTAGGTACGTACCTGGCAGTTGTGCGCAATTGGCCAGGTACAGGGTAGCCAAATTTTGAAGCCGTTCTGCTCGGTACTGACATGCAAAGTAGCTACACAACCCGAATAGCGTCAGTGTTATAAGCAATTGATTACTCCCTCTTCTACATACAACTTTTTTTGGAACTATCACTCATGTGTTACAACTGCAGTCAAAGCTGTGCTCATGGTCGCAGGGAATCAATGACCCAGATTGTTTGGATTGGTAGGGTCCCTGATCCGATACTACTTAGACATTAAGAATCCAGTCTGGCATCGATATTCATCCTCTAGTCTTCCCCCTCGTTGTTGGAGCCGTCTATCTCCGGTACCATCATAATTCGGACTAGATACGATCCATGGGCGTTTGTGCCACGAGTCTTACCTCTATCGGCCCGGCCTTGGTGATAACATTCGAGATCAGAACTGGCCGTTCTGCCTGGATCGAATACGAAAGCATCTTCAGGTTGGGCCCAGCGTCACAGACAATCCTGGCCCAGGCTGACAACCCAATTGGAATATCGCTTAGGTTCTTCCCACAATCCCTAGGTGCTGCTGTATATGTGTGCATCGGTCAGCCGATCTTTGTGTGAGTGATTTGACAGATAGGCTGAAGGAATATTAGAGAGATTAGGATTGAGGCGATTACTGATGCCAAAGCGACGTCTCTGAATCAGGTGGTGTCATCCGGGAAATTCCACAAAGTCTAGGCTGTATATAGTGACGCTTTGCAGAAGGTCTTCTCCGTGGTTGTGACAGTGTCTTGTTTAATGGTTCTGTCAGCATTAGGGAGCGGAAGAGCGTCAAGAACAAGAGATAGTGCCTCAAACAGACAAACAGATCCCATTCCACCGGTAGAGCTGTCAGACAAAATTGGCCTAAAATTACTGGTGTTTACCCTGCCAACTTTGGCTCATGCCGTAACTTCGTCTTCGCCTTGGCAGTGCTCCGACTACGGCCCACTTAAACTGCGCGGTGGTGCAACGCAGTTCCCTGGCCGGTTTGCACGGGTGAGGTAAGATCCACACGCCCAGCTTTCTTTCAACCTCAGCTTAAACACCATCCACCACGATACCGCATGCTCTCGACTTCCTACTTCAACCTCGAACCTCGAACCTCGCACCCCACCCACACAACACGCCACTCTCCATACCACCAACCATGGCAGGCCGCTCAAGCCCAGGCCCGTCAGACGACAGGTCTGGCCGCAAACGACGCGCCGATGACGAGAACGCCGACGACCTCCCGCAGCCCTACAACGCAAAGGAGCTCCAGCCCGCCAAGCGACGTGCCCTCTCCCCGTCTGACCAGCCCCGGAGGCTGAAGCGCCCTGGCAACCGCGCGCGAATCTCCGAGGCCGAGCGCGAAGCCATCCGACAGCGCCAGATCGACCGCGAGCGCGGAGCCGCCGCCGTCCAGTCGTCCCAGGACGACGAGAGCAGAACCCGAGGCATCAACGACGTCGTGAGACAGCACTACAACAACGTCCCGGAGCGAGGCCGCGATTGGCGCACCAGGGACAGCAAGATCAAGGGCCTGCGCGTCTTCAACAATTGGATCAAGAGTTGCATCATCCAGCGCTACTCCCCCGACGAGGACCACACCCCGGGCTCCCGCGAAACGGGCCGCTCCAGCGGCAAGGACCTGCTCGTGCTCGACATTGGCTGCGGAAAGGGCGGCGACTTGAACAAGTGGCAGCAGGCTCCCCAGCCCATTCAGCTCTACGTCGGCCTGGACCCCGCCGACGTGAGCATCGAGCAGGCTCGCGAACGATACAGGACCCTTGGGTCGCGCGGCGGCCGAGGTGGCCGGGGAGGTGGCCGAGGAGGATATAACAACCGTCGACCACCGCCTCCGCCCTTCGACGCTCGCTTTCAGGTCAAGGACTGCTATAGCGAGAGCATCGAGGACATCGACATCATCCACCAAGTCGGTTGGGACCCGTCGCCCATGAACCACCGCGGCTTCGACGTCGTTAGCATGATGTTCTCCATGCACTACGCCTTCGAGTCCGAGAAGAACGCCCGCACCATGCTCCGCAACGTCGCTGGAGCCCTGAAGAAGGGCGGCCGCTTCATCGGCTGCATCCCCAACTCCGATGTCCTCGGCGAGCACGTCCGCAAATTCAACGAGAAGGCCGCCGCCAAGCGCGAGGCCAAGGCTGCAGACGACGCCGAAGCCTCCACCACACCTCCCCCCGCAGAACCCGAGGATGGCGAGCTCGAGGAGGGCGAGGCCGAGCCCACGGCCGAATGGGGCAATAGTATATACCGCGTGCGCTTCCCCGGCAAGACGCCCGAGGACGGCATCTTTCGCCCCGCCTTCGGCTGGAAGTATAACTTCTTTCTGGACGAGGCCGTTGAGGAGGTGCCCGAGTACGTAGTTCCCTGGGAGGCCTTCCGCGCCCTCGCCGATGACTACAATCTGGAGCTGCAGTTCCACCGCACGTTCCCTGAGATCTGGGAGGCCGAGAAGGACGACGCGGAGCTTGGGCCCCTGAGCGAGCGCATGGGCGTCCGTGGGCGTGGTGGCGGCCCGCTGCTGGTATCTGACGACGAGATGGAGGCGGCCAGCTTCTACATTGGCTTCTGCTTCTACAAGGTCTGAAGCTGACGACAGCCATATGAGAACGGTGGATGTTCATATCTTGCTTGGGGACGCAATTACCCACAGCTGGGAAGCGGAGGCAACCTCGAATTGCAATCACAATTGCTGTAAGACCTATACTATGGGTGAGAAAAAATAAAGAGTGGCGTTGGCATCATTATCACATCCTATTTTACAGGGTACTAAATATTTACGACGGAGCTGGGTATCATAGTCTGACCTTCCTAATGGCGATATTACAACTCCTCAGGCAAAATGTGTTGTTTCCTTGCATCAACACTACCGGCCCTGATTCAACATGCCCAATCTCAACTAATCTGGGACTGAGATCGACCGTGAAGACATTATTATGTGAGTGACGCGCCAAGGCTGATTCGCATCTGCCCTCAGTGACGTTTTGCACCATGCTCGAATAGCGCTACCTTAAACGGCATTTGTAGCACGCCGCCAGATCATCAAGGCTGCGACACCCGCACACGCGGTGGCCCCAAGGGCGATGTAGAGACTTGTCCGGTCAGGCTCCTCGCCGGAACTCTTGGGAAAGGCGGTGCTGGGGGTGGTGGCGGCATCGGCAAAGGCGACGAAGAGCTCGCTGATGCTACCCCATGTGACGCTGACATGGAGGGGAAGGCTCATACTGAGGGACGAGCAATACTGATCGGGCTGGAGCTCACTGCGCTGGTTGGTCTTGTCCTTGTCGGCTTTGAGGGCGGTATATATGGAGGGTAGCGCGTCGAGGTGGGGGTACTTGGTGCGCATTTCGACGATGTGGGAGAAGGAATCCGGATCAGACGAGTCGTACGCGTAGCAGATAAGATCACACGTGTCCATCTTGGCCCGGTTCTCGAGGATGGCGGGTTCAAGCTCGCCAAGCTCCTCAAGGATAAGATATACCTGCTTGCCACCAGGCAGCTCCACGCCGTTTACCGCCCGGCGAGGCTTGATGGTCGGGTGGTATAGGCCCTCAAAGGGGCGGTTGAGGAAGGCATCGAGGAGGGAGGATTTTCCGGCTCCGGCCGCGCCCAGGACGTAACAAAGAACGACGTTGCGCTCTACCCGGCCAGGACGCCTTCTTCTCTTGCGAGGTTTTGTGATCTTGAGGGCGGCGGTGATGGGGTCTTTGGGGTTGGGAGGTTCGAAGCCTAGGTAGGCCAAGTACTCCATAGTGGTCTTGGGCTCGATGAAAGTCGTCATGCTCCACTGAGCTAGCCAGCCTTGAAGGGTGATGTGACCAGCCTCGTTACGGACGGTTGAAGATGGGAAAGCCGAATCCGTCCATGAGCTGGGCAGCCCGGGAGTCGGCGAGAACAGAGCTTCGAGTTCCTCGTCGTTGAGCCCGCCATCATTGTCCTTGTCAAAAAGCAAGAACAGATCAACAAAGAATCGGTACCCGGCAGGACTCAGCTCAGCAGACGAGTACTCTGGGACATCAAATCTGGGTCGGATGAACTTGTCTTCGAGACTAAGGCTGTCGGTGTAGTGATATTTCCGAAGGATGATCCATATAGTCTCGTGACGTCCCTTCTCCGCGTAAATCATGTTGAGCTGTAGAAAACCCCTCTGGTCGATGCCCTTTTCAAGTTCGGAGTCTGGTAGAGACTTGGAGATGGAGAGTTTGATGTTATCGAGGTCATCTGTAGTCAAGGGCTTGTCAAAGCAGCGGGCCTGGAAGTCGCGCATCTCCTGCTCGTTAAGGTAGCCATCCTGGTCCTTGTCGCAGAGATAGAAGATGCGTTTGAGAGCACTTACACAGGCGGGCTTGAGATGGCCCTCCTTGTAGTCAAAGAGCGGGGCGATGGGGTGGGTGACGGCCTTTTGGCAGAGGAAGAAGACCTCGTTGACGTTGCGATGGTCTCTGGCGCTGGTGCGGATGCAGGAATCGATCTCGCGGAACTCCGACATGACAGGGAGCATTTCTTCCTCGACGACCTGGGGTGTAGTGCCCTGGCCGGTAAGGTCGGATTTGTTCGCACAGAGGACAACAGGGACATTGACGCCGAGGGACCGGAAATAAGGCATCCAGAAGAGAGCGACGCGCTCATAGCTGTAGTGATCGGCGTAGACGAGGAGGATAACATTGCACTTGCGGATCTCTTTGCGAAGGGTGGTGCGATCCTGGGGGCGGGCGGAGGTATCAACGATGGTGGTTGAGACGTTGTCGGGGGTGCCGATGCTCGGGGGGATGGTGATTTGAGGTAGGACGGGTTGGATCTTGTTGGTTACGAATTGGTCCTTGACGAGAGAGGCGATGAGGCTCGACTTGCCGGTGCTCTCGTCACCGCAGACACAGATGCGTACTGGCGAAGGAGTCAGTCAGACAAAGAGTTGATAAACAACGGGGAACTAAGCGAGGAGAAAACGTACCGGCTGCCATGATGACTTGGGAAGAGGTTGTCGAAGGGAGTTAGTTGGTGGTTGGTCCTCCTATCTGGGTTCCATGGTTTTGATGCCAAGGAAGATTCGTTGGGCGCGGAGGGAGAGGGAGGAGAAGAAGAGGAGAAGAAGAGGAGGAGAAGAAGAGGAGAAGAAGAGGAGGAGGAGGAGGAGGAGGAGGAGGAGGAGGAGGAGGAGGAAGAGCGAGATGAAGAAGACGACACAGGACCAACAATCAAGAGAAGAATTGGAGGGAAGTCTCTATGAGCTGGTAGCTGGTTGAGTAGAACTTGGAGGAGTGACGCGCGACAGGCAAGGGTTGGGCGATCCCGCCACGGCAGTGGAGGTCAATTAAAGGGTACGTATCTTTT
Source organism: Corinectria fuckeliana (assembly GCA_019137255.1). Classification (NCBI taxonomy): domain Eukaryota; kingdom Fungi; phylum Ascomycota; class Sordariomycetes; order Hypocreales; family Nectriaceae; genus Corinectria; species Corinectria fuckeliana. Next base: position 71,183 of record WPDH01000152.1, on the reverse strand, counting down.
AGCTAATGAGCGCTCCCTTGCTCTGTAGTGGTGGATCCACTAACTGTAGTACAGCGCAGTGAGTGCCCGTATTAGCGGGTGTTTTCACGAATGTAGGGGACGATCTAATAGAACCAATGTCCTGAGCCAGGTTGGCTGGTAAAGGACGGCTTTCCACGAAATTCGGATGGATCCTACGAACCATCGGTGGCTGGTTAAGTTACTTAGTAGTTAGCTGCTTCCATCGTGCTGCAGTATGTTGAGCAATCCATATATTTCATCTCCTCATGCGACTACGATCAAGCAACCCACAATGTGAGTATAATATAGGTAGTCCTTGACTGGTGACTGGCTTCAAGTCGCTGCGTCCTGGCGCAAAAAGCCCACCAACCCCATGGGCCCACCCCATCCATTTGGCATTCCCCCATGCGACAACGACGACAGACTGCGTCTCAAGCGGCTGAGTCCATTTTACCCCACACTTGGTCGACTCAGTCGACTCGGTCGCTCTTTGTTCGGCCCGCCTGGACGCCGTCCAATTCGTTGGCTTCCTGGATATCCCATCATCCAGCCTACCAGCGGCTGTCCCAGCCCTCCCTCGCCGTCTCGTCGGCCCCAGACGTAGACAAGCCCCAGGCTCTTCCAGGTCCGAATAGGTAGGTGGTTGTTAGCAGATAGGTCTACTTAGATTATCTAATTAGTTGGCCAATTCCGCCTGATTTATCTGCACGTACTTCGTAGAATATTCATACTGTAGTCTGCCAAGTCAGTCAGTACCTGCCTTGGCCAGCCCTCTCCGGCAGCCGACCCTCCGACTACCCTCCACCTCCACCCCCTCCGCCGTTGAGCCCTGCCCACCTTAAGACTTCGACAACAGACTTCGACTTCGAGGTCGAGCCGCAAACCACGACTGCACACGTTTCTGTCACCGACGTCGCCCAACTCGACATCGCTAATCTGCGGCCGCCTCGTTTTCCCCCGTCCGCGAATCAGCTTGATCGGGCAGTGTTCCATCGCGACGTCCCCGGACCGACATCATGTTGTACGTACAAGCCCTCCGCCGGCGCTCTCGCTGCCGTTGTTTGCGTAAGCCTGTATCACCCGCGGCCAGCTGACCCTCATGAATCAACAGTGTCCTACCTCCTCCACCGCGGTATCCCTCCATGGGGGGATACGGCGGCAGCTCTATCCATCCCGTGCCCATGATCGAGACCAACAACACCCTGTCGAATCCCGAAGGCCCTGAGTGGCAGTTCTTGGTCGGTGAGGGTAAGCCCTCCCTCTTCTCCACCAGCCTCACCTCGCCCCGATGACCGGCGCAATACCGATGCCGCCGACGATACTAATGCGCCTGCTTGATCAATAGGAACATACATCCTCAAGGAGGACCTACACCTCGCAACTCCCCCGCCCCACCCCTCCGAGGCAACCATCGTCAACCCGAACCCGCTGTCGACAAATCCGCAACCAGCTACTGCTGGCACCACCGTCTCCCTCATCAGCCTCGATGTACGAATTACGCCCCCGTTCTTCTATAAGGGCCTGTCAGCCACGACCCTCGCCTCGAGCGGGGCGCCATCCAGCATACAGGAGCATCCCAACGAGAGTCGGTACTCGACGGAAGGCGGCATGAGCAGTGAGGACGGCCGAGCAACTTCAACCAGCGATGCGCCAGCTACCTCTGTCACCCTTGGTTCTGCGCCTGCCTTTGGCGAGGGTAATTCACTACTCGCGCAGCTACAAACCAAGGACGTCAACAAGAAGAGGAAGCCTAAGAACAACATGACCAAGAGCAATTCCTCCTTCATCTCCCGTGTCATCGTTAACGAAGGTTTGTCCCGCAAGTTGACGGAACGGCCCAGCGACGGCGTCTTTGCCTTTGCCAATATCAACCGCGCCTTTCAGTGGCTAGATATGTCTTCCTCGTCCAAAGTAAGCTGACCTCACCTGAATGTGTAATCAACCATGTATCGTGGCGTGCCTAACACCCAGGGCAGCAAGACTACTTGACCAAGGTTCTGTTCACCAAAGCGCACTGCCTATGCCATGATGTCAATGCGGCTACAAAGACGGCAGCACATATCGATGTCATCATGGGCTTCTCTACGGGCGAGATTATTTGGTGGGAGCCCATTTCGCAACGTTACACTCGACTTAACAAGAATGTGAGAATGCGCCGCGTTAGACAGGAGGTACCTGAGATGATATGCTAACGATGCCCAGGGAGCCATCAACAGCACACCCGTGGCAGCGATCCGATGGATTCCCGGGTCCGAAACCCTATTTCTCGCCGCCCACATGGATGGTAGTCTAGTGGTGTACGACAAGGAGAAGGAGGACACCCACTTCAACCCCGATGATGAAGCTGTGAATGGCAATGTAAACGGAAGCGGAAATGGGAATGTGAGCGAGGCGGACGATGCTAGCAACGGAACGCCTCAGCCCAACGGGATCCGGATCAACAAGTCGGTCCATTCCAAGAACCAGAAGAATAACCCGGTGGCGGCGTGGAAGCTGTCGAATCACCGCATCAACGCCTTTGCCTTCTCCCCCGATAACCGGCATCTGGCCGTGGTGTCTGAGGATGGGACCTTGAGGATTATTGACTACTTGAAGGAAGAGTTCGTCATGCCAGACCCCTGCCTCCGCATGCAACGTCCTGCTTACTTAAACTTAGGCTGTTGGACATGTTTTACTCGTACTACGGTGGCATGTCATGCGTCTGCTGGTCACCTGATGGAAAGTACGTCTTAACGGGTGGACAGGATGACCTGATATCAATATGGTCAGTGTCGGAATCGGCACTCCTAGCCAGATGCCAGGGCCACCAGTCTTGGGTCACTGCTGTCGCGTTTGACCCTTGGCGATGTGACGACCGGAACTACCGCATCGGTAGCGTTGGCGAGGACGGGCGGCTCTGCCTATGGGACTTCAGCGTTGGCATGCTTCATCGACCGAAGGCGGTAGGTTGCTTCGCCATTTAGGCTGAATCAAAGGATCCTGAGCTAATTCGCGCCTAATCTAGCAATCGGTGCGGCATCGTGGCTCCATCTCGTCACGATACACGACCCTGCAGCGGGCCGAGACGGGGAACACATCCAGCTCACGGCTCCGCTCCGATTCGAATCCTGAGGCTGAAGATGAGGAAGTGGCCATCTCACACCCAGTGGAGCCGCGCTCTAGGATCCCGATGCTCCCTCCTGTGCTAGTAAGTGCCGACCCGGCGTTGACGTCCTAGAGGGGCGTGGGGGCTCTTGGTGCTGGTCTACAAAAAATGCTGATACGGACGGGCGTTGTAGAATAAGGTGATTGACACACACCCGGTGTGCTGGCTGGACTTTACAGAAGATGCAATCACGACAAGTTGCAAATCAGGTAAGAAATTCTGAACCACTCCCCGAAGCTTCTGATACGCCCTACTGCTTGAAGAGTTACTGGCCTGGGAGAGTTTAGTTGACATGAGGCTGCAACATAGGACATGTCAGGACATGGCTACGGCCCGGGGCAGATCTTGCCGCCCAAACCGAGACGCCAGCGGCGACATGATGACGAACACGACGGATGGTGCAAGGGAGTAGTAAAAGACGCGGACGACGGCGGCGAAGAATGAACGAATACTGCTGATAAGCGACACGAGCGTATAATATATATCAGGGCTGTTACCTGCTGTGTTTCGCGAGACGCTTTGATTGGGAGAAGAGGTGGGCTTTTCAGGGTACGTTTGTGTACAATAAACCGCGAACCCAACTTGACTTTTCCAGGGTGACAGAACAGCGCGACAAATAGAACAAACGCCAATGGCTGGCCGCTTGCAAGGGAGTCGAAACTCATAAAGTAATGCCTACGACGAAGCGAAAGCCGAAACCCACATGGCTCCGGAGGCTCATCGGTCAACAAAACAGGCCCACTCACCAAACAATTCTCCGAGATAGGCCTGAGATCGGAGGAACCTTCTTTTAGTTGACATGAGATATTGGTAAGGAGTTGTTGTGAACTGAGAGCCACTACATACTTCGTTACGTACTTACTGCGTAGCAACTGCTACCCAAATAGCTTGCTTGGCACGAAACCACGTCTTTGATGGCAATGGCAATGGCGGACAAACCGGTTTCCGCAAACGAACCACTCAAGACGGGCGAAGGTCAGGCCAGACGGGTTGAGGTTCTGGTAGATACTACGCAATCACGATACATACAACATGGTACGGGACGAATATATCGCGAGAAATAGGAAATTTGCGCCTATATGCGCCTGTAGCCGTCAAGCCAACCAGGGCTCGTGCATGTCTGCCGAGCTGGTGGACCAGCTGTGGGCACCTTCATGCGCATTAAATGCCCATTTTTGCTTGTCGTCGTTTGCTTCTCACCCTGTCCCATCTAGACAACTGCTATGTACATAGTACCTACCTACGTGCTACCTATGCAACGCATCTTGGTACTACACACGTACGAATGCAACATCGGAATCAACCGCAGGGGAGGGGCAAGGTCGCAAGGAGAGCTGCAGGGGACAGGCTAAGCAGGCCCCGAAAGCGACAGGGGGCTCATCAGATCGCACACAGGCCGGGGTGCGACAGCTCATCCCACTCCCTGGCGCGGGCGGGTGCTGCCGATGGATGTCGAGTGCACCATGATCAGCGATCATGCGGTTTGTGGTGCTCGCCTGATGGAATGGATGCACATGTCGCGAGTTTGCGGTGGCTCATCAGGGGAGGGAGTCCGACGAGAGCACTGCCGGTAGAGGACTACGGCAGTGGAAGGGGAAAGACGGAGGCGAGTTGCGATCTGGGGGACGGCGCGGAGGAGTCGAATTGTTTGCCCGGTCGGTTGTCGGAGCGGCGGCCAAGCTAAGATACGAAGGCCACCAGCTGCGAATGCTACATACAGCACACAAGCTTCCACGTGCGTGCATGAGGAACTGGGCCTGATCATCATGGATTCCCTGGGCATCAAGCCGGAAATGTCAGTCATCCATCCAGCAGACCTCATGGACCCCCGATTGCCCTCGCTAGTCGCTAGCTACAGTAGCTCCCATGATCTAGCAAGAAAGGAGCCCGCCGAAGGCATACAGTATCCACATTGCAAGTGTCGATAAGACAAGTATAATATAACAGGCTGAGATGTGTGAGGGTGAGTACGAATACCTACTGCCGAGCGAACCCAGGTCCCGTTAGGCGTTGGTATGTAGTACATAAATCTAGCCCACCACGCGGCGATGGTGGAGCGTGCCAGCTGTGACAGGGCTGAGCGCCTCTGCTCACCGACGGAAGCGGCTCCATTCACTGACCCATCCGACGAACCATCCAAACAAGTCCCCCTGCGGTTCGGCGGGGAGGACGAGGCATATACTAAAGCCCGGTTGCGAGAAATACCAGTCACTAGGGGGGGAATACGAAAGAGAAGAAAAAAAACCAACCACCTCTTCATCGAACGACTCGTAACCCGAGGGCGGCCATGCAAATTTCCGCGACGTTAAGAGGCCGAGGCGTCGCCGTCGGACCCCCGGGCCTAGGCTGGGAGACTTCCGGGCCGGGAGTGCGGCGGCACCGGCGATTGCCATGTGCTGGGCTGCTGGAGGCCAAGCACGCACATGTGGTACCTAGCACGGCAGCAATCCGTGCTTTAGGTAGCCAAGACGTCTCTCAGGGAGGTAGTCATTATCAATGACTTTAATCTCCTCAAGGGAGAACTGCGGCTCAATGGCCGGTGGAGGGTTCGCAAGGGTCTGTAGCGACGCCACCAGCGATTGTGATGCTTCTTTGCCTCATTCCACGGGAATAGCACGCTTCGAGGAGCGCACGCCCCTGGAGCCAGCGGGCGCAAGGGTTTCCAGTAGCCAAGCCTCCGATTTCAGCAGTACACTGTGTGAAGTACCTCCCCGGCTCGGTGTAACTTACGGTGGGCGATACCTACTTAAGTATCTAGAGCAAGGCAAGGCTGGCGGATAAACGAAAACGACGCGAAAAAGAAAGAGAAGAACAGGTGCCAAGACATGGGAGCGTTTGTTTTCTCTTTCGCGTCCAGTTTGCGCCATGTGCGGTTTGCGTAATCGAGTTAGTTCGATATGGCATCATCGCGTCAGGGTCCATGACGGGCAAGGCCTAGCCGTTCGCCATCTCGGTCCTTTCTTATAGCGAGACCGGCGGGTGGTGGCTCGGACCATGAGCGTTTAGTCGATGACGGGATGAAACATCCGGTCCTAATTATACTGCACAGGTTACAGAAGGCGAAGATGGAAAGAGAAGAAAAAAAGAGAAACTCCCTCTAATTGCAGAGACTTGCTTCATGTCCCCTGCGCTGACAACTGGTCCCTTAGATCAGGCGAGTGACTTGCAAGGCCGGGACCCCCAAAACAGGCTCGCGGCGGCGGCTGCTCGATGCCGCGATTTGACCGGGTTAATTAAATGTTCTTCTGCCTGCCTTGTGGTTGCGGGCGCCAGCCCAGACCACGGAGTTTGATTTTCTCTCCAAGGGACGTTCTCGTTCTCTACTCTAATAGATCAAGTAGGGCAGGGCCAGGTCCAGATCCAGCTCCCAGGGGTCAGGTCAGCCGCCTTGTTGGCCCAGTAGTCTCTTGTGGTGGTCGCTTGCGGCGTGTGTTGCGCGTGCGTTGCGGGAGGGGAGGGGGGCGTGCAGATGTTTTTGTCTTGGGGTGGTTCCTTGGGATAACGGCTGCATGAAATAGTGTTGGTGTTGGTTGCCTATGCACCGGTGATCCAGCCTATGCCCGCCTTGCAGCAGCAATCATCCGCTGGAGCAGCATCTGCAGTACTACGTATCTGAGTTATTACGGCGGCAAAGCCCAGGAAGCTGCAGCAGCCGTTCCCGTGCGACCTTCGGCTGACCCGAATGGGCATGACGGACCTGTCTGATGGTTCTCCAGCTACCAGGTAGAAACGTGCCGCCTTCTGGGTCGCCTGCGGCATGTGAGAGGGCATGGCCTAGCAATTATTAGCAGCCCAAACCTATCCGATCCGGACGTCAATAACACACACACACACACACCTATTCAAAGAAACGACGGTGCGGTGAAGATAAGCAGGTTTGTCCGCCAACGGATTGGGTGGAGGAACCAAGATCCCCATCCCAACGGGCTGGCGGCAGGGGCACGCACGGCTAGCTCAGGCAGCCCAAGTCACCGAGCTAAGGCCAAATCGGAGCCGCAGGCCATAGGCGAGGAGGGCGAAGCCATCGTGAGGGCGAGACCGAGGAGGGGTCAAGGTGGAGGGTGAGGGTGAGGGTGAGGGTGAGGGTGAGGGCGAGGGCGACGGGGCGGGCAAGCCATTCGCCATCAGAGCACGGGCTTGAAGGTGGATGCTGCACGAAGTACCTATGTACTGTCGGCGCTGTCGGTGTGCACCCAACAGGAACCTCGGACCACAAGTTCGCTCGACTTGGCTGAAAACGGCGAATTCCAGACTTTCCTTTCTGGCCACGCTGGTGCGCCCGCGGACGGGGCCTGGCTGAGGCGAAAAAGGGACGGATGGACGGGACCCACGGCGAGGGCGGGCCCCCGGTGGGCTCTATCTGCCCGTCCTTTCAGGGTATCGGCAGGCATGCAGACCTTCCAGCTTCCATATGTACATTGTATACTAGTAAAGTAGTAGTAGTAGTAGTAGTAGTAATAGTAGGAGGGTGGCAATGGTACGTACCGTAGATGGATTGGATGTGCGCGCCAAGATTTTTTCAAGTACGTGGCTGCCTTGAACTGCTCCGGACAGCTGCCTTTTGATTGTCTCCCTTTGACCTGCGTGTGAGGTCTGCGCGTGCGTTGCGTGAGTGAGTGCATGTGTCGCTTGCGCTCGTGCTGCGCTTGCATGGGAGCGTGGGGGTTTGAGGGTTTCGGTCCATGTACGAAGTACTTCGTTCGTACTGGTTGTTTTATACAGCCACCAGCAGAGCATGAGTGTCGGGACTCGTAGTCCGTAGGACGTCGTAGGGAAAGCTCCGTTGATATCTCCTCCTGCTGTCTCGGATATCCAAATGTCTGCGAAGGAAGTGGACCCGTGACAATTGAACGACTCAGGGTTAAAAGAGGTGCAGTACAAAATCGGCATTCAGTCACGGCACTGCTTCACCCATAGATTACCGTACCAAGTACTATGTAGTAGCATGGAAACTTACACGCAGATGTAAGGCGGCACTGATCTTGACTGTACTTCGTAGAGTACCCGGAAATAGCTTTCCGTCGTCGTGCCTCTTTCAATAGCCGGCCAAGTTTCACTCGTGTCATATCTCTCATCATGCATCTTCCTTTCTTTGCACCCCACTCTCCCCCTTGAACCCTGAGCAAGCCCCCCTTCTCGGCGCCCCACCGTCGCGCCAGCGCCACAACGCCCCCCCAACTAGCTGGTGGGTGGTGCGTGGTACGTGCGGTGCTGCATGCGTCAGAGTTGCCAGGAGGGAAAAGCTTCCATCGGGCTTCGATAGTACGATTCGTGGCGACTCATGCCCTAGGCCCTGCGCAGCCACAAGGCCGTCAACCGGCGTTGCCGCCCCACCAGTAACAATCCATCGCCGTCGTCACCCTGGCTGTTGTCCGTCATCTACGTACTTATAGCAGTAGGTATGTGTTATGTTGACTTGCAACGGGCTTCCTCGATGGATTCCATCCTTCCTGTACGAAGTAGCGCCAATTATTTTCATGGCCTTTTCTTGATAGCCCCCTGATGCCCACCTTTGAAGCCCACTGAGCACTAACTAAGGCCTAGATATGCATGCACCATGTACTCCGCCCAAGCCCTCTGTGGGATGGATGCACACTACCATGTACTGCTAGGTTGAGTTGCGTCTGCTCCCGGCTTTGGCTTCTCAAACTTGGCACGCTGGGCTACGCATTCCTGGGCAACGGGCACGTCGAGGCCAACAAAGTCCAATGGGGTTTACTAGTGGCTCGCCTTTCTCGGCACGTGGCGGTACACAAGGACGATAAGTGAGATGCGAAAGAAACAAGCATCGTCCACGGCCGGCAACTAACCCCCCAAAAGCTTTGTTGGCCCTGGCCTGGCCTGGCCTGGGTAACTACTATGTAAGAGCTCAAGGGAAAAGTCGCAAATGGCATCTTGGGCAAACCATGGCCATGACTCCACGGACCGTCGATCGGGCTTGCTGTAGAGTGTCAGGAGGACCGCCTTGCCGTGGCTAAAAAAGGAAAAGAGGCTTTGGGATGGGCGTGTTGCATGGCAATCGGACGGGAATAGGCGGCTGCGAGGTGTGAACACTCCGCCCAAGGTCCCGTCCCCCCTCGATCTTGCTCCTTACTTCAATGGGCATCTCCGTCTCCGTCTCAGTCCGTCCCGCCTTGTCTCTTTTCACGATTTGGGTTGGTTTACGGATACAAGTGACCAGTGCATTACAACGACCCACGGCGGCCAGTTCCTTATCAGCAAAGACCCTCTTTTATATACGTAGTATTTTGGTCTCATCAGCCATGGTCCGTCCATGATCCATCATCAGCCGGCCCATCTGATTCACCATCGGAGGGGGGGGGAGGGTTCCACCCGCTTTCTGATCTCTCTCTCGCCTCCCACTGCTCGGAGACGGAGAGGCCTGTTTCACTGCCCACACCCTGTAGCGTGCGCTGTAGAACCATTCATCCGCCATAGACGCACGCCAGAGACATACCAAGCGCACACCAGGACACACCCAAAAAAAAGAGGCACACACATCCCGCCCGCCGACGCCGACGCCGCCGCACTGTCGACTGTCGTGTCGTCGTCCGTCGTGGGATGCCATTGTCCGTTTTGGCCTGCGCCTACGCCTGCGCCTACTCCGTCTCCGAATAAAACCGTCCCGGCCCTCCCCCCCAACTTTCCCGGATCCCCTTGGCCCTTTTTCCTGGATGCGATCCGGCCATCCTCCCTCTTCCACTTCTCATCGCCCCAATCCCTCCCCCACAATGCCGTCCTTTAAGCCTTTCTCATCTGTTACGGGGCGTAGCTCTTACAGCCTCTTCGACATCCGGTATGTGTGCACAGCGAACCAACGCCTGGCCGTCCTGCTAACTCGCTGCGTGCAACAGCCTAGACAGCGACTTTATCGTCTTTCGAGGCACCGAACATGAATCTACCGGCCAGCTCCTCAAGGGCGTCCTCGTCCTGTGCTTGCAATCATCCCTGCGCATGGAAGACGTCCGCCTTCGACTAATCGGCACTCTACGCCATTCGTAAGACTCCCCGAATCCCCTTACGCTTGGAATTAAATCCGCTCCCAGGACAACTCCTAACCAATATTTGCGTGTGTGAACAGCTGGGCTGACCACAGAGGAAGTGCTCCCGGCGTTTCCGGCCAAAAAGTCGACAAATCCACCACCATCCTCGAACACCGATGGTCGCCCTTCGAAGGAACCCACGGAAAGAGCATGACCCTCCCCGCCGGCAACTATGAGTGGCCCTTCGAATATATGCTCCCTGGCGACACGGCCGAGAGCGTCGAGGGCATCCCTGAAGCATCCATCACTTACAGGCTCAAGGCGACTGTGGGACGCGGCAAGCTGGCATACGACCTACACGCCTACAAGCATCTACGAATAATCCGAACCCTGGAGCCCGGCGCCCTCGAGTTCCTGCACGCCATGAGCGTCGAGAACATCTGGCCCAACAAGGTCGACTACTCGATTATTATCCCGCAAAAGGCTGTCGTCTTTGGCGGCACAGTATCTATGGAAATGCGATTTACTCCTCTATTAAAGGGCCTGGAGCTGGGAGACATTACGGCTAGACTGATGGAAGTTAGAGAATGCTGCGTGCAGGGACCCTCCGGGCTCAACATCAGGGAACACCGGGCAGAACGCGAAGTCGCCTTGTGGAAATTCGAGGTGTCAAGAGAGGAACACTGGCAAGACATGATTGAGGATACCGGCCAGGAGGGCTGGGCCCTGACCAAGAGGCTCGATCTCCCCAAGAAGCTGCGCCAATGCATCCAGGATCTGAACCACCATGGCATCAAGGTCCGCCATAAGATCAAGCTGACTGTTGCACTCTGCAACCCGGATGGCCATATCTCCGAGGTAAGAAATCTTCGGCATGGATGAGTTTCAGTTGGTACCAGTTTTACTAACACATTGCCTCCACAGCTTCGCGCCACTCTCCCCATATCCATCTTTATCTCCCCGAACATGCCTCTGGACGAGCAAGGCGACCTCGTCGACCAATCGCCCAGTACCCCCGCCGAGCAAATCCTCGGCACCATGGCTCCCCCCGGCTATGGCGAGCACGTGCTCGATCAACTGTACGAGGATGTTGACATGAGCGGCTTCCAAACGCCCGGAATCCAGTCCGGCCTCAACAGTCCCTTCTACGCACAGTCACGATCCGGATCTTCGGACAACCTGGCCGCGGCCCTGACGCACAGCCGACCCGTCGCCCCCGCAGCGCTGTCCTCGCGACTAGCGGACGTATCACTTGATCCCTCGCAGCGAAACACATCATACACGTCCATCAGCTCGGCTTCTGGCGTCGTTTCCCCAACGTCGGCCCCCTATGGGGCAGCTCCGCGATCGGAGCCGCAGTCGGGTATTCTGACGAGGAGCAACAGCGGAGGCGACGATTCGTCGCGGAACTCAGCCGAGCACGTCGATCTCGACCACTTGGACCCTAGCGAATTTTTCGAGTTGAACAAAGTCCCCAGCTACCAGACGGCGGTGCGGACTCCGGCGCGGTCCCGTGCGCAGTCCGGCAATGTGCCGCTGCCCGATTATCAGACGGCGCTGAGCGCGCCCCGGACCCCGCCGGCGGCAGACCTCGTGCCGGATCCTCTCGGGACCATCTCGGAGGACCAGGCGGGCGAGGATCACACGCATCAGATTCACCATGTCTCAAGGCCAACCAGTCTGCTGGGCCGTTCTTACACAGACGATCCCGCAACCCACCGAAGGATGTACGTCGTTTAGGGGTATTTACTGACTAGTCAAAACTCGACTTGAGAATCTTTTCTGTTTTTCTTTCTTTCCTTTATGGCACTAGCTGGAGGCAACATTGCACAAGCGAAGCGATATTTTTTGGACATGGACGGCGTTTTGATGAACAAACCGGGACCTTGGAGGGAATCTTCTTTTGTTTGTCTTTTGGATATGATAGACTGGGTGCAAGCAAGGATTGATTTGAAGCGAAACCCTTGAAGAATGGGTGGGTAGGTGAAGGCGACTATGATAACCAGAATCAGAAACGATACGAACGGTCACGCACGAGAAAGAGGACATGAAAGGTGGCACGTTTCTTGTACAGTAGTTGTACGGTAATATCCCGGAGTGTACTGGTACCTAGCTAGGTATCACTTGAGGGAAGAAACCAGGCATTGATCAAAATGGTCTGAGCTATTGAACTGTATGAAGTGCCGTGAGCATATGTATATTTAGGAGCTGATGCCTGAAGTCGCAACGACGGAGACGTATGAGCTCTGGTCTGGGCCGCATCAGAGCTCGCCCTTATGTTCGCAGCTGTACTGATGATAGAGTGGGACGCAAGGGGTTGCGTACGTGAACTGCATTATCTGAGTCCACCCTTCCCGAATCACATTTCCTAGTGTTCCCAGAAAGCCTGTAAGATGGCGTGGTCTGGTTCTACGGTGGTGTGGTGTATACGGCGCAACGTCACGGCTGGCTGCCTCTTGAGGAGGAAAACCGGCAACCAGCAAAAGCAACAGGAGGGGGGCTCGACGAAGAATTTTGTCTGATTAGTAGATTAGACGTCAAGAGGAGTCAGTAGTGCAGTACCAACAAGAGACTGTCTCCTGTGGTGTTGCAACCATGAAGAAGAACGGGTGGCCATAACTGAGGTAATTAGTGTGATACAACCCCAAGCTAAGGGACCATTGACGTCACGACTTACCGGTAGTGGGTGCTACGTAATTAGGGTTGACTGATTGCCATGACAGGAAGAAGAAGAAGATGGGTGGATGGTGGTGGTGATTGATGACGATGCTGCTCGCTCTGGACAATCCAGGGATGAAGCATTCCAATTTCAAGTTGGCCAAGAATCACAGCATCTCAAGGGTTAAATCATGACGACGTGGGTGGCATCGAGGAGTGGGTGTCTTGGCTCAGCTGGACATGCTCAGACGAGCAATCGATCAATCAATGATCTCGAGTATGAGTTGCGCTTGTGTGTGCTGGGGCTGTTGTGGTTGTGTCGTACTGCACCTTGTGATCGTGGACCCTTCCTTTTCTTGGCAATGGAGTCGTTGAGTGCTATTATGGGCCCATTTAGAGTAGGTACATAGCCTATGGCAGTACGGGTACGAATACTGTGCTAGTCTACTAAGTAGGTCTAGTACCTAGATAGTCGTTACCTTGCGAGTGTTTGTCTTGCAAAAACCGTCGACTTATTTAAGCCGAATCGTACTGAGCCACATCGTCACCGACCTGACCAGAATCCCCACAAGGGTCCAGATGCTTCGCACCGGCATCTGCTTTGCATTTGCCCGAAAACGTCATCACACACCTTTTTCTTCACTCCTGTCCTGTCGCTGGGATATTTCCGTGTACTAAGTATAAGTTTTGTCTGCAGTGTCGTTGCTAGTACTAGACCGCAAGTCTGTCTAGGTCCTTCCCTGCACTTGCGTCAGCACCCAATCCGCCGTCCCTTCCGCCCCTTCCCCCCCCTTCCCCCCCTGTGATACCCCTCTTCCGCTACTGCGCTCGAGCTCTCTCCCTGTCAAGCTCGTCGACACTTTATTTCACCCATTTTCTTCCTTCACCACGTTGCTCTCGTGTGAAGCGCATCCCGATTTCCCAAGAGCCGACAATCAATCGCCAACATGGCCGCCGCTGTTTCGCCCACCACTTCCCTTCCCTCAAGGGCAACCACCGGCCTGAGTGACGAAGCTGTCCCTGAGGTGGACCCTTCAACTGTAGGTGGACATGACGCGTTGCGAATGCAGGCGAACAGCCGGAATGCGTCGGACTTTACTAACACAACGCGCAGACGGCCGGATTGCTTGCGGAGCGTCTCCAGGCCTGGAAACATGCCGTCGGTTACCTCGAAGATTACATGAAGGCCTCGGAGAAGATCCATGGTCACCAGGCGAAGGAATATGAGAAGGTCCTCAAGGTTAGTTCGACCCCGACAATGTCCTCAGCCCTCCAGGCTGTAAATTTAGAGGAGAAAAAGAAGAGCTGGAGAAAACGAGACTGGACAAGATGAGGAAGTAGCTGCAAAAAGACTGACCTTGCAATTCCGTCTCACAGACCATTTCCCACCCCCTCAAGGAAGGACACCACTTCGACCAAAGCCTCGGCGGCGTCGCCGGCTTCTTCGAGAACCTACGCTCCAACACCCAGGCCTTGATCAATACCAACATCGAAACCGAGAAGAGCATCAAGGGCTCTGTCCTCCCCATCCTCGAGCGTCTTCACAAGGAAATCAAGCACAAGGCCAAGGAGCTGGCCCATGGCGTGCAGAAGGGCTCTAAGGAGATCGAGAAGGCCCGCAACACCACCCAGAAGCACATTGAGCTGCTCGGCCAGCAAAGCGCTGCCTTTGATTCCACTGGAGGACACCTGACCGCCAATGACGATCCCTACGTTGTTCGTCGGGGTGTCCTGCACCGCCTGAGCAACCAGGTCATCGCCGAGAACAACCACCGCAACGACCTCCTTGCCGTGCAGACCAACTTTGCGACCTTCGAGGCCCATGTTATCGAAGTCATTCAGCAGGCCATGGAGGCCTTTACCCAGCTGGCCGGTGGACAAGGCGAGAAGACTCGTGCTCTCCACGTCGACATGCTTGGCGCAGTCCAGCGAGTTGCCCCAGACTTTGAGTGGAACAACTTCCAGTCCCGCAGTGCAGATCGCCTCGTCAGTCCTAACGAGCCTCCTCGCTCGGTGGAAGCGGTGGTGTTTCCTAACATGGACCATTCTGCAACCAAGCCCCTGGTTGAGGGTTCTCTCGAGCGCAAGTCGCGCAACAAACTCTCATGGGGCTACTCAACTGGCTACTATGTGGTCACTGCCTCGAAGTTCCTGCACGAGTTTAAGGACTCGGACAACACACGCGTCGACCCTAAGCCAGAGATGTCCATCTACCTACCCGATGCCACAATCGGCACGCCCAGCGGCGAAAAGTTCAATGTCAAGGGCAAGGACAAATCCAAGGGGTTAAGCAGCAAGCTGACGGGGACGGCGGAGCTGAGCTTCAAGGCTCACACAGCCGACGATGCTCAGAAGTGGTTCCAGGTCATCTCGAGCGTTGCCACTGCCTCAGGCAAGGTTGACAGCTCGTCCTCCACACCCACATCGACGCCAACCTCCCCTGTGTTGAACAACTCTAGCACCTTTGGCACCACTTCAAGCAACATTGACAACAAGGTGAACACGGCCGCACCCGCCGTTGCAGCGAACGATCATAAGGCTCAAGAGGCGGGCGTCACCCCAGTTACCCCAGTCGAGGCTCCCTTGTCGGCCGTGTCGGAGAAAAAGGTATAGGCAGCCTAACTTGGAGAAGTGAGGCGGACGACCGCGACAAGGTCACCACACACGATGCGTACATGGACGAGTTCACGCACACACACACATCCACATGGATGCGTCAACGTCCTCGCAAACGCCTACACCGACTGATGATGTCTTGGAGTTGCAGCAAACTTTCCAAATCAGGGCTGACGGCATGGAACAAGGAACGAAATGAAGCGAGACGACGATTGTATCGTAGACGATTATTAATGTAGGAGAGGAAGAGAAGGCGGAAGTGTAGCTTGCATCTGATATCCTGATTGTCTAGCTGGCAGGTGTGCGTTGTCAATTCCCTGCACATCTTGTCTTCGACGATGAGTCTTGAGGGTTAAAGGCGTATCTGGGCTGGGCTTTGTACTGAGAGCGGTAATATTTTGTCGAGAAGGTTGTTTGATCTGATTGTTGTTTTGTTCCCCGCGTTGCATTAGTGTATCACTTGAATCCACGAATCACGATTGCCTGCCTGTCTGCAGACCTAGTCTCCCCTTTCCAACATGGTGAAGCGGACATTGATAACACATTGTGCAAAATCTTTGGTGAATTGTCAATGAAGCCTTCCACGGTGCTTGTGTCCTGTAGAACAGCATCAGGAACGTGCAAGTCGAGGTGTGAAGCGGAGACTCGGCTGGAACGTATGCCTGCACTGAATTAATCAACCATGATTGGTTGATACTGATGGCCGAGTGGCTTGCGTCCCAGAGCTGCGAAAGGAGTGGGGTAATTAGCGGCAAGAAGGCGTGGTGGCGGTTCGTCCTTGACGCCGAGGGGAGATGCTATTTCGGGGAAGAGAGGCGGCTTGAGTAAGACATGCTCGTCGGCAACAAGGCAGTTGAGTGAGTACCACCTTGGCGATCAGGCTGTAAGCACGAAGTAGGCGAGGCAGCATGGATACCGGCACGGCCCCCAAATATCCAGCACGATGAGCAAGCCAGGATCCCGTGTCTCTGGGCATTGGGCCAGAACTGTGTTTTAAACGCCGGGTGGCTTGGCGGGTAAGATCTGCCAGTTCGCTCGGCTCGTGTTTCAATTCCTTTGTTCCTATCCCGGGACTTGACTAGCATGCTGAATGGTTTTGGGAATACGGCATCCAATAGCAGCCCTCGACCTGCTGCACCTTTGCTTCGTACGGGTAGGTAATAATCATGACTATCCGATGTCCCCCACACACCCACGGCCTGCGCGTCTGAGACATGGCCAGACGAACCAGACCGAAGGATGCGAAAACCCCGAAAGGCCAGAACCTAACCTAACCTACCTACCTACCTACCTACCTACCTACCTACCTGGAGCATCCCACACCTGAAGCACGGCGGACGGGCCCCATACTAGACGGGCGTTCATCAGCCGTGAAAACGGGGCGAGCAGATAAGATGGACGCATTCGCCACAGGGTACACTGGTCCAGTGAGGCTGTCTCCTCCTCCTCCATGATCCCTCCCATCCGGTGCCATAGCCAAGACAAAAACACGCACGTATGGAAAGAAAAAAAGAAAAAGAAAACATGAACGTGCACGCATTCCTTCATCGCCATGGCGAAACCTTCCTTCAGCTTCGAGTCGCGCGCCCTGGTTGCCGCACTTTTGTTTGCTGGCTTTGGCTTGGCTGGCTGCCGTTGCAACCGACGACGAAAGCAGTTTGCCAGCTCGAGCGGGAAGAATGAGGCTGAAGGCGCGCTGCATACATACGTGCTTTGAAAAAAAAAAAAAAAAGGAAAAAAAAAAGGGAAAACAGGGATGCTTATTAGTTCCCTCCCGTCTCACGAAGTTACAGACGGGTCTAGAATCTCGATGAGCTGCCGCGTTTTTTTGTGACTCGGGAGGTTTTGGTATCTGCACGGGTTGCGCCGTGGGAGAAGGACGTGGACAAGTAGATAGGGAACGTATACAGCCAGCCAGTTTTCGCGGAGTCTCTGGTATCCCCCCGGTAGGTGCACTTTAACTTACCTTGTGCTTGTAGTCTGTGTCTGCCTCCTCATCACCACCACCACCACCATGCCAGCTCTCCTCCTCCTCCCCCTCCTCCTCCTCCTCTTCCCTTGTGCGTGGCGCTCCTCCGCCCTGGAGGACAATTTCAACCCGCTTAGATTGGGCTGCCGGGGCCGCTGGTGCGCCTTGCTGCAAGCCGCGGCGGCTGCCTCGTCCTGGGCATCAGCCGCCATCATGTCGCTCCATGCAGAACGAGGCGTTATAAGCAAGCAGTCGATGGGAATATTACGATAAATAAGGCTGCGCGCCGGGGCCGGGCTGCCTTCCTGCCTCTCCCCCCGAGAGCCTGCAGCAAATCCCGCTCCCCGCTCTCTCTCTCTCTCTCTCTCTCTCTCTCTCTCTCTCTCTCTCTCTCTCTCTCTCTGATTTTTCCCTTTTTATTTCCCTCCCTCCCCGGCTTGCCGTTGGTGTGAAGGTACACAGAACTTCCACTCTCGCAACCCAAACCCGCCCCCCTATTTCACAAACCAACAAACCCCAAAACCGTGGCCAAAAGAGCAAAAGAAAGAACAATACAGACAAGAGCAGAAGGAAAAAAAGAGAGCGGGAAAGTAACATTCCAAGAACCTCGCTCTGGTTGAAGTCCAATGCCCTCCGTGAACGCCCTGCTTGCTGTCGTTGTCGCTACCGTTGTTCCCGGATAGACAACACCACGACACAACACACACGACACTTGACAGTACAACACGTTGCAGCACTTGCCAAAACTTCCTTTCCTTCGGGTTTTTTCTTCTTCAGAGTTTCTTTCTTGACAGAAACCATGATGGCGAAGCCGTGGCATGAGCACCGGGACACCATCATCCGCCTCTACATCAGCGAGGGGAGGACGCTGCAGGATGTCCGGGGCATCATGAAGGCCCAGCACAACTTCGAGGCGTCGTAAGTCGTTCCGTCCCTCCTCCCCCGCAGAGCTTCACCGAGAGCAGCGGGACTTCTTGGACGGTGCACAGCACGCTAACCCAGGACGACGCTGCTTGCTAGCATCCGCTCGTACCGCCAGCACTTCGACCAGTGGAGGGTCGGCAAGTACAACTGCAAGAAGCGCCAGCAGCGCCACCGCGAATCCCTGGCCAGGCCGTTGTTCCCGACGCCGCCGCGGACGCCCGACGGCGGCGTGTCCCCGGAGGCCGCCGTCGGGGCGCCGTCGTCGCCCGAGTCCATCGCCGCGCTGGGGAGCGGCAACCAGCACACCCCCGGGCAGCGGCCCCTGCCCAACTCGGTGCCACGGTTCCCGCCGTCGTCGTTCTACGGGGACACCAGCAGGACTGCGCACCGGTCCAAGAGCCTGAACGAGCCCCCGGGCGTCTGGGGGGAGGACGAGTTCCAGGCCGTGATGCGCGGCAGCAGCGTGGCCGAGGGGATGCTCCCGTTCGTCAACCCAGGCACTCCTCCTCCTCGGTCCGCGCAGGGAGCTGACACGCCCTCTAGAAGCCTCGTCGACCTCAGCGCCGACTACAGCAAGCTCCCGTCCGCCAAGTACCTGCACCCGGACAACTCGGGCTGGAACATGGCGCGTTCGCCCCCGTCGCTCTTCCAGCTGGCCAGCCCCGAGGCTGACTACTATCGGCTGCCGGACCACGACACTGTCCCGCGGTGCATGCCCGACCTGTTTGCCAGCTCGCTGGGTTCGCTTCCCAGGTCCATCGACTATCGACCTGCCCGGCGGCCCCTTCATTGTGCCTCTAGGCTGATGGGGGAGCCGGTCGGGAGCCATGCCGCCAACGATAGGAATGGACTTGCGTCAGGGTGATTGGATAAGGGACAGGTAGGCGTACCCATTACAGCAGCTCGAGAACGCTTGCCAAGGAATGAGCAGGGAGTGGCAAGGGAATAAACACGGGTTGACTATGACAGACAATGAGAACATAATCTCTTGGGGTCACTCATTCTATGAAGACAGGGGTCTCACTCAGCTCATTCAAGGAACCAGATTACGAAAGTAACTCCTCCAGTGTTCAAAATGATATACGTTTGTTTGAAATAGGTTTCATTGTAGACTACTACTGCATCACTTAATCCAACACCTGACTATTCCATGCCACTTGCCATGGTGCTCTATGTGAGCAAGCAGACCAACCGACGCAACTTTAGGTGATGGGGAAGTTCAACGCTATATAAGTATCGTTATCCCCGCAAGTCCAAGCTCGAAAGGCGTTGCCAACGCTAGTCATGCCGGGACTCGAGTGATGCAGTCTACGCCGAAGACAGGTTGATTGAGCTATGTGTACCTAAAGACGGAGTGTGAGTGACATGTCTTAAAAGATTTCCATCATAAAAGTAGGGTGATTGGGAAATTGTCAGAATGGGTGCCTTGTCATAGGCGGTGTCATCAATGCATTTTGCTAAGTTGACCGTCGTGATATTTGTATACATCATTATAGTAGTGGGGAATGATAATAAGAGTGTACGAACCTGGTTGGAAAGTGAGTACGGACGAAAGAGTCAACCTGGACAAGTCTTTCAAAAAGTCAGCATGCTGCTGGCCGATTGACTGCATCTCAATATTGTGTTGAGCATCTCGATCAGGCGATAAATGATTTGTCGTCGTAGCATGAAGCTCGGACATATGCTTGTCGTTTCATTTTGGATCATCAGGGAGATAATGCTCTTGGAATGAGATGGCGATTGCCAAGTGGCTACTCACATTTGTGCTATCTGAAACTTCAATTAGCCAGGTTCGTGCAATGTTTTCAACACAACTGTGGAGTGAGTGCGGGATCAGGTAAAGCATGAATGGTAATAGATATATTGTGTCTGCATCGGTAACCCGGATAAGACTCGTCATCTGTTCTCATCAGGAAGGCATGGGGTGTATGAAAACATTGCAAATACTTACTTCACGCGTTGCAGACAGTACATGCGAATCCCACCAAGGAAACAAATACGCCCCGGTCACTTGCACTTGAAGCAGTCAGCCTCTATGGCTCTCAGAGTATCCATCACTTGGAGGGCGAGCGAGTGGAGTCAGTGGGCGAGGTTTTCTAGGCCTGCCACAAAATGGCTTATCGTGCTCATGATATAATCGGAGCCCAGTGCCGCTTCATCACGGAATTTCGGATGACGGGGTCGGGATTGTTGGAGCGCAGCATACCTTGCTAGTGTTTAAAGTCTGGGATGTTGTCAGCGAGGGCTACTAAACAAGTGGCAACATAAAGTGTAGAAAGAAGAAGTCCATCAGAAATAGCCATTTAATATCTTCAGCGAAAAAGATCTCAGCCGGTAATTTCCAGCGTATAAAGTTGTAAAAAAGAATGATCATCATGAAAGGACAAGGAGGGAACAGCGAGGAAGCACACGTACCATATCAGAAGGCTGTCAGGAGCTTGCGGAGACTCGAGGCTCGCAATGATCCACCGCTTGGTGATGAGAGCTTTGTGAAAAGTCAGCACGTGTCCAATGTATGTTGTTCGCACAGCGGAAAATGGTGACAGTAGTCTTTCAGACTGACGTGTAAAACTGAGGTTTCATTCCCGAAGGTCAAAGACTCTAGTTTGCGGTTTATGTGTGTCATCAGGAAGGAGGAGGGATGCTGTGCAGCGATGCGCTGCCGTTCAGGGACTTACCTCGAGTTCCATGTTGTGATGAAGAGTGAAAAGAGCTTGGAGTTTGGCAGAAACTTTTCGATTAAAAGCTGCGAAAAAAATGCGCTAAGTGGGGAGCTCCCATGTGACGTAGCACGTGATACCGCGTCTCCACGCGAGCTGCCAGCCCCCTTCCGCGTCACGATCCACCCGAACCGTGAACGGGCTCTGCATTCGACCCGATATTGCAGGGTAAATTGGCGACTTTTGTCGGTTCTTCACAATGCCTGAGATTGCTGAAGGTAGTTTTTGAGTTTCTGTCATTCCTGAAATCAGTTCACTAAGAGTCTTACAGTTGCACGCATCGTCCATTTCCTCCGCCTTCACGTGGTGGGGAAGAGGATAGCCTCCGCCTCTGCCATAGATGACAAGAATGTGTTTGGAAAAGTGGGCACGACGGGTGCTGAAGTGGAGGCCGCTTTGAAGGGAAAGATGGTAAATTGACCCGAGATTATCTCAAGTGCTAAGATATCGTCTAATCTTTATAGATTGTGTCAGCAGGGAGCCAGGGCAAGTACTTCTGGTGAGTTGTTGGACAGAAAGACGTCTCCCCATTGACTTGTGATTGACTGGAACAGGATCACTCTCGAGAAACCTCCACATCTCGTAATGCATTTTGGCATGACAGGTAAGCCTACTCGTGTGTAGCTTGAGCATTCTCTTACACTGGATCAGGATGGGTCCATATCAAGGGCGAGAAGACGGCGTACACCAATTACTACAAGAAGATGAAAGACGAAGACATCGCCCAGTGGCCACCGAGATTCTGGAAGTTCCAATTCGCAACCGAAGGGCCTTCAGGTGTCGAGGTTGCGTTTACAGATTCTCGCCGATTTGGACGGGTTCGGCTCGTCGATTGCCCCGGAGATTTGATCAGGAAGCACTCGCCCTTGGTGGAGAATGGGCCGGATCCAGTCGTAGATACGGACCTCTTCACCGAGGAGTACTTGCGAGGTAAGATGAGGGCAAGGCGCGTCCCGATCAAGGCTTTGCTACTTGATCAAGCCATGATTAGTGGCATTGGTAATTGGGTCGCCGATGAGACGTTGTACCAGGCAAAGCTCCATCCCGAGCAATACTGCGATGAATTCGACGACGCTCAAGTCGCTAATCTCTACAAAAATATTCGCTACGTATGCCAGACGTCCGTCGACAAGCTAGGAGACTCTGACCGGTTCCCCGAGCATTGGCTCTTCAACTACCGATGGGGAAAGGGCGCCAAGGGAGCCGCAACCAAGCTCCCCAACGGTGAAAAGCTGGCCTTTATCACGGTTGGTGGTCGGACGAGCTGTTATGCGCCAGGCGTGCAGAAGAAGACTGGTCGGACTGTACCTGGCATCAAGGAAGAGCCCATGGAGACCAAAGAAGCCCCCAAAGCAACCCCCAAAGCAGCCCCCAGACCAGCTAAGAAGTCACGAAAAGGCACATCCGAGTTTTGGGAGGAGAGCGGCCCGCCTGTTAAGAAGAAGCGAGTAACGTTGGTAAAGTCGGAACAAAATGGAGACAAGGTGAAGATCGAGCCCGTGCCAGAGGATGCAAAGCCAGAACTGGGTCGAAGGCGATCCACACGACTAAGGAAGTAGGCACCGAGACTGACTCGGCCTCGCACGCTACAAGTTTTCGAGCAACGAGGTTGGCCTCAACAACCTAATACGTCGGCCATCCCTCTCGGGGCATCCCGCAATAACAAAACCTGTCAGTCGATCATTCGCCTGCCTAAATAGTATGCAGCTGCACACGGCTGGGCAACATCGAAGAGTTGCCCGAACAAGGTGCAGGTACACACAACTGGACCTGGCTGAAGGGTTGTGACCAGATGGCGTGTTTATAATTATATATGAGGGCTAGGCAGTCTGTTGAGACGATACATCTCTCAAACGTGGGGGCTGCTTTTTGGACACCGGCGTCAAGAGAGCCATGTACACTAATTTGGTTTACACGTATCTACACCCCGATCCTGTTTAGAAAGGCTCCCATGACTGTGGATGGCCTCCAAGTGAAATGACGTATTTCATCATCACGAGCAAGGCTCAGCCCAATGGTATCCAGCAGACGATGCGTCCACGCGTCGAACTTCGGATTCTACTGAACCAATGCCAGTCCGGTCCTCGCGATGTGGTGATCCAGCAGGAGGCTTGTCGAACCGCGTGTCATTTCGCGATCATGATGCTGTCCCCCAACTCGAGCTCGGCACTCACGGCGATATCAAAGACCAGCAGCAGCCGGAACTGCACTCTTATTGGCACGGCTAGACCAGGCTCCCAAAGTAGGGCTGATATTTCAACCTTCATCCCGGTAATCTGGTGCGTCCCACCAGGCGTTCATGCACTGCCACCCACCCTTCAGCCCGTTGTGACACGATGTTAGTCTACATCTCTTAACATGTCTCTACTAAGCTCCTATGATCGCGCTTTCTATCGCTCCAATCACTCAGCTGCAGTCTTTCTTGACTTCTCTCAGCCCGACAAGTGCAGCATTTTCCCACAGCCATGTAGTTCGGTGATTGTCGGCAATGTGCACTTCAACCTGTCCCTGATCGCCAACATGCTGACCATTTCTGACCTCCCATAGGTCACACGGCTAGTCTGACGAATATGCAGTAAGCGCGCTGACACTAATTGCAACGAGCGTGAGACTAATATGCTCTATAAGTCTTTTAGAATTACACGAAGCCTAGGCGCCCCTAGACTGACTTGAGAGAATGCTCAACTGTAAGCCATGCAGTTCGATTATTACAACGCCCTTGTATCGATACAGTACGCCTAAAATACAACTATACAAGCTTGGGAAACCACATGATAGAACCGTCCTCGTTCTCGTGGAACCATCGCCGTTTCTCTGTCGACCAATGCCAGTATGCGTCCTCCTCTGGTATCTCGTCATCGGTATCGTCCTCTTGGGAATCTGTATCGATTCCGGACCATTCGGAGTCGTTGGAATCATCGTGACACTCACTCTTGAGCTTAGCACTTCCCTCATCTTGGGACCCATCCTTGGGTGTGCTCCCATCTCTAGACTCGCTCTTCCTTCCTTCGCTCTCCTCCTTACCCTGAAGCCTGCTTTCGTGTCTGGCCGTGTAAACCGCCACTGCTGGTGCAGTTGAAGCTGTACTAGGCCGTGACAAATGCTCACTGGATTCTGAATCCACTGATTCTACTTCCGAGTCCCCATCCGGCCTAGTTTCCGATGACTGGATGGCTCTCCGGCCCTCGGACTCAGACTTGGTGCCCTCAACAATAGGGCTCTCACTCTCTTGTTTCGGAAGTGGCCGCAGGATCCCGCGCTCACGCAGCTGCTCCTCTGAAAAGTTCCGCATCAACCAGTGTCTAATGGGCTGCTCCCAATCCTCCTTCCGTAGAATGATCTGGAAACGAGAGTCGCGCACAACAAAATGGGTTGTCGTTTCCATACGGCTGGATCCGGGATAGCGCCACTGCAAGTTGACAATGGTGTTGTTGTCAATTTTGAAAGCCGAAGAGCGAGAACCGTAATTGAGTCTGAGCAGCTTTAGTAGCAGCTTCTCGGCGATGAAACTGTGTTTAGCGCTATTGGAGATGTGCAGGACGGAGGCACGCTCGTAGTGGACATTTTTGGGAGGACGGCCCAAGTCCGACGGTTGATGGAGGGAGGATTGTACTGATCCGACTGAGAGAAGGATGAGCTCGATAGCTTCGCAAGGTAGCATGGTAGTTTCAGGTGACGCCGTCTGAGTAAAATTGTTGGTGAGTTCTGTTGACGAGAGGAAGAAGCATAAGGTTTGCGGACAGGTTTCGAGGCTGAATGATGTTGCGGCACACAATGTGAACGAGACGCTTGTGGTGATGCTGCTTGACGGCTCTCATGGTGATCATCAGGAATAAGTTTCTATTATATAACCTGATATCATGTAATTGCACATACATAACAAATATCGTATATTCGAAATACAAAGTGCTTGGGCGATTATGGTGGGTTGGAATGAGCAAGGCTTCATGTGTTTACTAGAGCGAGAACGGACAGACATAACTTCTCCAAAGAAACGCAGATGCTCCGGAGAGAAGAATTGGACCGATGTGAAATGCTTCGCAGCCTGAGGGGGGAAACTGGATTGTGAGCCTAAACCAGAAAGTCGTGGCGTAGGATTTGTGATTTCCTTCAGTTGTAATTTCAGGTCGCCCCCAAGGTCTCAGATGGGGGACCTGCAGGATGGACCCTAGTTCCCTGCTGACGCCTTTAAACCAGTCGGAGGCATCCTCTAGGCGAATGCGCTTTTAATGGCGTTGATGAGTCGACTCGGACACGCTGTCCCGTATATAATCAGACAGCATCGTAAGAGGGAGACTGACCTGGCTCAGTCACTCGAATCTCAACAAAGGCCAGCATGCTCTTGTGGACTCTTTCAGCCAGCCCAGCCCAACGGAGACTGGCGATGCCGAGTTCGTATGTGGTTGATTTCCAGCTGGGCCAGCATGTGCTTGTCACTACCCTAATGCCTGTCGATGGGGGGCCTCGTGATCTCTCTTGCGCAGTTTGCATCTGTACGCCCCCTTGTGGAGGTTCAGCTTTGCCGCCGTACCTCAGCTAAGGGGTGTGCGAAATGCAAGATGTTGGTTGCGGCCAAGCCCTAGAACTGCGCATTTGCGCATTCAGTCCCCATTGGCTAATATTCGCCACCATACATACACACATCAGTCCCTTACCTCAGATGCAACTCAGGGCAGGCCACACACTGGTTTCAACCAAATTGAGACCTATATTTGGAATCACCAGCCCTGTTTTCGGTCCGTGACCAAGTTAAGTTAGGTATCTAGCTACCTGCCAGGAGACCGCACTCCTTTGATCCGTTATCGCCCTTCGGCTAACCATACTTCTAGTAGTACTTTGGTCCTCCGTGAAAGATGCGTACCTTTCAGCCGGCCTCTCCTATCTGCTTCCATTTACCGATGCGTCTCCCCGACCTCGCCGGTGTTGACACTTGCCATCTGAGAACAACAACAGCACATAACGTTGTTGATCGCCAATGGCACGCCCTCAAAGAAACCCGAGTCGTCAATACCCAAACGGAAACACGCGCTCGCCCTTCGCTAGAACGCGTGGTGAGTTTCTCTATACGCCTCCTCTCGGAAAGCGTTCGCGCGGGGCAAGCAAAGCGGTGGCAGACAATGTCCCCACGGCAGGGTGTCAAGAGACTTCACCAACGCCCATGACTCAATTGGACCTTCTCAGGGCATTGAAATCCGAGGGTAAGGAGCACTCAACCTCAGAAGCCCCTGTTCACAAAAGAATCTCATCGGAAACCCTAGATTCCAGCTTAGTTGAGGCTGATCCAGCACCCAACACCCGTCACGCTCGAGACCAACGGCGGCATCCCACGTCCTCGCCGAAGCCGCGCGGTTCAAAGACGCCGCCAAAAGTATCGTCCTCGAAGGGACGTTCTCACGGCGACGAAGAAGAGCGTCGTCGACCAAGGTCATCGCCTCAATCTGCCCCTTCGAACATACCTGCCACAGTCAACACACCTCGACCCGAACGACGTACGCAAGCCGTCTGCATGCGCGGGACAGGTGACTGGGAACCTGTCTTCGCGATAATCGACCCCTCTTCTAGCAATTCCCTGCTCGATCCTGACACGGCGAGCATGCTTGGGCTAACGCTACATCCAATACCCCGGGGCAAAGCTTTGAAAACCATCCTCTCGAACTCATCAACTCCCAATCCACGGTTCTGGGCAATGAATGTCGGCCTGCGATCTCTCTCAATTGACCTCCCCGCCGTATATATCGACATAATAATTGCGCCCGTAAGCTCACCGGACGCAAAAGCGGTCATAGGCCGGCCGGTGTTGCAGATGCTGGAAACGATGGCTCAACAAGGCGCAACCGAAACAGGCGTCAGCGTGAACGAGTCAGAGCAAGATTTCGTCTCTGGCGTTGGAACCTCTTCATATGATGGTAGGTTTCCTGCCGCAGCGATCTCGACCCATTTACTGACTTGTCTAGGCGACAGTACATGGTTCTCGGGATCATCTTCAACTGGCTCTGAGCTGTTTTCAGTTCCACCTTTCCCAGGCCATCTTGCCAGCGTTCACAGGGGCGACGAGACATACGTGCAATGGATTGGGGGTATGGCAGTCGACCCTGAGTCGTTTGGAATACTGGGAAATCCTAGCCCTTGGGACACACATATACTGGCTGGGTGCGGCGGATCGTTTGAAGGAGGTGAGACTGGAAGAATAAACCCATTTGTGTGAGGAGGATCACGAGACGGGCATTGAGGCATAAACGGACGCACAACCAAAGTTCCTTGATCTGCTCCAAATAGGCACAACGTAAAGGCCATGGCCACTGAGTCTAGCGGTGCGAGGGAAGAAGGACGAGGGCGTCCTCATATGCTGTCTGTTGTCTTTTGGCTGCCATACTCAACACAGCAAGGCCTAATTGGCCCCAAGTCTATGCCCAAACCCTGAGATGGAAAACACATTGAAATAAACATGAACAAAACATGCCGTCGTCAACCATCAAACAGCACCCACCAGGCACGCGCGTATCCAAGAAAGGGGACGAGCAGATCACGCCCCATCACCACGATCCACACACCACGGATGACTCACAATCCGTGGCCACGCTCAGCCAGTCGCGGTCCCCACGCTCAGCTTCCATTGGCCTCGAGCTTGCCCTCGGTCTTCTCGACAAAGGCAACGAGGTCGGCAATGGTGCAGACCTTGATCCCCCACTTGCGGGCGAAGGTAATGCAAGCCTCGCCGCGCAACATGCCAGTGCTCTGGCGGATGGCCTGGCCGGGAACCTCCTCGCCGTCGTCGACGATCTCGCAGATGGCTGCGGCCTGGACCTTGCCGCTCAGCCGGCAGAACTCGGTGGCGGCCTCGGTGTGGCCGGGCCGCTGGCGGACGCCGCCTGGGCGGGCGCGCAGGGGGAAGACGTGGCCAGGGCGACGGAGGCTCTCAGGCTTGGAGTTAGGGTCGGCGAGGACGCGGCACACGAGGGCGCGGTCTTGGGTGGTGATGCCGGTGGTGACGGACGGGTCGGCGGCATCGACGGAGAGGGTGTAGGCGGTGCCGCGGGGGTCCTCGTTGTCGGCGACCATCTGCGGGAGGGCGAGAGAGGTGGTGAGGGCGGGGGAGAGCGGCGCGCAGATGAGGCCGGAGGAGTGGCGTACGAGGAAGCCCATCTTCTCGGTGGTCACGTCCTCGGCCGCGATGATGAGGTCGGCCTCGTTCTCGCGGGAGGGGTCATCGAGGACGACGAGGAACTCGCCATTTCCTGCGCGGCAAGGAGGAGCCGTTAGTCAGGGGGTTCAGGGGGAGTCAGCCAGCGTTGGAGGAGTCGGGTTTGCATACGGAAAGCCTCAATGGACTCCGAGATGGAGTCGAACCGACTCGAATCTATCGTGGGTTCGGGCATTGGAGCGGGCGGGATGTGGATGGGATGGTGGGAGGTGGAGGTGGAGAAGTAGCGAGAGTCGAAGTACGAATATCGGCCTCGGCAGCGGTGACTGTGAATGCGACCGACGGACGGTACGGTGCGGGCTCGGAGACGGCGACGCGGGAGGGAGGGGGAGGGGTCTCTCTTTTTTTCTTAGGGCGCGGGGTATAGATGCAATTGGAAAGATGGAGAACAAGGGCGGACGGATATATGGATGCAACACACACACACGCGCGAAGCAAACACAGAGAGGAGAAGGAGAAGGAGGAAGGGATGACCATGCGGCACTCACTTGGTAATAAGGAGTAAGCATCAATCATACGGCCAGTCGGCACAGCAGTTCACCGGCAGGGAAGAGACGGCATGATTCAGGGCCCTTTGCCGGCGCCTCCGCTCTCCGCTCTCCGGGCACGGCCATGGGCCAAGCTCGTCGGACCCGCGCGGTGAATTGCCGGCTTCCAACGCTCCATTGGCAATTGACAAGGGCTTCTCCCCCCGACCTATCCGGACTGAGCCTAGACAAGGCCTAAAAGTTAGACGCCTGGAGGACGCCCGGGTCGGAAAGCGAGAGAGGGAAGAAGCACGTAGAAAGCGGAAGAGTGGGTGTGTTGGGGTTTGGGCCGATGGCGCCGGCGTCGACGATCCGCTTTTCTCTCGGGCTCTCCCCTCTCTTGCTCACATGCCACCGGCCACCCACTCCACGCCAAAAGGTCTCTCGGCATTGGACAACGTAGGTTGGACTGTAGTGCCCGTTTCTTGGGGTTCTTTCGGGACATGGATTTGTCGGGGTCGCGCGGTTATTATGTAAGCACCCTTCAAGACGCCGTTGGGGTGACGGATTGGGAAAGCATCAGTCAGCTTTCACTCATTTGAAAAATAATGGGCTTGAAGGATGGGGCGCTCGAGATTTCCCGCCTGACTATTTAGGAGGAGAATGAAGGAATTGCGGCAATGGTGGAGCCGATGGCGAGTTGACAAGAAGCCGTATCGGATTCTCAAGACGAGAACTCTTTCGGCTTGCTTATCAACTCGGGTCCCTTAGTAAGGGCGGGGAACAACCGGGCGACTCATAGGTGCACAGCCGGCTGTGCGTTTAATATCATGTGATTAGCCGCACAGCCGGCTGTGCGAATAAGATCCGTTATATAAGCTGGATGCTGGTGCGTATAATGTGTATATGTAATATCACAGCTTTTCTTAATATAATTAAACAGAGAGATAATTTATAGTATAAGTAGCTACTTAATATATATTATCTAATCTCTTAGTAATATATTAGGGTTTTTAAGACTATAATAAATATATAATACCTTATAATAATACTATCTTATTATAGTATTATAGCTATAACTATATATATTAATTACTCTTATTATATAGTATATAAAGTAAGGTTTTACCTTTTAGAAAAAGCTTTTTATTTCTTATTAAATATTATTATAAAGATATATAATTATAACTAAAGCTAGTATTAAAACACTTAGAGCTTTCTAATCTATATAAATAGTATAATAATATAAGTAAGACTTTTAATAGTAAACTATAATAACTAATTTATTTTATAACTTATTACTAATAACTAATAAGAATAGCTATTAAGCTATCTTTCTTATATATTATTAGTCTTATTTTCTATTAAGTATTAGAGATTTACTATTATCTTACTAATAGATTTAACCTCTCTTATAGTACTATATATAGACTTTTAGGTACTTATAAGAGCTTAAGCTACTTAATATCCTCCTTAGGGGTAGTATATTACTATAAAGGTACTACTATTTAAATATTAGATTAGGAGGGAGTAGTATATTAGGTATTTTAATAATATTTTTTAATAATAGTATTTTCTTTTAAATATAATACTTATATAGACTTATAATTAACTTTAAGCTCTTAATACTTTATATTATAATATAAGTATTATAGTTTTAGGTATAATATAGCTAATAGCTATTATAAGAATAACTAGTAACTTATAAAATCTCTAAGTAATAAAAAGATTAAAAATATATATTTAGTATATTATCTTAAATAGATATATTTAGTAGATATAGTAAGAAATATAGTGATATTATTAAATAGTTTAATAAATATAATATTATATTATTATTTTTACTTTTCTTATTATCTTATATATAACTATTAAGCTTATAAAACTTTATATAAGAACTTAGCTAAAACTATATTAAATTAAGCTATTAGATTATTATATTTATACTTAAAGATTCTTCTTTTTCTTCTCTTTTTAATAATATATTATAATTATATTTTTTATTTCTTATTTATATTTTAGTAAAAAGAGTTCTTATTACTATACTATTTTTTTTATAATTAAAAATCTCTTTTTATTATGTCTTAAATATCTTATATATTTTACTACTTTAAGAATAGCTATTTTACTATTTTTACTCTTATATTTTATTTAACTTACTTATTCTTAGTCTTATTCTAATTAAGATAACTTATTATCTTCTTTTTAGTTTAGTTTTTAATACTACTTTCTGTCTTATAATAACTTCTTATTTACTTAAAGTTAAAATACTAGTTATATTCTACTTTATTATAGTATAAAAGCAGTCTTATTACCCTCTAGTATTACTAGTTAGTCTTTAAGGCTCTTTAAGATAATATAGTAAACTAAGCTTTTTATACTTTTTTATATTACTAAAAGATAGTATAAGAGTTATTAGCTTATAATATAAGTACTATAATAGTTACTAGTTTAATTACTATAAAAAATAGTATATAAGTTATTATATATATTATTATATATATTATTATATAGGCTATAATCTTAGATACTATAAATAATCTAGTTAAAAATAATAGAAATAGTAAGTAAGTTATAAAGTAAGTAGTTATATATATTATTATAGTGATTTAAGTAAGAGCTTATAGTAAATACTTATAATATAAAAGGTATACTTTAAACCTTATTATATAACTCTACTTATAATATCTTAAATATATTAATAATACTTTTAGTTATACTACTTTTTTAATATGTTTAAATATAAAAAGCTTATATTATATACTTATTAGTAGTAATATTAAAGTAGCTACTAGGTGATTAAACTACTTATAAGGCTTAATAATAAGCTAAAAGGTCTCTAATTATTAAAGATACTAATATAAATAAAAATAATATAGCTAAAAGAGTAGACTTTATACTAGTAAAAGCTAAAAGGTATAAGTATATAGTAAACTAAGAGTCTTAGTAAAAACCCTTATATATAAAGAATAATCTTTTAATAGCTGTTTCTACTAAGTTTTAACCTTCTATAAGGCCTTATATAAGACTTAACTATAAATATTACTATATAATACTCTAAATAGCTTAAGAGGTATACTAATTTATTACTTAGCTTAGTTAGCTTTAAGTTTAGAAAGCTAGTTTAATAGAATAAGCTTAATAATCCTTTAAGCCTTAAAGAGATTAACTTATAAGGTTTTTAAGTAACTTTTAATAAGCTAATAAATACTCTTAGCTCTTAATATAATATATTACTTAAAGTGTAGATATTAGTAAACTTATACTTTTATAAACCTCTTTTTATAAAAATCTAGTTAAGTTTTTATAATATAGCTTACTTTATTAAGATAAGTAAAAATATACTACTTTTTAAACTTTTTAAGCCTCTTATTATAAATATTCTTAGTTATTAAAGTAATAATCTTATATTATAAACTATAAAACACCTTTTACTTTTTATACTCTTAAAAGTTACTTTTATCTTAAGTAAATATAAGTATATAATAACTTAAGATAGTTTTATTAATATACTAAAGGTATAATATTAAAACTAACTTAAGAAAGTAAAAAAAAGAGAAAATAATATTTATATAAGTAAGATAGTAATCTATAAGTATTATAAATAAAAGAGCTACTTTATAAAGCTTATATAAATATTATAACTACTTAAAAGCTTAAATAAAATTATTCTCTTTTTTACTACTAAGAAATATAAATATAATATAAAAAGATTACTTATAAGTATTAATACTAACTATATTAAAAAGAGATATTTTATACTTATTAGTCTTATATATATAGTCTAATATAAGTACTTTTAGATATAATTTAAGATATTCTAATAACTATAAATATATAAATAATACTACTATAACTTTATTACTCTTATTAAGATAAATTTAACTTTAAAAGCTATTACTCTTAAGCTAATTAGTAAAAGTATATATATTATTTTAGCCTTTAGTAAGCTTTTACTTACCTTATATAATATAGTTATAAATATCTTACTATATAGTAAGTATATCTAAGATTATATATAGATAAGATCTAATCTCTTTTAATATAATACTTATATTAGTAAGTTAGTAAACTATTAATTTATCTAAGAATACTAGTTAATAATATATTAGATATACTATCTTATTAAAGCTTAGTTTATAATTATATTAATTAAAGCTAGCTTTAAAATAATATATTAGACTTTATATAGTCTTATATAAGCTTTTTTTTACTATAATAAAAAAAAGATATCTTATATAATATATTATAGTTTTCTATTACTATTTTCTAAAAGCAGAAAAGATATAACTAGCTTTATAGTTTGTTATAAAATAAGCTGGATAGAGAGCTGTTACTATCTAGTAACAGCTTAGGCTATAACCTTAGAGAGGGCTACTAGAGAGTGGCTATAATAGGGAGAGAAATCTCCTACTAATTAGGCTGAGAATTATCCTAGGAAATCCTAGGATAGTCCTAGGGAAATCCTAAGACTTATCTAGAGATTTCCTAGGGAATACCTAGAGAGTGCTTTAGGACTTTCTCTTATATAAAGAGGAAGACTATTACTAAAATAGATAGAAGAATTATTATCTTATTATCTTACTATCTTGCTCTTAAGCTTTAGGTATCTTAATTATATAAGTAAGAATTCTTCCTCTTAGTGGTATTTACTCTATATATCCCCTAATATAGTTAATTTTATATTAAATAGTAGTAATTATATTACCTATACTTGTGTATCTTCTAAATAGCTCTTAACTTTCACCTTAGTTAAAAACTCCTAAAAGCTTACTAAGAAATCCCTAGTTGCTAGAAACTCTTCTCTCTTAAGGTAATTAACTTAATTAATAAGAAAGATAATATATAAGTATAAGAATATTACCTTTAGGAATAATATTAGCAGTTAAGACTTGCCTACTTATTCTTTTTGTGTGCTACCTTTAGACCTAACCCTAAGAAAGCAGCTAAGTCTCTTATATACCTCTTAATATAAAAGTTAAAACTATATACTAGAATTAAGAAGGTAATTATAAGGTGGTTAAAATCTGAGAAATAGGTATATAACTAGGAAGAACTCTATTACTACCTAACTAGACAGAAATACTAATACCTGCTACTACCTCTAAATATCTTCTAACCACTTATAAGCTCCTTAGAAATAACTAGCTTAACCCCCTCTAGGATCTTTCCTATTTTACTATAACTACCTCTTCTTACCTAGTAACTAATAGCTAACCTAGTTAATAATAATCTTGCTTAATAGCTTTACAACTAGGATATTAAAAACAAACTAAGATCCTAATCTGCTAACCTGTTAAACCTACTATAAATCCTAGCCTAATAACACTTTAGGGATACCCTCCTTTTAATAACTAGTCTGTAAAACAAACTAGCCTCTATAGAGTTTAACTTAACCTTCTAACTAAATAAAAGTAAGAAACCTATAATAGTAGATTAATAACCTCTAGCTCTAATAGTTAAGATACTAACAGAATT
This sequence comes from Corinectria fuckeliana, assembly GCA_019137255.1. Classification (NCBI taxonomy): domain Eukaryota; kingdom Fungi; phylum Ascomycota; class Sordariomycetes; order Hypocreales; family Nectriaceae; genus Corinectria; species Corinectria fuckeliana. Next base: position 37,022 of record WPDH01000152.1, on the reverse strand, counting down.
AGCTCTAAGTATAGATAATCTGCTAAAATGTCTAATAGTATAAGAAACTCTTATTACTATAAAAGACTTATATAACCTTCTTAGCTAGATACAAATAAACACTACCTTAGCGCTATATATTTAGTTTTAAGCAGAAGAAGTAGAAAAGTTCTAACTAGTAGATACTTATAATAAATCCTTTAATAATATAGAGCTAGATAATAAGAACCTTGTTTAGAGAAGTACCTTCTGTTTTATTAATTTCTTAGAATAATATGTGGTATAAGAACTAGAATATAAAGTAATACTAGTTTAGAATATACTATATCTGCTTCTTAGATTAGCTCTAGACTAGTATGCTAGTAACCTAACTAATAACTAATAAGCAGCACTCTAGAACAGTTATAAGAGAATTAGCATATAGATTAATCTAATCTAGACCTACTTTAAAACCCGACTAGAAGTTATAATAGATACTCTATAAAAGGAGAAATTTACTATTTAAGATATTACTAACTAAGTTAACTTTTAGAATTAGATATCTAGAGTTAAATATATAGTATATACTGCTAAATACCTACCTAATCACCTTGCTAACTTAGTCTTTAATAAGCTTAATATCTACCTCTAAGAAGTTATAAGCTACCTAGCTTCTTACTAGTCTATTAATAACTAGGTAGATGTAAATAAGCTTTATATACTAAACTTTTATATTTATATAACAGCAGGAAGTTAAAGCTACCTCCTTAGGGGAAAGTATTATACCCTAATAAGAAACTAAGCTAGTATAGCCACTTAAGAACTAAGAATAATATACTCTTAAACCCTGCGTAGTAATACAGCTAGACTAACCTTACAGACAGGTAATAATAGAAGCCTCCCCTTATAGTGAAATAACTATTAGCAGGGATAAGTATATATACTCTTATTTACACCCCTAGAAGTATAAAATAACATACTAACCTGAAATTAAGTCTAGTTTATATCACCCCTACTAGTAAGAAACATAATAGCTGCTAAAACCCTAACTTAGAATACAGCTTTACTACTAGCTCTAGCTCTTCACCCTATAATTATATACCTAGGGTAACCTAGCAGTAGAAATACAAGTACTTAAATATTTTATATGTTTAATAATATCTAGCTAGATAAGCTTAGAGGGTATTATATTTCCTAAGAATAAGTATAAGCCTTCTTTGCTAAAGAAGAACTGTAAAATTTAGAAGAGGCAGCTTATATAGTAATAGAATAATATAATACTAATATAGACGAACTATAAGATAACTTAGAATCCTTATATACTATACTAGAGGTATATAGATTTATCTAGAAAACTATAAAAAGCTAGGATAGTACTAAGAAATTTATCCTAGATGTTAATAACTACTGCCTAGTTTTACTATAAGACTTAGTCTACCTTACTTACAAGCCTAAGCGGATTCCCACTATTATTAAGTATATACTATAAGATAAGAAACTAAACTTATAACACCTCTTAAAGTATAGTTATATATAAGTATAAGTAAAAGCCACTCTAGCTAGGACTAAATAATAAGAGATCTATATAGATATAAGCATAATATGCTTAGTAGTTAGTTATAAGATACTCTAGTTCTTTCTAGATATAACCTTCACTAGAGAATATTAAGCTAAGCTTAGTAGTATAAGCTAGAATAAGATAAAAGGATAGGTAATATTTATAGCATACTTGTTAAGCTACTAGGCAGGAGAATATATAGTAGTAAAAGTTTATATTAGAGCTTAGGTTATACTAGAACTATTAGTAAGACTACTTTTAGGCTAAGAATTTAATACTACCTACAAAGTAGATATTATTAATACCTAGCAGGAAGTGCAAATAGGTGCGGCTAATAAGCTGTGCCTGCCTGCCTTAGTATATATCTATATAAGACCTTATAAATATCTAGTAAAAAGTGACATATATATTATAATCCCTCCTAAAAGCAGCAAAGTAGTATAAGTAAGCATACTAGGTGTCCTAAGAGGCTAAGACTTCCTTCTTAACTTATAAAGTTAAGGTGTTATTAGAGCTATTATAAGATAGCCTAAGGTAGTTTTTATAATAAATAATAGGTAGAAGCTATTAATAATCTAAAAGAACTAACAACTAGGTATTCTTAAACTAGTTAAAGATAAGAACTTTATTAAAAAAGCTAACTAGAGTGACTTACTCACTAAATATAAAGATATAGTGCTAATAACCTGTAAGCTTAAACACCTAACCTAAGAAGCTATAACTCTAGCTAATAAGAAACCTAACTAGAAACCTAGTATAAGATTCTAGAATACTAGTCTAAACCTAAATACTAAGCTAGATATATTTAGGGATAAGACCCTCTTAGAAGTTAAAATAGCAAAAAGAGTGAGAATCTATAATAACTAAACTAGCTTTATATAATAAGTGTGAGGTCTCATACAGAAATACGCTAGCATTTAGGCTAACTAAGGGGAAATATTAGTACTTAAGTATAAGTATATAAAGATACTCTTAGCAGACAACTAGTATTAACAGAAGCTAGGATTATAACCTTACCTGCTAAGAAAAAAGAGAAGAGACTTTCTAGATATTATATTTAACTAACTATATAACTAAGAATAAATAGAGTAGGTTATAAAACTAATACTATTTGTAAGCTCTATCTTTATAGTATAGTAAATAGTAGCGAGTAAAGAGAAAGAATATATAGTAGTAAACTTATAAGCCTTAAATAATATAATAATTTCTAATACCTACCTAATACTCCTATAAGAGGATGTTCTTAGTAAACTCTAGAGGAAATAACATATTAGTGTTATTAATACCTAGTTATTTTTTCACTAGTTTTTAGTATATCTTAAACACTAAGATCACTTTATAGTAGTTAGCCACTAAGAATTAGAGTGATCTAAGGTAGCTCTAATAGGATTTAAGAACTTACTAGTATATATCTAACAGTTTATAAACTAGCTACTCTAACTATATTAGGCCTTTACTATAGTATTTATTAATAATATTATTATTTTCTCTAATAATAATATAAAACATCTAAGGCATCTTTAGATAATCTTTTAGCTGTTCTAGAAAAAAAATATTACCCTCTTAGCTAAGAAAGCCTTCTTAAGCTACCTATTAGTCTAATTACTTAGATTCTAGGTAGATAGGCTAGGCTTATTTAACACTTAGGAACAGGTAGCAGCCCTAAGAAATATTAAATTCCTAATAAATTTACTTTAACTTAAGAAATAGATTAGTATAGTTAGATAGCTATAGCACTTAATCCTAAGATTTACTAGAGCTATTAAACTACTATAGGCTAGGAAAACTAGTATGCTTATAAAAGGATATAAATTAGGCAAATTAGTAATAGGTTAAAAACAGGTTAGCTATATAACCTAAGCTGAGTTTACTCTAACCCCTAAAGAGATTAATAGTTTCTGTAAGATTATAAATAGGCTAGTAAATACTAAATCACTTTATTACTTTAACCTAGATATAAAACTGTTTATTTAGCTTAATATATTAAAAGAATAGGAAATAAGAGGCATAATATATTATCTAGACCTAAAATACACCTAGGATTAAGTTAGTAAAATCCTATTTATAGTTATACACTCTATTATATACCTTAGCTAAGCTCTATATAATACTAAGAAAAACTACTAGCTAATAGAAATAGAAATAGTATGCCTAGTCTAAATATGCTAAAAAGCCTAAATAATAATCTAGTTAACACAGAAAGATAAAGTGATTATACTTACTAACTACTCTACTATCTGCGCTTTAGTCCGCTAGAAATTAGTGTTTACTAGCGCCCTACAGAATAATAATTATCTCACCCTAGCTTTATAATACCTTAGCTAGTACCTATTAGATATCTAACACATCTTAGGACTAACTAATATAGTACTAGATGCGCTCTTAAGGCTTCTAAGCTAAGAAGATATATAAGATAGTACTAAGAAAGGTAAACTAGACTGCCTTTAGGAAGAGAAGAAACTAGTTACTTATACCTTCTACTTTACAGAAGCTAGTATATAAACTAGTCTGCACTAGGAAATTATTAACTAGTATCCTAAGAAAGCAAAATAGGTAGTAATTTTAGTATAGCTTAGCAAAAAAGATAAGATCTTAGGGCTTTCCTTCTTTTAGTAAAATAGACTTATTTACCTGTGAGAGTATAGTAGATACTAATAGCTATACTTACCTATAGATACAGGTTAGAAAGTTATTTAAGATAATTATAAGTAGAACTTTCACCTAGGGGAGGTATAATCCTAGCAGGACCTATTAAGTTCTTTTATAATAACTAACTTACACTAAGAAATCTAAGCAGTATAGGATAAATATAATATATATAGTAGAAACCTTACTAACTACTAGAAACTACTAGGCTAACTAATACCTATTTAGAGCCCTCTAATCCTATTTTATATAATTATAATAGATTTTGTTATAAGGCTACTAGTTATAAAAGCTAAAGAAATATTATAGCTAAACCTAAAAAAGTAGTTTTTTAACTGCTTACTAACTATTACCTATAAGTAGTATTAGATATACCTGCTTATACTAAGGAATAATTAGTATACTACTAAAGACTAAGTATAAGTATTATTTACAGAACTAATATGATATAACTAGAGAATCCTATATAGTATTATATCTAACTAAGATATAAAGTTTATATTAGACTTTTAGTAAGGTCTGTAAACAGTATTTAGAACTAAGCTTCTTATATTAATAGTATAGTATCTATAAACTAACAGAGCTATAAAAAGATAGAATTAGGTAGTAAAAGTAGCCTTCTAATATTTCACTAGTGACTTTCTAGGCTAGCCCTAGGTTTTAGCTCTTATCCCCCTCTAGTTTAGCTTAAACAACTTATATTTATTAGCTATTAATATATCACTAAGTAAGCTAGTCACTAGGTAGTGCTTAAATAATAGGCTATAATAGCTAGAAGATAAATCTAACACCTTTAATTAGGATATTCTTTATAATAAAGCTAAACTTATCTTAGTCTTTATATAAGCAGCTATAAAACACTAGTATAACTAGAAATACTAGCTGGTAAAATATAAACTAGAGGACTAGGTCTAGTTAGAACTCTATAAGAAAGGATATATAGTAGTAAATAACTATATAGAAAAACTAAAGGAGAAAAAAACTAGACTATATAAGATTCTTAAACAGGTAGGAAACCTAGCATATAAACTTAAAATAAAAGACAACCTTAATATCCACCTAGTGATATTAGTCGCTTAACTTAAGCTAGTAGATAAACTAATTAGATAACTAGGAGCTATCTTAATAGAAGACTATAAGGTAGAAAACTAGAAAGATAAGTATAAACACTAGAAAGTTAATTAAGTAATTAGATTATAAATATAAAAGTAAGAAAAAGGAAAACTAAAGACTAAGTATCTTATTATATAGAAAGGATAGCTAAGTAATTATAACCTCTAGCTAGAAGAAGATGCTATTAAAAGTAATAAGCTTATTATAGAATACTAGGTAAGAGAGTAATATAAAACAGAACTTACTAAGAAATAAAAACATAAGTATAGCAAGCTATAGCTAGTTACACAAGTAATAACCATACTAGTTAAAAAACAGACTAAGAATAATATAGCAGACTAGATATATAACACTATTAAGGCCCTATACTAAAAGCGTGAAAGACTAAGAAAGAACTTTATGCTATAAAATACTATAGTATTAAGAGTGCCAGCTAGAGAGAGTCCTATTTAGGGAAATCCCAGGCTATAGTAGTAGATTACCTAAGGTAATAGCTTAGTATATTTACTACTACCTTATTAAGAATACTACTAATAGCTGCCACTAGCTAATAATAAGATATATAAGTAAGAAATTAACATCTTATAACCTAGTGTGCTATTTTCTTTTATTATTATTTTTCTTTATATATTACTATTTTTACTTCTTAGAGGAGAAGACTATAACCTCACACTACTAATATATAGGAAATACCTTATAATACTAAACAAGAAGAATAAGTACTGTTCTAAGTTCTCCTATTAAGTAATATATTTCTGTCTAAAGACTAAGAGCTTTACTAGCTATTTAAGAACTAGCTCACCTAATATTCTTCTTACCTCTAGTATAAAGAGTATCACTAAGCTATATAGCTATATAGTAATAAATATAACCTTAGAGCGGCTAAAAGCTCTAATTAATACTATATTTAGATTAAGACCTTCTTATAACACTATAGATATTTCTGCTAGCTTATATAAGCTAAAAGCTATAATCTTAACACTAGGTTTATAAACTAATAGAACTAGATATACTACTATAACAACCTAAACTATAATTAGTATAAAACCCTAAATAAAGCTATAAGTAAAGTTATAAGCAAAGTAGTAAGTAAGGCAGCTAGTAAACTAAGTATACTACTATAAGAAATATTATAATAGATATAAGAATAGAATAAGTAGTACTAGGGTGGTAGCTCTTCCCTAGTGGGAAATACTTATACTCTTACTATAAGCTTTAATAATATAACTAGGCTAATATAAACTAATATTTACAAGCTGACTATATTTATTATCAGAAAAATCAAGGTCTTTATAATTCTTACTAAAATACTTAAGCGAATTACTAAGGTAACCTCCTAGTAGTTGCCTACTCTGATTAATAGAGCCTAGAAAGCTCTTAATAAGATTAGAGGATTAGCAGACAGCTATGCTTATATTAACCTAGCACACCAGCTTTAGCCTGATATGTAATAGAAAATTAACACTCTTATTAGCTTATCACTTAAATATACCTGCTTTACTAACCTTGTCTTAGGTATCTTAACCTGTGAACTAAAGTATTAGCTCTTTATAACAGCCCTATTAGGGACTATAACCTCTTAAGGAAATTATAATAAAAATCTATTTATATTATAAAATATTATCACCCCTGCTAGATAAAGCACTACTAACACACTTTTAGCAGCTATTAATAATAGTATAACTATAACTTTACAATAAGTAACAGTAAGTATATAACTTAAGACTACCACCCTGTGAAATAATATACCTATTATCCTAAAAGCTATAGTTTAGCAAGAAGAAGAAACTATACTAGTATAGTATATCTAGGCAGCTAACTAAGCTATCTAGTTTCTTAATATTAATATAGCTAAATATTTCGCTAAATACTATTAGGTTTACCGTAAAATAACACAGTTAGACTGCTCTTTATAATAGATAGTATAAATAGCAGGGATATCTCTAGAACTAGTAATCCGCCTTAATAATACACTATAGGTAATTAGCTTCCTAAATAATAATATAATTAAGCTGGCTAAGTAAATAGTATAATAAGAGTTCTTTTCTTACCTAGAGACTACTACTAAAGTAATTAAGGTAGTACTATAGTTCTATAAGAAAGGCAAGTAGAATATAGCTAGGAGACTCACACTTATTACCCCTGCTAGCACTAAGCAGAACATATAAGCTATTAGCCTTCTAACAGCACTTTATGCTACTAAGGCCGGGAAATGCCAACTTTACTAACCCGCCCCTACTAACACTAAGAAGCATAATATACCCCTAGTGGCTATAAATTTAGAGAAGCTTATTAGGGAGGAATATAAGAGTATTACTAATAATATATATAAGAAGTTCCTAATAAACTAAACAAGCAAAGAAAGAATAACAGATAAGAGGCCTAACAGGGTTAGAATATTTCCCTAATATATAATAGTAAATATAAGATAAGCACCTCTAGATTAAGAAAATTATATATATAACTATTAATAAAACTCCCACTAGTGTGGGAAACAGCCTAGCTATAATTAATATAAATACACTAAGAATAGTATGCTTTTCTTTTGTTATAAGAATTTATTACAGAATGAGCTAGATAGAAAGCTATTACTATCTAGTAACAGCTTAGGCTATAACCCTAGAGAGGGCTACTAGAGAGTAGCTATAATAAGAAGAGAAATCTCCTATTAATTAGGCTAAGAATTATCCCAGGAAATCTTAGGATAGTCCTAAGGAAATCCTAAGACCTATCTAGAGATTTCCCGGGGAATACCTAGAGAGTGCCCTAAGACTTTCTCTTATATAAAGGGAAAGACTATTACTAGAATAGATAGAAGAATTATTATCTTATTATCTTACTATCTTACTCCTAAGCTTTAAGTATCTTAATTATATAAGTAGGAATTCTTCCCCCTAGTAGTATTTACTCTATATATCCCCTAATATAGTTAATTTTATATTATAGTTATAGTTAAAGATAATACTAGTTCTTTCACTAGAGGTCTTCTAAGAGTATTTAATAATAAAAGTATAGCCTTATAGTACTACCTAAGTGTTAATTATAGTAGCTACTTTCTCTTATAAGTAGAAGTAGCCTTTAAGAGGAAGAATATTATTAGGAAAGTAATAAGAAATATTAATTAGGTTTATTATAGTAGAAGAAAGATAGAGAAAGTTAAATTAATACTATAAAAGCTACTAATTATTAAATTAAGAGGCTAACTTATAGTAAATAACCCTCTTTTAATAATACTATATATCTAATTTACTTATATAATAGATCTTATTCGCACAGCCGGCTGTGCGGCTAATCACGTGATATTAAACGCACAGCCGGCTATACACCTATAAGTCGCTAAACAACCGCTAGTACTCTCACTACATTTGTACAGAGAGAGAGCGCCACAGTGTTTTTCTTTAACCTGCACGTCCTAAGGGTATAGGAAATGTTAGGTGAAAAGTGAGAGCACAGGCTATTAAAAGCATCTAACTATATGTAAATACAACCATGCTATAATTAATATTCACTTGAAAGCTGTGCTGTACAGTCTTAATAGTAGCATAGAAAAGAACATTTCAGATTGTAGAAACAGGACTCATCTGTTACTAGGCCTAGTCTAAGCCTTAATACGCACTGTTATGCTAAATTGGGGGAGCTATAGCTATACTACTAGTGGTGTAAATAACATTATGTGACTTATACACCCCCCCTATAATAACTATTATCCGTAATATAATAAGATTAACTATAACCTCTTGCGAACATTAATAGTTACCCCTACTATGCCTTAGTTATTCACCTAAAATTAATTCTAACCTGATTAACATTATCTACAGACCTTCTTTACCTTATTTCCGCTCCCATATCATCACTATAACACATATGATACACACACTAAGCGAAATAGAGGGAATTAAGGTTACACACCACTCCCTTCCTCCCCGCGAGGAAAATTTTTCACAGCGAAACCCATACCCACCGCAGACTAAGCCCAGTACGGGAACAACTAGCGATTAATTTAAAGATCTTATCATTAAGACTAAACTTAAACTTAAAGTAATCATCCTAGAAGCTACTTTTCCCTCGGTTTAGAGATTAGTAGCAGTCCTAGCTGATACTACTATAAGCTGTGCCTAACATATAAGCAATAAGATCCTAATCCCGCCAACCCTCACAGAAATAATCATAATTACTATTAAAAAAGCAGTATTAACTGCCCTTTAGGAAATACCCGCTAAGGCCCTAACCTAGGCCTAAATCGCTCGTAATAAGAGGACGCTTTAGTCCTCTATAGCGCCTCTATCTAAGATAATCCCCCCTCGCCTTAGCAGGAAGATTATTATTAGGTCGCCAAGTATAGCTCCTAATATCACATCTCACATACTATCAGATACTATAACAGCTATTAACTATACCCTCCTAAGGGGCTATCTCTCACCTATAGTAGCCTTATATCGCCTCCCCAGCAGGGATATTACAGTCCTCTTTTATGGACCTATCATAGATCTCTTAAAGGATAATACTTAGATTCTTACTATTTTTAGTACAGGTATATATCAGGTCCTAAGGCAGTTTATAGTAGTTACTAAAGGGGTCTTAACTAGCCGCATAGAAGGCTTACTTAAGGACCTAGCAGCAGATATCTAATAAGCAAATAGTATTAAGGTACATACTATAAAACTATTACAGAGCTGCTACGCAGCCAGACCTTATCAGTTACTAGTCATATTGTTAACTAAACTAACAGATATAAACAAACTCTGCGACTAAGGTATAATTATAGCCGTAGAGGTATATTAAACTAAGCCCTATTTAGGGGAGATTTAACCTAGATAGTGCTTTAAGTGCTTCCGCTTTAGACATATCGCGCGATACTATCAGGAACAGGCCAGGTGTGGCTACTACAGGGGAGCCCACTATATAAGAGATATAGTTTACCCTGCCTTTACTAGTGATATCCCCTTAGTGTGTTACAACTATAACAGGCCGCACCCAGCGTGGTCTTGTATATACCGTATAGTGCAGAAGGAGTGAGAGTAAGCAAGAAATACCTATTTAGAGAGACCTATATAGTTTAGTATTCTAAACAAGCAGTACAGCCGCGTAGCGTGCCCGCCATAGAGTATAGCAGCACTAACACTAACACTAACCACAGCACTAAACAACCTAGCCTGAAGGGGGCCTAAGCGGCCTCTAAAGCGGCCTCAGGCTAGACTAGACCTAGGTCCAGTCTTAGCGGTATTTAGGCCTATTAACCGATTTAGAGAGCAGATACTCTTAAAAGTAAGAGAAGAAACGCTAATACTAGGCAGCGATAAGGATAACACCTAAGAGGATAAAAATTAGCAGCGAGAGCGACTTAGACCTGCCCTAAGATTAAATGAGTTTTAACACACAATTTAGGCTAAGCCCTACAAGGATTTGTTATTATAGGTATATAACTAGCTTTTCTTATAAAGCAGACCTGCCTAAAACTTACACTACTATATATATATACTATACCTAACTTGCTTCCCCCTTAGGTGAGAGTGGTAGGGGGTTTTTTATCTTATAGCTTACTATTAGGTTTTTCCTCTCTATTATAGATTAGTCTAAGCTACTTAGTAGAAGGTCTAGATAGCTCTAGAGTTAAAATAGTATATAAATAAATAAATAAATAAATAAGATTAACTAAGATGTGTGTAAATACGTGTAATATATGTGTGTGTAATATATGTGTGTAATACCTCTCTTACACACAGATATTACAGCTTTTCTTTATTAAATTAAACAGAGGGATAATTTGTTATATATATATCTATTAATTATAAGTTACTAGACTATTAATATATCTAAGTGTGATAACTAGCAAAGTGTTAGATATGCTAGTTAACTAATACTTAGCTTATAATTATGCTAATTAAACCTAGCCTTAAGATAATACTTTAGACTCTAGATCGTCTTATATTAGCTTTCCTTTGCTATAACAGAAAAGCAGCATCTTATATGGTGTGTTAAAGTATCTCGCTTCTAATCCTTAGGGGCTTTAGCAGTAGGAATACACCCTACCTTACGATCACAGTTAAAGATGGTCATATATCTTTCATTTCTAGTCTTCCTAGATCTCGCGATCACAAAGGTATAGCCTCGTAGCGCTACCTAAGCATTAATTACGATACGTAATTCCTCCCGGGACCGGAATTAGCCCTCTAGAGGAAGGGTATCATCAGGAAAGCGACAGGGAGCATCAATTAGATCTATTAGGGTCTAAGAAAGGCACGGCAAGTTGAATTAGGGTTATAGAAGCTGTTAATTGTTAAATTGGCAGGGCGATTTACAGTATACGGTATCTAACCCCTTTCCAACATCTTAGTCAATCTCATCACATTACGGATAATAGTTATTACGGGGGGGGTGCGCGAGTCACGTGACGTTATTTGCACCGCCGGCGGTGCAGCTATGGCTCCCCGCTGAATTGGGATCGCTTAGTCACGTAGAAGAAGCAGTCTGAGTTTAGTAACAGGGCTAGTCCTAATTTAGCAATCGTCTCGAACGTCATGAAGGCAAAACCTGGAACCATCGGCGTGCAACTCCGACAGTTCTACCCCACGATAACCACGACTACCAACCTTCCCTTACATCCACCAGCATGTCGGCTCCGTCACGGCCGGTGGGTGCCCTCCTCCGGCGCCTCGGAAGACCGGGCGTACGACTTCTCCCACATTCAGCGGCCCCCCGAGCATCCAACCGTCTCGTACCCGGCGCCGCGGTGACAACCTCAACCGCGCAGTGGAACTCGACCGCATCCTCCTCCTCGACTTCCCCCTCGTCTACCTTCTCATCCGTCAATCCCGACGAAGTCTCCCACTTCAACGCCCTCGCCGCCGACTGGTGGGATCCCCACGGCTCCTCCCGCCTCCTCCATCTCATGAACCCCCTCCGCCACGACTTCATCCGCGCATGCCATCGCACCCAGATCGACGCTCCCCCGTCCCACGGCCTCACCTACCTCGACATCGGCTGCGGTGGAGGCATCTTCGCCGAAAGTGCCGCCCGCTTGCCGAGCACCCGAAGCGTCACGGCCATCGACCCGACGCCCTCTGTCCTTGCCATCGCCCACGCCCACGCCCGCAAGGATCCCACGCTGCGCAACAAGCTCCAGTACCGCCAGACGTCAGTCGAGCATCTCCCCGTACCGGCGACTGCTGAGGAGGCCTACGACGTCGTATCGGTATTCGAGGTGATTGAGCATATCGATGAACCGGCTGCCTTTCTCAAACGTGTGCAGCCGTTTGTCAAACCCGGCGGGTGGTTGGTCATGAGCACCATCGCTCGCACGTGGGTGAGCTGGTTCACAACGAATTTCATAGCCGAGGACGTGCTTGGAATTGTACCTAAGGGGACGCACGACTGGAACAAGTACCTGAACGAGGGCGAGCTACGACAGTTCTTAGAGGGCCAGGGCTGGAGCAGCCCAATGGTCCAAGGCGTGATTTACGTGCCGGGTTTGGGCTGGAAAGAGGTCCAGGGAAGTGAGAAGGTTGGAAATTACTTCTTCGCCGTTCGCAAGGTTGAATCATGATTACGCTTGTGTTAGAGACGGAACGTGTGGGGAACAAAAGGAAAAGAGACATCTGTGGATGGGTTAGATCTACTGTACTATAACTAATGTATTATCATCCATCTAGACATGGCAATGGAGAACTATGATATCAGTATCCGACTTGTTGGCCGTCCAAAATGTCAGCAAAATGTCAGCAGAGTCAAAATTAGAGTGATTGAGTTTTAGATGGAACGGACCGATGCACTCCCCAACCGTGCTTGAGCTGGAATCCAGACCTCATCAGTTAGATGAACCGGTTGATCTCGCACTCCGCGCCTAATTAAGCATACGAAAATCCAGCCATTGGATCTTCATCCTTGCCTGAAGTTCTACCCCGGGCCGACTCCCACATCGATGGATCCTACAGCTGTTGCAATGTCCCGTTACTACGAATGGCGTTGCTTACCTCAAGCTTATGGTGTGACACAGCCTGGCTCGTTGGCTGTCCTGCAACGGCGCCCGCTAATCCCTGTAGTCGGGTGCCTGTGCCTGTGCCTGTGCCGTGCGGACATATTACGAGTCAACGAGTTGTTGGGAAATGGTCACAAGCCCGTCAGCCCGCGCGCACATGGGGGGGACCCGCGAATGAGGGGAAGAAAAAGCTCCGAGCCATCGAATTTATTAGCAGCATATTATCTAAAGAAAGCCGTGCCGGGGATCATCAAAAACGCACGAGGGATCTACGGAACTTCGGATACGGCAGATGGAGATGGCGCAGAACCCCATGATGGACAAGAGAATGACCTACAAGGGCTAGTCTAGCTCTTACTGGTCTGCGGCTTGAAGGATGGGCAGCGACGCGCCTGGAAACGCCCTGAAATGGACTAAAACGCCCTACGTCCCCTGGTCGGGTCGTCGTAGCGGGAAGCCACCCGCTGTCTGACCCCAAACTCCGCTAATCAACTCCTCCGTTCGAGGGGCTGCTACAGGGGCTATGCAAGGTCCTTAGTAGGTACCTAGGTAAGCACCCGACACCAAAGACCAAAGCCGGCGCGAACAGGGACCCGGGAACCGAGCCTCGCTCGTCCTACGCCATCATTTGTCTTCCATGCCTTGTCCCGTCGTCCCCGAGTCGTCCTCGTTCATCATCATGCATCTCGTTCGTTAGGCATTGATCCTTTTTAGAAGGCTCTTCTACTTTTCGTGTTTCTCTCTTTCTCTCTCTCTCCTCTCTCTCCTTCTCCTTCTAATTCTTGCTCGGTTGCTGCTGCGTCTCGGAGAATATTCTTGTTCTTGTGTCTCGTACCGGGTTTAGTCTCGTATTCTTGAGCGTGGATTGGATTGCTATACGGATCTGATGACGACGCCTGTGCCCAGTCACCACGACCATCTCGACGACGAGAAAAAGTCACCACCGTCCCCGTCACCATTAGGACCATGCCGCCTCTTCTCCCCGCTCCGTTGCTCTCCCTCCTTCTGATCTTGACCTCGGCGTCTACTGCGCTCGCCCAGTTCATCCTGAGCACCGACGCCGCGAACCGCAACCTCACTGTCGTACACTCCCCAGGAGACGGGAACGTAACCGTCTCGTACAAGGTCCCCGAGGGCGCTTGCACCACCGCCTTCAAGTCCCAGCGCCAGTACACTGGTTGGGTCTCTATCCCCGGCGACTACCCGACCAATTTGTTCTTCTGGTTTGTCGAGGCCCGCGAGGAAACAGAGAGCCTCACCCTCTGGCTCAATGGCGGGCCGGGCTCTAGTTCGCTCTATGGCTTCTTTACAGGCAATGGGCCCTGCGAGGTTGTTGAGGAAGGCCTCGATCGCTATGATACAGTCGCCCGCGAATGGGGCTGGGATCGTGCTTCTAATATGCTCTTCATCGACCAGGTAGGTTTCTGCACTCCTCTAACGAGAGGACCTGAGACCCTGGACAAATATCTAACCTGAAATCCCCCATAGCCTAACCAAGTAGGCTTCTCCTACGACACCCCCAACAAAGGAACGTTTGATTTTACCCAGGACAGCTTCCAGGAACCACCCATAGTCAACAGCCAGTATCCAGAATGGGCCATGGCCAACGGCACCTTCAGCTCCGGCAACGGCAGCCACACTTCCAACACAACTGAGACGGCCGCCATAGCTGTATGGCACATGGTTCAGGGCTTCCTGACCACTTTCCCCCAGTACCAACCTTCGTATTCTGGCCAGAACAGCTCCCTGGGTATCAACCTCTTCGCTGAGAGCTACGGAGGCCGCTATGGGCCCGTCTTCGCAGAGACATTCGAGGAGCAGAACCTCAAACGGGAGACCGGCGAGCTGCCTCTCAACACCACCATCGACATTCACCTCAGCTCGCTCGGCATTATCAATGGCTGCATTGATATGGAGATTCAGACCCCGTTCTATCCCATATTCGCTACTAACAACACGTACGGCTACGAAGCCATCTCACAGGAAGAGGCTACCTACTACATCGCCAAGTATACGACCGAAGGCGGCTGCCAGGACCTTCTCCACCAGTGCACTGCTGCAGTGGCTTTCGGCGACCAGGAAGGCGATGGCGACAGCGACAACGTCAACAGCATTTGCGGCAGGGCCCAGCAGGCCTGCCTCGATATCGAGTACGCGTACTTGTCCTCGGGCCGCAGTGCCTATGATCTCGCCGCTCCGGACGCCGATCCATTTCCTCCCATGACATTCCAGGAGTACCTCAACCAGGCACACATCCAGGAAGCAATTGGCACCCCTATCAACTTTACGCTGTCCAGCTCGGCCATCTACTACGAGTTCGCGGGCACCGGCGACCAGGCCCGAGATGGGAACATCGCGCGCCTCGCCGCCCTTGTCAACAAGGGCATCCACGTTGGGCTCATCTATGGCGACCGCGACTACATCTGCAACTGGCTCGGCGGCGAGGCCGTATCCAAGGAAATCGCCATAGAAGCCGGCGGCGAGTATGCCCTCCGCTTCCCGGAAGCCGGCTACGCGCCCATCGTCGTCAACGATTCCTATGTCGGCGGCGCCGTCCGCCAGTTCGGCAACCTCTCCTTCAGCCGCATTTACCAGGCCGGCCACGCCGTCCCCGCCTACCAGCCTGAGACGGCCTTTCAAGTCTTCGCACGCATCGTCTTGGGCACTTCTATCTCGATGGGCGAGGACATTGACCTCACCACCTACAACACCACCGGCTCGGCCAACGCCACCCAAACGGATGACCTACCTGACCAGCCGGAGCCGACGTGCTACGTGCGCGCCTTCAGCAGCAGCTGCGACAAGGACGCACAAGCTCTGTTCCTAGGCAAGGACAAGAAACATGAAGGCGTGGTCATCAATGGTATCCTGTATACGTCGTCGTCGGATTGGCCGCTCGCCACCGAGACGGCAGTTTCCACCACGTCATCAGTGCGGTCGACTGTCACTGAGACGCTCACGGGCGTATACACGGCGACGACGACACCTATCGATTCTGGTAATGCGGCTGGCTCCTTGACATCGCCCATCCGCCTGGCCGTGGGCTTTGCTGCTGTGCTTGCCCTCGGCGCTTTAATCGCGTAGTCACTCGGGGACACCAATGGATTCTTCTATATAGCGCGGCTCATTTCTTGCACTAGCACTGGCTTTAGTTTAAGGGCGTTATTTACTTTTTGGGAAGGGAAAAAAAAAATGAGAATCAGGATACAGGATTGGAGGCGCGATACAGGGCGCGACATGGGATTGCATAACATGGCATCAGGGGATTTGGCTTAAAGCTTGGATACTTGACACGGATTGTTTGCTGCTGCGCACAGCGTAACGATGATTTGCACGAGATACCATAATCGGATAGATTTTGTAGTAGGGATGAATTTTTAATATAGTATAAATCCCCTTAATATCTCCATTAGCACATGGTGACGTGCTTCAACTAGGCTCTCGATATTCTCTCAAGGTAGGTCTCTAGGTCGGGGTATCATTTATCATTAGATCATATCATACACATTGGCTTCGCTTCCCCGCCGTACGTTCTTCGGCCTCTACGGCTCGACCTTCTCCCTCTTTGGGGCCCGACCTGAGACGACCTTTTGGCCTCTAACCCTAACATTGTCGTCGTCGTCGCCCTCATCTTCATCGTCCTCCATGTCGTTCTGCTCCTGGGCCTGCCGGGCGCGGCGGATACGGCGAACCATGGCTTGGTCGAGGTAGAAGTCCTCCTCGAACTGCGAGCGGGAGAACATCTAAGTAGCAAGTTAGAGGTGTAGGCAAAGGGTGGAGTCCGTGAGTCCTTGTATATACCTGTGAGCATCCTGTTTGTGGGCACTGCTTCTCGCCGCGCATGGAGAGGTAATCGAGGATGGCGGATTTTTCGAACGTGTGTTTGCACTTGCGGTTGCTGTAGGGCTGGGCCATGGGCTGCAGGGTGAGGGGGCAGTTGATGCTGAGAACCTCGCGGGCTACGGCGATATCATCGTCGTAGTCATCGGCCTCGCCATCAGCCAAGTCACGCATGACCGGCTGGCCGTCGGGGCGGAACCAGCGGGAAGCATCAGGGAGCGGGGCGCCATCCTCGCCGGCCATGGCGTCGTGCCAGAGCTTTTTGAAGGCGCCGTAGTCGTTGTTGAGGGCGTAGCGCTGGTGCATGGAGAGGGCAGCGTAGTCGGCTCTCATTTGGGAGCGCTGATTCTTGAACAGACCAAGCAGACTAGGGGCGGGCGCCTCCTCGACACCGTCGGACTGGCCTGCTCGGTCAAGGCCGGGGCCGCTCGCGGCGGCAGCGTGGGTGTACAAGTCGCCAATGACTTTGGCCTCGTCCTCAAGTTCGGCTCTGCGATCGATGAGGACACGGATAGCCTGCTCTGACTTGTCGGTCAAGGCATTGACTTGCGCCTCGAGATCGACCAGGTGCGTCTCTAGCCGCTCCTCGTCGGGGGTTTTGTCAGTGCCCCTCTCCTCCCTCTTGGCCCGGACGGTCTCGAGCTTGTGGCGTTGCTCCCTCAGGCGCTCGTGCAAGTCCCCGAGGTTGGAGCTGATGAGCTGGATGGACTGCTTGAGCTGGTGCTGGTACTCGACGGTACCACGGTTGTTGGAGAGCTCGCCGAGGGCGCGGCGGGCGGCGTCGTTGGGGGGACACGCAGGCGGCTGGTATTCGGGCAGGGCCGTAGAGGCGGAGGCGGAGGCGGACGAGGCGACTCCGGCGCCGGAGCGATTGACGAGACGGCGAGACATGGCGGAACAGACACGTAGGCTGCGCCTGCGGCAGGGTGGTCAACGACGGGAGCGTGCGAATGGGAGGGCGGCGATTATGGAGAGGTGGTGCATAGTCGGGGCATCGCGAGGTGATGTGGAGCCGTGGGTTGTTTCTTTGAGGATCTGCTGGCGTCAAGACGAGCGGCGTATGGAAAACTTGTCTTGTTGGTGGGCACAAACGCGGCGGTTAATAAGTCGACGCGTGCAGCCGACGCGTGCAGTGGTACAGCGTGCGGTGGACGTATGGCGGGATGTCACGGGGAAAACGGCGCCCAAGTCGGAGCTGACCGCCCACTGTTCCAGGGTGTCCCACAACTTCCTAGTACTATGCAACTCTTCGTACAGCATCTAAGCTAGTTATCGGATCGATCTCATACCTATCTACTAGTAGCTCATGGGGGGCCAGGGATCTGTGTATGGGGGTTCTGCGATCTGGGCAGAGTAGCGAGGCGTACTGTAAATCGGGACTCGCACACTCGTTCGCTGGCCGGTTTGTTCCATCACGTCACATGGTTCGCCCCCATGTCGCCGCACCCAAACCGCATCCTGGCAAATGGCCATGGCGCTGTGCCTGAGAAGATCGAACAGGCCCTCGACTCGGTGGCTCGTCGATGGCTTTAACCATGCGCTGTTGTTCTCCCAGCCAAAGTGTTGGTTGAACAAGGTGGCCTTCCTGCGATGACCCCGGGAGCAAAAGCAGGAACGACCGACTTGCCTCCGTAGAGCCAGGCCAACGGGAAGGCGTACGCACGTGTTCACAAACAGTCAACATCCATCCCGTTCCTACTTACCTACTCCGTACCATCTACCTAGATTAACTAGTCCACCGACTGTCTACTACCTAAGTAAGCTAGGGGTCCACGACTTCCATCCACCATTCATCGTTCACCACCCATCATACATTATTAATCGGGCTATGTGCTCGAAACCACCCACGCCTCTTTTCAAAGCTTTCGGCGAGATGCCATGTGTGGCACTCGCTTCTCCAGACCACTGGCGGCACCTTCACCCCGTCCTTAGTTGCCCAGCGGTGACCGGGTCAGAAATTCGTACGCTTAGGAGTCAAGACTCTGTGCGATGGTCGGGCGGAGCGGGCGTGATCGCAAAACCGGGGGCTTTCGCCCGCAATCGATCGCGCGTGCGAAGTACATATCAGCCATCGGTCAATCGAACTCGAAATCGAGCTCTACGGAAACGGCGGCCTTACCTGGACCCAGCCCAGTCCAGATCAGTCCAGTCCCAAGTGTCGTCCAGCAGCCGGGGGCATTCTAGCTCGGCCCCACTGAGCCACTGAAGAGCGCGTCAACGATGGGTTGAGTTTGGCATGGGTAAATTCGTGCCATCAAAGGAGCATATGCGTTCAGCACCACAGCAGTATGTACCGCAACAGCAAGAGGCATGGATCCGTAGATCGATACCAGCATCCTGGGAAAGTGGTGACAAGAAACGGACCGGGCCACCGGGCACGGGACACGGGGACACGGGGACACGGGGGCACGGGGGCACGGGATGCACGACTTTGGATGCGGGAAGGGTTACTTCTGGCTGCGGCTCACAGCGCATCGGCCAGCATCGTCACCACCATCATCGGCCCATGAACCCCTCTACACAGCACGCTTGCAGTCTCTTTGTGCAGTGCACCTCAGTCTACTTGCCTTTTTACGGTGTAGTCCAGACAAGACAGCCATGTCTTGCTGTCGGGGTTGAGCAGATTGGTCCATAGGCCGGGGTGCGCCCCGCCCATCCATAGGCGCAACCGATGACCCCGATCCCGGGCCCGGAGGCTCGAGCCGGCGATCTGGGTTTCTGTAGCAGATCCCCGCGACACGGCTCAACCCACCCTCGACCATTGGCGAGCTTCAGCGTTTCTGGCCAGCGCTGTCAGGCGAGCCTGGATAATACCACCCCGAAATGCAGGTGCACTTTTGGTCTTGCACCCCTGCTCCTTTGCTCCTCTCCTCCTCCTCCGTCTCACTCACACTCACACTCACACTCACAGCCAGCCCAAGTACCTCTCAACTACTCCGTCTCTCTTTGCCACATCTGGCCTTGCAGCAGGGTAGGCAATCACTGGGCGAGTCGCATTGATTCCTGCTTCTGGCGTGCTCACGCAAGTTGGGTAGGATGAGTGCCTGGCTGCGATGCCAAGGACACACCACGATGCTCTCTCTCTTAGATCTGCACCCTTCGGCCGGCTACTGCATCCAATGACCGGTCACGGTGAACAATAAGGCGATCCATAAATGCCGTGCGAGAGCTTGTCTTGCTTGTCTACGTCTACTGTACCGAACCCACATCCACGTCCACATACATCCACGCCCATCCCCGATGGCCGCATTCCACCCCCAACTACTCCGCGCAGGTCCTCTCGCTTCACGCTTGCCCTCACTCCATTCTCCACGCTCCACGCTGACTGAAGTCGAACATTGGCCCTCGTCAGGTAGTAGCTCTAAGGATCCAACTTCCAACCAAACGCCTGACAAGCGATGCATCCGGGCTCGTCGTTTCGGCGGCGGGAGCTTGCGTTTTGTCTGTCCCTCCATCCTCATGCGCGCACTCCTCCAACTTTTCAATCTCGATCCACCGGAAATTTGGGCGAGACCTTGTTATATAACATTGACCTGACCTCGCCGCAACCAAACCCTATTGCTACCGCGTGCTTCTCTTCCTATCCCTCAACCTTAAACCTCTATCATCGACAACGTCGTCCCCATGGCTTCACTAGCTTGACGTACTCTCCTCTTCCCTCGCGCTATTCCTTGCGTCATCTTCTGCCTCTTAGACATTTACCTCCCAACAACAACCCTTAATCGTTGTGCTTGTGGATCTTGCCAATGGTAACTAAAGCGTTGCTTGCTATGAATCCGTGGGAAGTCCAGGCTCTCAATGTTAGTACTGGCTCTGATCACCATCAAATCGCATCCGAGAGAGCAACTAACTTTTGTCACAACAGTATGAGTTCCCCGAACAGGGGTCCAGTAACCCTGACGGCACTCCTGTCACCACCACAACTACTTGGCGCCGCGTCCAAGACCCCGTCATCTACCCAGGCATTTATGCTCCCAGTGGTTTCAATATCATGGACATTTTCGTATGCCTCTCCCCCGCTTCCGCGCGTCATCGGCCTCCAAGGATGTACCTTGACCATGAATGCGACCCGTTGGCTGACCCGGTCACTTCTAGCTGCGAATTGCTTCCCGCCCCAACCCCAAGATCTCCCTAGGAGCCGTCGACAGCTCCGTCTCCCTTGCCCTCTGCGACCTACTGCAACCTGGCACGCCTATCCTCTACATCACTGAAGCCTTTACCCATTTGACGGGCTACACTTCCGACGAAGTCATCGGCCACAATTGCCGATTCCTTCAGGCCCCCCCGGGCAAGGATATTCGTGCAGTCACCAAGTCAGCCGACAGATCCGCCATCCGCCGCATGCGCCATGCTATCCGGGACGGCGAAGAGATTCAACTGCGCGTTACCAACTACCGGAAGAACGGCCAAGCCTTCACCAATCTTGTCACCATCATTCCTGTCCCCTACAGCTCGAACGGCCCTCGCTACTCCATAGGATTCCAGTCCGAGGTCGAATAGCAAGGAGAATCGTCCGCGCCGAGCAGTGTTCAGCATTACAAAAGCCTACTGAGTGTTTTTCATTCAACTGGGCTGGTGATGACGGCGTGGCACAAATCTTAGGCACATTATTTCGGAGACGCACTATCATTTCTTCCTTTTCTTTCCCTTTTTTTTTTCCCTTTTTCCCCCGGCAGCAACGAGCATGCCGACATAACGACTTTTCCGGCTTTTAGGCCATTGTGCTCTTAAGCATTCATGAAGACTCGCGATACCCTATGTTACCCTTTTTTTTTAATCCTGCTACGGTTGAACTATGTAAAGGAGCACTGTTAGGTGCTTGGGTTACGCTTGGAAGACTTCTTCTACTTTTCATTTTATCATGACTTTACATTGGGCTAGCATCTGGGTTTTATTCCAGCAAGACTGGTCAAAAGCAGCATGTTTTGCTTTATGATTTCCCCTCAAGGGGCTTCCACGAAGGGCTTTCACGAAATTGGACACGGCAAAATACAGCGATAATAGACATTCTCCGGTGCTTTCAGGCTAGCAGGTGTTTTGTATCACTGGGAAAGGGGCATGTTCTCCCAAGAGCGGGAAGATGAGGGTTCGGTTTTTTTGTTTTTGCTTTTCAGACTATTTCTTAGGGCAGAGAGCCAGGGACCGCTCAGTGGGTAGAAGGGAGATGCGAGGGCAGGACAGTTTTGATCATGCTCATTTATTTTCTCTCCTAAACACAACGACTCATGTTTCAAGTTTCCAAGGCAGAAGCCAATAATACATGGCATAGACCTCTAGTAGAGTCTGCCGTGGCCTAAACACGCGCGCTTCTGGCCCTATAGTTGCATCAGTAAAGTGGCTTAACATTTGTGAGCTGATGTCTCCGGCAATTGACAGTATTGGTGCAAGTTGTGCTTATGGAGCCTCCGATCCTCACAACTCCAGACCGCCGAGTAGATCGGCCAGGGTCTTGGATCGATCATACGTGTAATTCTCCGGTGGGGGGGGGGGGGGTCCAAGAGTTTATGTGCCCATCCATCCATGCATCTTTTTTCACGTTCCCTTCTAGGAAACAACTGTACATCTTCGAGCCACGCCCTCGGGCGCACAGGGACACAGCTGGCAAAACTTGTTCCCGCCCCTTGCGACCCGAATCGACCGCATAGCTGTACATGGCACGGCCAGGCCGGAGGGAGGGAGGGTGGTCTCCGGAATCAGAGGCAAGCATACGAAGTACATGGTCTAAAACGCAGGGCCAATTGCTGAAACGGGTTCTCGGGACAAGGCCGGGGTGCAGGCTGGCAGGCAAGCTGGTTGTAGTTGGGGTGGGATATACGGCATGCTTTCGACAGGGGGACGACCAAGCCCTTTCTCGCAACTCTCTACCGTACTGGGACGGACGGGGCGAACGCCCAGCTGGCATCACACACCGCAGCCCAACGTCGCAGCTTCGCCTGGAGCAGCTGGAAAAGGGGCGGGGAGGGCTTATACGAACTACGTAGTAACTAGTTGGCGGTGATGTGCGAGCAGGGGGGTCCAAGGGTCTTGCACTGGAGAGCGGGAGGGGGGGGGAGTGTGAGTGTGAGTGTGGCTCGAAACGACGTTGGCATGCGTAACGGGCGGGCGCCATCGCCGGATATCCGGCCGAGCAGGATGTGATGCGCAGATGCACGTGGCTCGGCAAGGATCGAGAGTCGGTTTGCTCAAGGGATGCTCGGAATGACTGGCCTGGCCGCTGGCCGCCCATGTCTGGGATGCTTTGCTTTCGTATGGTGCTTGGTAACCACCTGGCACACGGCCGTCCCGGAGTCGAGACTAGCCACAGTCATGGAATGGATGTGGTCAGCCACAGTTTACAGGTGCGTCCAGGGGCAGCGTCAACAGATGGATGTATTAACGGCTGATAACTACATACTGCTAGTCAACGAGTGTCCAGACGCCAACAAGTATTGGCATTTTCAAGTCAGAGCAAAACTTGACAAAGGAAAGTAAAAAAAAGCTGTAAAGAACGTGTTCAGAAACTAGCCACTGTTCATCGTCCCCATCGTAGACATCGTAAAAAGAGTGACGTGTCTATCAACCATCATATCATGAGTCGTGAGCCTCCCACCCCTCCGAGTCTTCTTCAACTAATCCAGCCAAGCGCCATGCCAAGCAACCTAAAACGCAGTGGCTCCTAGAAGCCAAAGGCCAACTAAGCATCTGGTCCAAACGTATCCGGGTTCTGGGGTCCCAAGAAGTCGACGAAATCTTCCTCGACGAGCTGGTTTCCTGTCTGAGAGGTCGGGTGTTCCGCCGCAGCATCAGTCGCGGGATGCTGCGGAACGGGAGGAGCTGGGGCACGGAGATCGGTCATGGTCCATTCTGGTGAGTTCAATTGGGGATCAAGGTTATATGCCGAACGCAAGGGCAGACTAGCATCAGAGACGCCGTTGTACGAGGTGCCATAGTCGAGGGGAGTGTAGTCTCCATTGAGAGTAAACCTGGATGGATCACACGAGGTTGGAGCGGGTTGACTGGCCATGGGTGCGCCCGGAAGATGTCCAAAGTTGCCGATCTGGGAGAACGCCGATACGTTATTGTTTGCAGCTGGCTCGAGAGACGAGAAATCAAAACACTGGTAATATTGCACGCCGTTCTGGTCGAATTCGAAGTTGTCGGCTGGGTTCTGTCCAGGGTTGGAAGCGTAGACAGACTGTTGGCCATAGCCGTTGTAGTTCCCGTTGGCCATCTGGTTCTGGACATGGGAAGAGCTATATGACCGGCCATGCGCAGTGCCAAGACTGACATGCGGGTTCGGCGTCAACGGCATGTTCCCTGGGCTTGTGACATTGCTAGGCGTCGGCTGCCCGAACGGTTGGAAAGCGTTGCCCTGTCCCATAGGCGAGTAAGTGCCTGGGGCATAGGTAGTGTTCGGACGGAGCGCGAGACTGGTTGCGGGTTCAGATAGGAGGGTCGCCCTTGGTGCACCTTGTGTGTCTAGTCAGAATGGACTCATGGCAAAGGCTCAGACTCGACATGGAGATACTAACCATCTTGCATGATGCGTTGACTAGCAGCACGATCATCATTGACGATCGTGTCGAAACGAGGTTTCGCCTCTCTCCGGACGACAACATGTTCTTCCCCTTCATTAGGCAAGCAAATCGTCCCGATGGGTATGGGCTTCCCCTCGAGCGATGCACACTTTGGTTCCTCTCCTTTCCCAAAGAGGTTTATTTTGTAATTCAAAGAAAGAGCGTCGCGTTCCGTTATACTTCGACTTCCATATGGGCCAGCATAGGCGATGACTCCTGGGGGTTGCCGGCCAACGTCCTGAGAGTTCATACCCATACCTTCGCCAGTGTTGGGCCGAATTGGAGGGGGATTCTTCTTCCAATTCTCACGGCGGGTTTTGCGTTCAGCCGCGTCCTTCTTCCTTCGGCCCATAGCCCTGTCAGCGAGTGCCTTGATAGCACGCTCCGTCCCTGAGATGGTATTCGCAGGCTCCGGAGCGTGACGAGGCAGGGAATTGGTGGTTGGAGGTTGGTCTGGCCTGCGCTGTCGCCGCCTCACTATGCCCATAAGACCGGACACTAATCTCCGTATTCGCGATGCAGGTGTCTTTGGTCCCGGCAGAGCGAATGATTACGTCGCCAGGAGGCCGTAGGTGGCATGGGGCGGTACGGAGAAGGGTCAGTCCAGCAGCAGGCTCAGGATGTCGACAAAGGACGGATGGAGGATGTGCAGCACACGCGTGATAGTGTACCAGAAGGTGCTGAGTATCAGCAGAGAGACGGGGTCAGGGTTGGCAACTGTCAAGGAGAAAAGGAGAGAGTCGCAGGAAGAGATTCATCGACGCAAGAGCCCGCGGCCAGGGATGAAGGCGGAGGAGCTACGACCGCGTCCTAGAATGACCAGAAGACATACAGCAGGCGGAACTGTATACCACTGCGGCCGAGGCGAAGTGGCTGCCAGAACCGAAAGTGCATATCTCAAGGTGCCTCGCCGCCTCCTGGGGCAGGCCCAGGGTAAGAGGGTGGTAGACAATGACCGAGCCGCCGTGGGAGAGGTCCATAGTGGCCAACTTGGCTTATGCCCAAGGTGACGAGGATGTCGAGGTAGTGCGCTGGACAAGAATCCAAGCTTCTGTTTCGCAGATAATGGACACGGGGAGAAGCCTAAGTGAGGGCAACGGGTCTAGTATTTGAGAGGGAGTTTGCCTTATCATATCAGCCACTGGGAGCTCCAGATCCGGCTCCGTAATTGATGGATGCCACGAATCCTTGCACGCTTCTTCCCTCCCTCTAGCTGTACGAAGAGGGGAGGGAGAGGAGAGAGAAGAGGGAGGGGAGAGAGAAGAGGGGGGGGAGAGAGACGGCGGGAGAGAGAGAGAGTGTGTGTGTGTCAGGGTCTATCCGAGCCAGGGTGAAGTATTGCGGCAAGGCCGATAAAGTATGGAATTTCCATAAATCCATGCTTCTCTTCGCATTGTCAGAGCCGTCTGCCGTTGTGACTAGCGGTGGTGGACGAGAACTTGGGGGCCGGTGGGTGAGACATGCATGTACACATCTACGTAGCCAGGCCCTCCTCCTGCGAATGAGGTTCAGGAGGGAAATACGCTTCTTTGACTTCTCATGGCTGGGAAGTCATGCCCACGGCCCAATCTGTCGCTTTGCTGCACGCAGAATGCGTGATTTCGCTGAAGATTCCACGGGTTCGGGCCGGACGCAGCGGGCGATTGTTGGTAGATTCTTTGTTCGTTTGTTTCGTTTTTGTCTCCGAGTCTGCGTCAATGGACTGTCCCCTGCTGAACTAACTGACGCTTCTATCCCAAAAAGGAGGCCGTCTTTTTGCTGGCGGCCACGCGGTTGGTGGCCTCGTCGTGCCAACCAACAGCACTCCCACCCAAAACTGTCTTTCCCCATCCATTCCCCTGTGCTGGCCTGGGCCATGGGTTCGCTGGCAAGGATTCCGGGCCCTATGCGTGCGTGGCAGCCCCCAAATATTGCTCACATGAAAAACTCTGCACAACATAGATACAGCCTGGTCTGGCTGGCCCAGCCATGAGAACGGAGGGTGGTGTAATGGCGGTGCTTTGACCGATGTCTCTCTCGGCCAGCACATGTTCCGAAATTCGGGTAGATGGACAGTTGGTAAATTGCCAGCTCATCGATACCCAAGAGCTAATTGAGGCTGTGGCTTGCTCATCAGTGGGCAATTGCCGTGGTCTCCCGCTCAACTGAAAACCACGGTTGGGATGCCGACAAGCAGTTCTGCCGAGCCCTCCACATCTGCTTGCAGCTCAGCCGTACTGCCGTGTAACCACATTGGCCCACCAAGCCGCCTCCATTGGGTAAAGTGACGCTTCGTTGATTCACAGCCGTTGGAGGAGAGCCGTTGACGTTTCCAATTCTTCCTGTAGGAGCAGTCTCATGACCTGCCAGCCGGAAGCGCCGTGCAGCGCCCATCAGAAGAGGAACGTATCATCATATCACCCTCACTGGCGCTGTTGAACTAGACGGAAACATGCGGTGTAGAAGAAATGATCCAAACCTCGTTCCTTGCCATGTGCCTTGGCGAAGGCCCCTTGACGTCGGCGTCGGCGTCGGCTTTGTTCGTTGTTTACATTAAATACACTATGTTACTGGCTTGTTTCGTCACACAATCCGTCGGCCATTTCTTCTTTAAGACCCGTGCAGTATGCGACGGTATTGATCCTGGCGCCATTGAGGCACTTCTGGCACTCAATTGGCATTTATGCTCAACGCCACGGTGCTTCTTCAATTCTCAACCCCTCATCAAGAGCCCAGGCTGAAGAGCGTCGTCTATGCCATGAAATCGTCCTCAACGCTACCTCGGCCGCTAGGTTGGTTCAGGTTCAGTCTCGCCGCCCCGCCCACAATATCCTCTGTGTCCTGGGCTCCCGGGCCCGCAGTGTTCGATCGGACCTGCACCTTGACCTCTCCTTCGATTCCGTCGACTTTGATCGTCGACACGGTAGTGCCTCCAGGCGGGGGCCTAAGGTTAGGCTGCGGTGCAAGGTTGACGAGCTCGCGGAAGAAGTTATTTGCCGCTTCACATCCATCCAGCAACCATTTCAGACAAATCGTCACCCGCTCTTTAGCAAACGGGTTGTGATCATCATACGCGCAGCAGTTGAGCAGTGGCACGATTCCGTTGTACTTAACCATCTGCATTTGCACTTCCGGGTTTCCGGGACTGCTCTGGCCTGGCGGCGGTTGCAGTAGCGTTGCGATGATGGTGAAGATTTGTCCCTTGATCCCAGACCAGGGGAACTTGTGAGCGGGCTCTTGCAATGGCGGTGGTGGCGGTGATGGCGAGAGGCCGTCGTCCGCTGTCGCGTACGGCCGCTCGACCATCGGATTCGCGCCACTCTCACCCCTGGGTGATCGCTTGGGTAGTTCAATCAAGGGCTTCTTAGGCACACCAGCTTCGAGCCCACTGAGTATCGTTATGAGATCGTACACCGACTCCCATTCGATGAGCTTCGCCCTTGTGTCCATCATCTCAGCCACGGTCGTCAGGAAGTCAAGGTACTGAGCCAGGCCATCCTTCGCCCGTTCCATATCCCAAGAGTCCACAGGGAACTCCGACGGGTCGCAGTTCTCCTCGCGAATCTGAGCCTGCAGGTGCATCAGGGCTGCGCATTCGGGAACAATCCGGCTTCGGAAGAAGCTGAAGAAGAAGTGCACCAGCTTGACATCTCTAGTGTTGTCCTTGGACTCTTGAGCAGATGGGTTGTTAACCCGAGCTCGAAACATGTGGTTCACCAATCTCAACAGCACAGTTTGGGCCGGCGAGATTATGTCCTTGGGTATCCGCAGAGAGTTCCAAGCATAAGGTATCAAGGCACTGTGATGGAGTGCTTCAATGATCTGGGTGGTGACCTGGAAGATCAGAGACTGCTCATCCTTTTCCCAGACGGCAATGAACACCAGCATTTCTCGGAGCAAGCTCTTTCCGCAGTCCAGAGCAAGGAACATTCTGCATCGAGTCTTTTGCAAGTTTTCGCCTGCTCGAGTAAGGCCTGAGCCAGCGTTGTCCAGGATACATGACTTGACAATCATATGCAACGCCTCGATCTGCTTAGGATCAAGAATGTTTGGCACCTCGGTCAACAGGCCGGTCAACGGGCCTTCCCCATAAGATTCGTCGTCGTCGGCTTCATCATCATCCATCATATCCTCCACGTAATCGTGCGCATAATCATGATCATGGTCGTGGTGATGGTGATGGTCGTGCTCATGATCGTGTTCGTGTTCATGGTCGTGGTCGCATTCACATTCGCACTCGTGGTCATGCTCGTGGTCATGATCATGTTCATGATCATGTTCATGCTCGTTCTCATGCTCATGCTCATGCTCATGCTCATGCTCGTGGTCGTGGTCGTGGTCGTGGTCGTGGTCGTGGTCATGGTCGTCCTCATTCTCGTGCTTATGCTTATGCTTATGCTCGTGGTCGTGGTCGTGGTCGTGGTCGTGCTCATGATCATGGTCATGTTCACAATGGTGGCAGTGTTCGTGGTCCGACAGCTCTTCTTCAACAACCCCAGGTGGTGGTGAATGATCTCCCCCATAAGAGTGAGCATACCGATGTACAAGGTTGTTCCGGCAGTGTTCGGTGCGACTCTGAGCGAAGTCCACGGCGGGCATACCGACAACCCAGTCCTCGTAATTGGGATCACGGGCACGGAGCCACCAAGTATCAATCTCTCTGGACACTCGACCGTAGGCCCGGTCTTGTTCAAACTTGTCGGTTTCGTCCGGCTTCCAGATCGGGTTGACCTTCTCATCGCTGTTGCGCACGTCGCTCGGAACGTCCACAGCCTCGTCCGGAAGCCAGTTCCACGCCAGCGGTCGGATGGGTGCCAAGTTACCGGGCGGCTTGTCGGCTTGGTTCTGCGCATAGTCCTTCAACAGCTTCCTCGCAGTGTCGCACATCTTCGAGTTTCGGTCGAGCCAGTGATGGACCTGCTGCTTTGCGACGTCGGGGCGGAATCCTGAGCCGTCTCCGACGCCGTCCTCTGATCCCGAAAGGGCCCCATCGTCGTCAAACAAAACGTCGAACCAGAAGGACATCTTGTTGCGGTCATGCTTGGCGGTCCAGTTGTGGGCCTGCTGAAGAGAGGTCACAAGTAGTTTCTTGTCTGTGAACTGTTAGTTGAGACAAACTCGCAGGGTTGGGGTCTGTCCCGTACATAGCTCTGTAATGTCGCCGAGCTTCAACCGCTGAGTCTCATCCAATATCTCACCGTCATAGCCCTTACTAGTGACGTTGACACAGAGAATGATTGTTTGGTAGACCATCTGGTCAAAATGGACAGCTGCGCAAATATCTTGAGGCACCTCGGGCTCAGCATTAACGAGGAGGTTCCGGGCGATATGCATGAGCTTGATGAGAGTCCCAATATCTTCCTTGATGGAAGCATGGTTCATGACGATCAGAGCCGTGCTCTCCTGAGGAGTAACGCCCTTCTCTGGGTCATTCAGACTCGACAAAGGTCCAACAGACCTCGTAGTCAAGCTCGGAATAGCGGCGGCGAATATCCGTGTGAGCCAGATCCAAATAGCCACGTTCCTCGAGAGTGCTTCGCTGCGCGCGATCGTCAGCGGACGAGCACTCGGCATCAGCACTGGGGTCCTTACCGAGCCCTCCGGAGGGTGTGCGTCTTTTCCAGCGTCTTGGAGACCATGGAGCTCACTCTGGCGGTTGTCTGAGGGCCCATGGGAGGCGACTGGGTGTAGTGCCCTTCGAGGCAGACGAGGGCAGCCGAGAAGCACCGCTCCTCGATGGTCTCGCCGGGCCCGCCGTCGAGACTGTCGGCCGATATGGTTACGTAGTCAGGTAAGCGCGTCATCGCGTCCTTGGTGGTCATCTCAGAGTGAGATGTAGCGCGACAGGTAAGTTGGTTGGTGAACATGGGTTTCTGGAATTTTTGGTGGAGCGGAGTGAGGCGGAAAATTTTGGCGGGGTTGGTCAGCAGCCTTGAGACCTAAGGCGTTGAAGAAGTCGCATTAACAATCTGCAATATGGGGAGGTAGACTATGCCCCAAAGGTCCTCAGCTTATATACATACATATATATATACAGCAGAGGCGGAAAAGTCGTATTAGTGGTGTTGCTCTTGTCTTGTTTTTACTTTCGAATTCTAGTTTCAAAGTAGGAAGTGGCCGTCTCGTGGTGGTTCGAGACTCAATGTGAACGCTAGACAGCTAAGGCCAAATTCTTCGTCACTGCCCAAGTACTAAGTAATGCAGTCGTTTTAGACTAAAGATTAGACGCCCTCGCTACAGATCAGCTGTATGTACGTCATGGATACTTTAAATAGCGTCAATCAACCCGTTACGCCCTTGATTTTCCAAGATCTTCTGCATGATTTACAATCTCGTGATGTCATCATGGGGGGTTAATAGTTTCTTCGTCGCCGATCTACTTACCCTATAGCCACCAAATCCACTGAGCTGGGAACCAGGTGGCATCGAGGTCCAATTGATAAAATCTGACAGTGCCCCAAACTCGATTAAGCTTTCGACATTCACTTCATGCAAAGGAAACAACCTTTCGGTTGAATTCGTACGACCAAGCCGATGTAAACACGAAGACACGAAGACGGTTCTTCAAACATTTCAACCAATGACAAGGTAGCATGAGGCCCACGACCCCCCTCCATCACGCAACGCTCAACCTCCGGCCATGGTGGGGTAAAGTTCTGGTCACCATTTCGGGCGTGAACCTCGCTGGGCACTCTTTCAAGCGACGATAGCATCCCTCTCTCCCGAACGTCTCCCTCCTGCGAACCAGCTTCCTCCGATATCCGCAAGCCAGCTTCGATCCGATCCAGATCCCCACGATACCGCCGCAGCCGCCAAGATGGGTGACCTCCCGACGACCTTTGACCGTATGCCGAGTGCCTTTCTCCCTTCCATGGAAGACGGACAGGTGCTGACTTTTTTCTCGCAGAGTCCGTCCCCATTGCCGTCATTGGCGGCACTGGGCTCGGCCAGCTCGAGGGATTCAAGCCCGTTGCCTCTCTCAACCCCGTCACTCCCTGGGGCGCGCCCGCGTCGCCGATCCTGATCCTTTCCCACAAGGGTGTCAACGTTGCTTTCCTCGCTCGTCACGGCCAGCACCATCAGTTCGCACCTCACGAAGTCCCCAACCGAGCCAACATTGCTGCCTTGCGTCACATCGGCGTGCGATGCGTCATCGCCTTCTCCGCCGTCGGGTCGCTGCAGGAGGAGATCAAGCCCATGGACTTTGTCGTCCCTGACCAGGTCATTGACCGCACAAAGGGTGTCCGGCCCTTCACCTTCTTCGAGGGCGGAGTCGTTGGCCACGTCGGCTTCGCCGATCCATTCGATGCGGGTCTTGCTAAAGTGGTCAAGACATGCGCGGAGCATATGGAGGGCGACGGCGTTGTTCTACACGAGAAGGGGACGGTTGTTGTCATGGGTAAGCTACGCCCCATGGAAGGAGGCAATCTGGACATGATCTAATAAACAGGGCAGAGGGACCCCAGTTCTCGACGCGGGCCGAGTCGCACATGTATCGATCGTGGGGTGGCTCCGTCATCAACATGTCGACGCTTCCAGAGGCAAAGCTCGCTCGCGAGGCCGAGATGGCCTACCAGGTGATTTGCATGGCGACCGACTATGACTGCTGGCACTCCTTCGAGGACGTCAACGTCGAGATGGTCATCAAGTGCATGAAGTCCAACGGCGAGAACGCCAAGAGGCTGGTGGGCGCTGTGCTGGACCGGCTGGCGGAGCAAGAGCACAGCGACTTGGTCCTGGCCAAGCACTGGCAGGGCGTGTCTCAAGGGGCCGTCAAGTTCATGACCAAGCCCGAGGGCCGCAACCCCAAGGCAATGAAGAACATTGAGTATTTGTTCCCGGGCTTCTGGGAAGAGTAAATGGGACCGACGTCGAGAGTTCTGTTTCTGACAAGGAGATGCTGGATAGAACGCTGAAGAAGCATTTTTAGTAGCCGCGATATACCTGCTACGTAGGATTGGGATGGTCATTGGATACTACCTAGAAACCGATTAAGCCTGGACGGGGAGGGGGTTGAACTATCTGGCCTGACTTGTTAAGATGCGGCAACCACACACCTACCTAGATTGGAAATGGCAACTTGGATCAGAGAGGGAGACCCTGGCGAGTTGAATGACGGTATAGAAGTTTGCGCTCTCCATTAGTTCCTCTTGTTCCCAAAGGGGAAGACCGGCCTAGCTGCTCAACCGCTCAACCGCTCAACCAGCACATGCCCTGGACAAAGGTGTGGAATAAACCCCTGGCCCAAGACAGGGGTCCCTTTTCCCGCTGGGGGGCTGCGGCGTCCGAGACAAAGTCCCAAGAATTCTGTCTTTTCGTCTTTTGTCTCTGGAGTCTTGGCGCCTTCTTTTCTCATTTGTTTTCCCCGCGGACCGGCATGTTTTCGCAGGACCTGCATGTGCCAACTGACGTGGCTCAGATGCGGCTCTAGAGCGTCGATACGCTGTCGAAGACCCACCGCACTGCATACTACCTACAGAAAGAGAAAATTTTCCCAGCAAAGTTACCTCTTGTGAAACAGTGATGCAACTTGGCAACAGCTGTAGCGGGTCGGCCGGCGCGCTCAAAGAGACCGGGCTCGAGGGAAAACGATCAAACTAACTTGGTCCGCTGGAGCCAAGCCTGCTGCTACGGTAGAATCGGCGACGGGCCGTCGACCGGGCCCAAGGTAATTAGGCAGTTAATTAGGCCCTAATTATTAGGGCCCTTGACCATTTCGTGCAGGCTACATTAGCATCGTGGGGAAGAAGGAGTAGCTCACATCAGGCCGTCTAGCTATCAATAATCATGCCGCCCCAATTTCACATCACCGTGCCGAATCCAGCCACACCTCCTGAAACGGAATGGAGGGGAATCCATGGACGTCAGGCGTGCAGTGAGTGTCTCAGTTCGACTGCAGACAGGACACACTGCCTTTTTCCTTTCTTTCGCGTGCTGGGGTTGCACGACACCACACACACACACTTCATGTCGAGGGATGAGGATGGAGATGGACAATGCGGTAGGCTCTGCCGCGCCTATGAGGCTATGCCACCGTCATGGTTTGGCCGGGGGCTTGCGAGTTGGCGTCTGCACCGTTCGCCGTGGCCTGCCTACCTGACAGAGTCTGAACTCCCCCACCCAGTACATCTGTCTCGGCCGGGTCCTCGGCCCAAAAGACCCAAAAGACCCAAAAGCATCCAAAAGGCTCCGAGACCCTGCAGCCCGGGCGTGGCAATGCGGCGTTGTCGGCTTTCACGCTTGGCCCCCCCTCCGATTCCGCGACAGCTCTCGGGCTTTCTCCTTGTCGTTGTTGTCTCCCGCTCTTTCCTCCTTCCAATGCTCGCTTCAAAGCACGCCCCAGCGGTGACACCTAGGAATTGCGTTCGGCCGCGGCGCATTCCCACTTGTTTGCTGCTGATCCTGGACTGTCTGGGCCTATTAGGCAAGACGAGCGTTTTTTGATGGACGCTTTTGTCGGTTCGCGCAGGGGTCGTGCGGCGGTCGGGCTAGCCGTGGTCGTGGGTGCGAAATTGTTCTCGTCGTCGATGTCGTCGCCGGAACTTTAGTTCTGCATCACGGAGCTCTCATCCCCACCATCTATCTCCTCCGTGCTATGAAGCGTACTCTTGCTATCCCCGGCTTGGGGCCGGCGGCCGGCAGTCTGCAGACGGGAATCAGCATTGACGTAGGCACTGTGCGCTGATGCAGGAGGGCGTCGACCGTCAATGCGACCCAAGTCAAAGGCGGCATTACGCGACGATGCCGGCCTTGCGTTGTCAGCCCGGCCCGGATTACGCCGGTAGTTGGTTTCCCGCGCCGAGAGGCTTGTGGTCGAAGTTTCGGCCGGACACGAGAGGTTGAGAAACGGATCTGGCGGGGGGGGGGGGGGGGGGGGGAAANNGGGGGGGGGGGGGGGGGGGGGGGGGGGGGGGGGGGGGGGGGGGGGGGAACAGGGTCCCGAAGGCACCGAGCCTCCCGCTGCCGAAGCTCCGAGTCCTTCCTCTCCCCTTCCCGCTTCCCGCTTCCCGCTTCCCGCTTCCCGAGGAACCACTGGGGGCGAGTGCGCTTGCAGCTGGGGAACCGGGAAACTGAGAAGATGAAGGCAAAATGACGAATCCCTTGTCATTTGAGGCCGGTTTGCCTCTGGCGTCATCGAAATTAGCGCGTAGCCGGCAGCTAGTAGGTACTACTATCAGGGCACTTAGAGTTTGTGACGTGTGACTTGCGACTTTCGACTTTCGACTTTCGACTTGTGAAGTTGATTCCCTAAACCTCGTCGAGCCAAGACATGGAATCCACTAGTTGCGGACTGGGTGCTCCAGTTTCAACGGGCATCCATCCCCAGCGGACGACCTTAGCGCGGGCGGGGATAAGACTTGGCATCGAGCAAGGGGCTGCTTCAACTTATTAGCAGGCCCATGGTGGTTTTCGCAAGTCTTTGCTGTCAGCTGTAAATGTAATGCATCAGAAACGCATCAGAGCGCGTAGGTACCCGGAAACGCAACCGACGGACCACTGCCCGTGGGTATTTCTACCTTACCGCGAAGCCGCAATCTATTCCTTCGTTCTGCGTAGCCGCCGTGGGCCCTTCAGGCACGGCTGCCATCCACTCTCAGCGCGCTCTCAGCCTGCCGCAAGCACTGCAACTGCAGCCCATCTGCCGGTCTTACAGGAGCCTGAGCTGCCGGCGCGCATACCTAAACATGCACCCCAACGGCAGGACGTGAGACGCCCGGATGAAGGGTGCTGTGTGTCGTGCGCGCAACGTGCCCGAGGACCGAAGCACGGAACCCGCAGCCGGCGGATCTATTGCGCGGCGTGTGGAGGCACTTGATTGATTGACTGACTGGACTTCCACCCCCCCTGAACGAACGGACCTCTGCGGACAAGGGAGCACCAACTTGTCGTGGGCCTGTAGGCTTCTTCCCGGTGTCCAGAACGCGGATAGCTCCGTTGGTAGTTGAGGATCGCCCGGAGGTTGGAGCCAACATGAACTCGTTGCCTAGCGGGCGCTAGCTGTCAAATCCCACGTGGCATGTGATGTGATATGATGTGCGAAAAAAAGAAAAAAAAAGGGCAAGGCGAGGTCCGCGATGAATACCTGCGATTTATTGTCAAGCTCTGAGAAGGGATGGGAGGGGAGGGGTCGTGCCAACTCGTGGCATTCTTGCGAACACCCCATCCACGGTGAGCATGGTCAGGACTATTAAGCGAATGGCGTAGGGGGGTGCGCACCGGGAGAATGTTGCAATGTAGCTCTGAGTACTCCCAGAATCACTGCACTGTGGTCGCTCTGCACGCTCATTTGTCCGCGAGGTCGGGGAGTTGGTTCTGAGACCATGCGAGGCCTGGGTGGAAGGGATGTGATGTACGAACAGTCGTTGGTGAATGAATATTGGACTGCAGTGTCTCTGGATGGTTGCCTGAAGGATATGCGCTACGACACGCCTGGAAACTCGAATCGAGCCGCTCTGTCCTCTCGTCCAGCCTCTTCAACTCAAGGCCCGGAGCCCGGAGCCCTGAGCTGTGATTCAGACACGCCCGCCTGCCCGCCACCTGTGGTCCATGCCGGGTTGTCTTGGCTTGTTGAGGCTCTTTTGTGCCGTGAAAAGGTTATCGTACAGTAATTGCTTTGTATATACGTACTGCTCGTACAACGGCGGACAGCTTGCACAGCGAACCACCGTAGCCCAGTATCCAGTTCTAGCCCGCGGACAAGGAGGACTGCTTCGGGCACGTCCGGGGGGGCTCGGCCGCTATAGCCCCGGTGCCCACTCTCTATGCCAGAAGCCGTCCCGTTGAACGCCGACGCTGGTCCCCCTGCCGGCCCGCTGCCCTGACTGGCCTACACCACCCACCCCCCCCNNCCCCCCCCCCCCCCCCCCCCCCCCCCTTTTTCCCCCCCCAAAGAACACACTCACTCACACCCCGACGTATTACTACGTAGGCTACATAGCAGAGTAGGAGATTGGTCTGAAAAGAGACCTCCATTTTGCAATGCTCCCTTTACCACCCTCGGAAACGAGCCGACGAGGGCCTGGAAGCCGGAGAAAGACTGGTTACCACTCTGTCGGGAGAGCAAAATACCCTTTTCGATGGCCCCCCTCAAGGTCTCGTGATATGCCACCCAACGCCGCCGTGCGAGGTGAAATAGAAGAGCGAGCCACGACGAACCCGGTCTCGTCCGCTCCCACGCGGTTCCCCCCATCGCGATCTATCGGACCGCCGTCCAGGGCTGAAGGACGGGAACACCCCAACTCGGGTTCTCTTGGCCCTCGGGAGGATGCGTGCAGGTCGACCTTGGACACTTCCCGGTTACCATGCCCTGGGAAATCACTCCCCCCCCTTCCCCCCCCTTCCCCCCCCTTCCCCCCCCAACCCGCCCAAGCGGGTCAGGGTAAGCGTGGGGCTTCTG